>JAJJKW010001448.1:0-440407 GCA_023805745.1 Isotricha sp. YL-2021b
AGCTGCATGAAGTGAATCAAGAACATTATGTCCCCACATGATTGTTGGGAAGTAGTATTCTACCTCTCCACCAAGTTTAAGGACTGAAGCCTTTTTCTTCTTATATATTGCGTGTTTGAAGTATTCTAGTGATAGTTCTGAGAAGTCTATACCATAGTGTTCACAGCGAACAATGAAGAAGTTCCAGTCGAAGTTTTCTGAGTTATGACCCACCACTGTGTCTGGTTTCAACTGAGCCAATATTTGAAGGAACTCTCTGATTGCTGCAATTTCGCTTGCATCTAGTTCTTCCTTTGTATTTCCTTCTACTTCGATTATCTTTTCATATCCTTTATTGGTACGTATACCAATCTGTTCAATTCTGTGTCTCTTTGGGTCAAGACCTTGTGTTTCCAAGTCGAAGATGAAACGATTGAGTTGGTTATAGGCATCATAGCCCTTAAAGAGTCTACGTCCAGTTGCAATCATGTATTGCTCGATTGGAGTAATACCCATAAACTCTCTATTTCCGCTTGTGTTTACCTCGTCTTTTTTTTGTCTTGGGTGGATTGGGGTTCCAGCTTTAGAGAAGAAGCCTTGGAATACTTGGTTACTCATTTTTCTAGTGGTGTAGAAAAGGTATTTATAACCACTTTCCAATCGCTCATGTTCCTCTCCGCTATCGTTTGAGGTGATTAGTTTTTTTACTTTGATGCCGTATAAGTTCAGATACTTTCTGAGTTCAGACCTATTACCTCCGAACATTCTTATTGCAGCACTGTGCTTTACCCAGATAAATGGTTTGAAAGCATCTTTCTTGACTCTTTTTATTCCATTTGGGTCAACATAGATAATGCTAACTTCATCTTCGTCCCAAGCGCACTCAATGGATATTATTCGTTCCATTGGGTCGTGTCCGTTAAGAAAGGTGTTAACAACCTCAGTTGTAATTTCCTTCATGATTTGAATTGTTTTGCTTTTGTTATTTTCGTTGAACCTTAAGACATACCAAGATGTCATCAGTTCTTAGGTTTTTGCAAAGATATGTTAAAAATATTAAAAAAACAAGTAATTTCTTAAAAAAGTTTTTAAAAATGATATGATATTTATGAGTATAAATTATATAATAAATAGTATTAGAATATATGATTTTAACTATAAATCAGATAATAAAGAGATTCAGAACCGAAGGGCAGTGTTATGGGTTCAAACCCCAGACAATTATGTATATGGCTAATAAACTTGGATATACGAAGAAGCAGTTTGGTGGTAAGATTGGTTACGACCAAAGTCTGATTACAGCCATTACAAGGCATTTTAACGAGGCAGTGAAGTACGATGAAGGTTTGGGTATGAAAGTGTCTCAGAAGCCTTTAAAACAACCAAATATGGGAGATTACTACACCTATAATGGTGAGAGGGACAATGTAGATTATAATTGGGAGAAAAATGAGTCCTTTATTATAAGGAAGACTATCATTGAATCCATAAATAAGATATTAGGAGATAATGTTTTATGATATTATATACGATTGAGAATAGCGGTAAGAAGGTTTATATAAGCGAGAACAAGGTTTGTTTGTTGGGTGAAGATGTTTATGCTAGTGGAAGAAAGGGGAAAAACAAGATACAATTATCTTACAAAAAAAGAACATCTTCTGCGCCAACTAAAAACTTTGGTACATTGAATCCATTAGAACTTTTAAACACAGGAAAGATGGACCAAAATAATTCAGATACTTATGAAGTTCCTTTAAAGGGTGGTATTATGTCTTATAACATTACATCTATTAGGGGTACTGAGATAATGCACTATTTCAAGAATAAGTTTGCAAAGATGGACATAGACCTTGATGGCGATGGACAAAAGGAATCATATGAATTGTGGATGGATGACCCAGAGTATAATGCATTTTTTAGTCAGTTTTATACAAAAGTGAACAATGTTATTTCACACGTTACAAACAAATTGTATCAAGAATCTAAAGGTAAAATCAAATTTAGTGGCGTATCTATATATCCAGTGTATAGTAGTAGTAATTTTAATGATATGGTTGCCACACAGTTGCAAAATAGGGTTAAACTGAATGGTCTTCCAGTAATTAAAATTAATATGAATCTATTTCAAAAAAACTTATCCAATTTACAAAAAGATACTGATTTTATAAATAAGAATAAGGACTATTATAACAGTAGAATGTTCAAAAATGGTGAGGATAATATCACGCACAATGATTATATAGATAAAGAATTGGAGAGATTTACTAAAATTGAAGCCACTAAGCCATTGATTGATGCTTATAATAATGCATATACAAAATTGGATAAATGCATAATGAACAGAAAGGCATATGGAGACAACTTTGGTAAGGCTTTGGCTAGGTTTTATATAGAGCTATATAAAAGATTTAAAGAGATAGAAAATTCTATTGGTAGCATACATAGAAATGCTGTATATTCTCCTTTAAAGGGTACTAAGTCTCAAGTAGAAAAAAGAAAAACAGAATTTGTTTGGAATATTGTTAAACCTTATCTAAGGGGCACTAAAGCTAAATCGATTCCAATGCATAAATTACAGTCTCAAGATTTCCAGATTAAAAAACTTAGTAACGATGCTAGAATGGGTATGAAAAATTATTTTGCAATGAATGCCGAGATAGCAAAACAAGAAATGGAAAAGATAAAAGGCACTATATTCGTTATTTTTGATGATAATATTAGTGGTGGCGCAACTCTTTCTGACATTTGCATGCAAGCTAAACAATTGGGTATAGAGTACATTATTCCAATTACATTTGGTGAAATGCAAATAAAATACAATTTAGGAGTTGGAAATCAAATTAATAAACCAACAAAAAGTGGACGTTTTGAGAATTATTAAAAAAAAAAATAAGGAGTAGCGACATGCTATTCCTTTTTTCTTGGATAATACCAAAACAAGTGATTGTTCGACTTATCTCTTTGCCAATCTTCTTCAGTGTATTTGTCTTTGTAAGCTAATACAACCTTCTCGCATTCTATCCTATACTTTGACTCTGTAAAGAATTTGTCATCTTGGTCATCGTAAACAATTGATTCATTAATTTCGTCAGCAACAGCTTGGGCATCTTGCCAACAACGTTCTTGTAATTTTTTATTTGATGGTTTCATAACATTTAATATTTTGATGCAAATATACGAAAAATAGTTGGTTTGACCAAATTAATTAAGGTATTGAATATTCTTTTAACCCATATTAACTATTTATAGTAAATTAAGTACTTAAAAAATATTTGAAAATTATGGCTAAAAAGCAATTTATAAGACACCTAGAATATTATGGTTTCCCAGACCAAAATAACTATTCTAGTGAAATTAATGGTATTGATTTGTCTGATATTCGTGAGAAGAACAAGGAACAAGACGAGGAAATAAAAGAACTTGAAGGAGAGAAAGCTACCCAGAAAGACCTTTTATCTCTAAGTGGTACTGTTGATAATCTCATAAGCGTACAGACTGAAATCAACCAAGGATTTAGTGATGCAATCAGTGGTTTAACAAATGATGTCAATAGATTAAAAGATATTGATGATGAATTTGCAAACCAACTTAGCGCAATGACAAATGTTATTGAAAACATTGATAATGAGTTGGATGAATTCAGTGCTGATACTATTGGCACTATAGAAACGCTATCAAATACCGTAAATGAAAAGCTAGATAAGGATGAAGCTGAGGAAACATACGCAAAGAAAGAAGACGTATATACCAAGGAAGAAATCGATGGTATGATTTCTAGCGGAATCAGTGGTTATGCTACACAAGAATGGGTTATAGAACAAGGTTATATCACTGAAGATGAGGCTGATTCAAGATATGCTAAGGACGAGGACATTCAAGACCTTGCAAATATCATTGAAAGTGCAACAACTAATATTGATGAACAAATTGATGAGGTTAATGACCTTATTAATCAACTATCTGGTGATACTGAAAATAAACTAAATAACCTCAACGATGCGGTTGATGAACTCAGTGGTAAAGTAGATAGTGAGATTGAAGGTATCTATCATGATATAGATGACATTAACGATGAGATTAGTGCTGCGACACAATCTATAGTCGAACTTCAAGATACTGTTGCTGAGAACGTAGAGAATATAGAGTTGCTTCAAGCTGCTGTTAGTGCAAATGTGGCAGACATAGCAGCTATAGCAAGTGAACTTGTAACTAAGGCAAGTCAACAAGAGCTTGACGAAACTCGTAGAGACCTTCAAGACAAGATTGATACCCTTAACGTTAATAAGGCTGATAAGACAGACCTTAATATTGTTAGTGGTCTTGCTGAATCATTACGTGAAGACCTTAATGCAGAAATCGCTAGAGCTACTTCTGCTGAAACTGTACTCGGTGATAGAATTGATGCATTGAATGATGTGGTTGAAAGTGCTGTAACAAAGGTAGAAACCTATGATGAAAGAATCTCTGGACTTGAGAGTGGTCTTGAACAAGAAATAGCTGATAGGGAACAAGCAGACCTTGACCTTATTGGAACTAGTGCAGACCCTAAGACAGCAGATACCATTTGGGGTGCAAAGAACTATGCTAAGTCAATGAAAAATGAGGCTGTATCAGAGGCTAACGCATATACTGATTCAGAGGTAGCAGAATTTGAGAACCAGCTAAACGACCTTAGAGAGTGGTCAGAACAGAATTTCTCAAGTGCTGCAACAAAGGAATACGTTGACCAGAGAGCACAGGTTGTAGAACAAGAAATTGAAAATGAATTCAATACCGCATTGCAAGAGGAGATAGATAGAGCGACTCTTGCAGAAAACAATTTATTTATCAACATCCAGAATGTATCCACACAGACTGAATTGAACACACGTGAGATTGCTCATAATGCAACTAGAATCAACTCTATAACAAGTTGGGACGGAAGTGACCCAGAAGAGTATGACGATAGTGGTAACGGTGTTCTTGATGTGTTACACAGAGAGTTTCATGAGTTTGAAAAGACTTATGGAAGTATCAAGGAGATTAAGGTAGTTGGTAATAATCTTGTAATTGTATATTACACAAAAGAAGGTGAGAAGGAGGCAGTTATTCCTATTGAGGAATTTGTAGACCTTTCAAACTATTATACAAAGGAGGAAACCAACGCTGTAATACAAGAGGCTATTAGTCATATCGTACTTGATGACTATTACACAAAGGACGAGACGGACGCTAAGATTCTTGAGGCTGTAGAAAACATAAATGATGAGATTGCAAGAGTTGAGGAAAAGGTTGATACAAATACTGAAAACATCTCAACAAATACTACAAATATTGCAACCTTGTTCGAGAATCTTGGATACACCAACAACGAGACGTTGCAGACATCAAATCCAGGTGAAGCAGCTTTCGGTAGATACAATGAGAGTAACACAAGTGAAGTAGCTTCTGGACAAACAATATTCAGCATTGGTATTGGAACTGCTAACGATGATAGAAAGAATGCTGTAGAGGTTAGAAATGATGGAAGTGTTTATATGTGGATTGAAGGCGAATATATGAAGATTAATGACCTTCTTGGAATGCTTGCACATGAAATTTATTAAAAATAATCAAATTTAAAAATATTACATTAATGAAGAGAAATAGAATGGACGAGCCTTGGGGATATAGGGACGAGAACAACTACCAAGGAGCAAGTATTATTCTTGAAAATGATTTAGATTCTTTTTTTGCTGAAGTCTCTTACAACAAGGATGATAATAAGATTTACTTTTCTAACAAAGATGGCGAACAGAAGGGTACACTTGATGTAAGTGAGTTTGTTAAATCAGACTCCATCGTTAAGGAAGCAAAGTATAAGGATGGTAAAATCATTATAGAGTTTACAAATGGTGACATCATTACAATCGATGTTGAGGAACTTATTGACGAGAAAGAATTCAAAGATGGCCTTCAAGTGAACGAAGGACAAGTATCTGTCTTGATTGATGCAGATAGTGACGATTATCTATCAGTTGGTGAAAATGGTGTTAAAGTAGCTGGCGTTAAGTCTGACATCGAGGCTGAGGAAGCTAGAGCTACTAGTGCGGAAACAGCACTTGACGAGAAAATCGATGCTGAAATTGCAAGAGCTACTGCTGCTGAGGAAACACTCGATACAAAGATTGGTGATGAGATTACACGTGCAACTGGTGCAGAAGAAACACTTGATGCAAAGATTGATTCTGAAATTGCAAGAGCAAAAGCAGCAGAAGATGCTGAAAAAGAACGTGCTGAAGCAGCAGAGGCAGCACTTAGCAGAAGAAATGACACTCTTAATGACGAACTTGATGCTGAAAAGACAATCAGAGAATCAGAAGATGCTAAACTCGATAGAAAAATTGACAAGGAAATCGATGATAGAGAGGCTGATGTCGATGAGGAAGAAACTAGAGCAAAGGCAGCAGAAGAGGTGTTACAGAATGCAATTGATGATGAGGCTTCAAGAGCAACATCTGCTGAAACAGAGCTTCAAGCAGCTATAGAGTCTGAGGGACAGAGAGCACAAGATGCTGAAACAGCACTCAATGAAAAGATTGATGCTGAGACAGAAAGGGCAGAAATCGCTGAGAGCGCAATTACAGAAGCAGTTGCAAGTGAGATAGCAAGAGTTGACCAAGAAATCGCTAGCTTGAATGAATCTAAGTTCGATAGCGTAATATATGACAGTGCTGAGAAAAAGATTTTCTTCTATGCTGACAATACCATTAAGGGTACAGTTGACACAACTGATTTTGTTAAGGATGGAATGATTGATGAGGTTAAGATTGAAAATGGTAAACTTGTTATCGTATTCAATACTGATGCTGGTAAAGAAACAATTGAAATCCCTCTTTCTGATATATTCAATCCAGACAACTATTACGATAAGGATGCAATAGATGACATTGTAAGTGGCATTAATGCATCAATCTCAGAAGAGGCTGCTACAAGAGGCGAAAATGATGCTACCTTGGAAGAGTCCATTGAGAATGAGAAAACACGTGCAGAGGGCGTAGAAACAGCTCTACAAGCTTCTATTGAGGCAGAATCTGCAAGAGCAATATCAGCAGAAACTGATTTGACAAGTGCAATCGAACTTAAGGCTGACAAGGAAACAACTTATACTCAAGAAGAGGTTAACGCTCTTATAAAGGCAAAGGAAACTGAGATTTATAACCTAACAAAACTCGTTGGTGAAATCGGTGGAAATGTTACATACACATATCCAAATGAACTTGGCACTTCTTTGACAAGTCTTTTAAATAATTATGGTACTGTTAAGTTGGCTGAGGATGCTACAATCAGTAGATTTGGTCCTGGTGTAACAGCAAAGAATGAAGTTACTCTTAACCTTAATGGTCATACCCTAACTTCTACTAGTGCTGGTGGTTATGGTGCAATTATGTCACGTGGAACTCAAAAGATTACCATTACTGGTAGCACTGCAACATCAATCAATGCTGGTGATGGAATTTGTATTGAGGCAAACGGTAAGGATTCTGTAATCAACCTTGTTGGTAAGACAACATATGAGACAAATAGACCTAGTGGAGAACTTATTTACTGTTATGCTGGTACAATCAATATCAGTGCTGGCACATTCAAAAACAATGGTTCTCAGTACTTGTTGAACTGTTACGATGCAAACTATGCTGCTGGTACTGCTAATATTATCGTAACTGGTGGTAGTTTCTATGACTTCAACCCAGCTGATAACAGTGCTGAAGGTGAACATACTTCATTCGTTCCAGAAGGTTATCACATCGAAACATCAACAGATGGTGATAGTACAGTTTACACAGTTAAGAAAGACACTTAAATATTAGGGACGATAATACCTATTAGCAGTAAGTTCTATTCTTACATACATTAATGAGCAAGCCAATTAAAGGTTTGCTCATTTTTGTTTATTAAAATCAATTACTTTATATCTATTACATTTATTTATGCTTATAATCAAATATTTATTAAAAAAAAATAGTATATGAAATATTTTAAAGAATTTAGTGATATGACGAAGTATGATAATGAAAAGGATTCACTATCAATACCTAATTTGTGTTATATTATAGAAGATGATGTTGTTATTTATAGCACAAAATCAATATCAGATGCCGTTATATCTTGTGATGATTCAACCTATGACGGAGAATATCATATTGCTACAAATATTGTTGTTAAGATTGGTAGTACTACATTAGTAAACAACGTTGATTACCAAATTAGTGACAATAATGGTGGAACATCTGCTGGTAATTATTATTTCACCATTACTGGAATCAATAACTATTGTGGTAAAATTATTGGTAAATATTCCATTAATAAGGTCACTCCTATTGTGTCAGCCCCAACACCAAAAGTGTTGACATATAACGGACAAGCACAAGAGCTTATTGTTGCTGGTAGCACCAATTATGGTACATTGAAATACAGTATGGATGATGCTACTTGGAGCACAAACGTCCCTAAAGCAACAGATGTTGGAAATTATACAGTTTGGTATAGGGTTGAAGGAAATTCAAATGTTAATGATATTTCAGAGAATAGCGTTGTTTGTTCAATAAACAAGAGCCAAACTTCTTATACAGTTATATTGAGTAAATATACTTACATTTATAGTGGTAATGCTTGTGAGCCAACCGTAACAGTTAAAAACGGTGATGTCGTTATACCTTCAACACAATACTCAGTAGCCTATAACAACAATATAAATGCTGGAACAGCTACTGTAACAGTGAGAGACAATAGTGGGGCTATTATAGGCTCTGTAACATTTACAATTGAGAAAGCTAGTGGTAGCGTATCTACAGCCCCTACAAATATAACTGGATTGACTTATAATGGAACAGTACAAATATTAGTTAACACTGGTGTTGGTACTGGTACAATGCTTTATAAGGTAGGCTCTGGCTCATGGGGTGGTTATATGCCTAGTGCTTCAGACGCAGGTAATTATACGGTCTACTATAAAGCTTCTGCTTCTACCAACTATAATGAGTCTACAAGCGGTAGCGTAAGCTGTTCAATAGCAAAAGTGACCCCTACAGTTACAGCACCAACAACAAACATACTTGTATTTAATGGTTCATCACAAATTCTAGCAAATGCTGGCTCTACCAATTATGGTACAATTCAGTATTGTTTGAATAATAGTGGTGGAACATATAGTACTACAGTCCCTTCAGCAACAAACGCAGGGGCATATAATGTGTGGTATAAGGTAATTGGTAATAGCAATATAAATGATGTTGCGCCAACCAATGTACCTGTTTCAATACTTGAGAAATATATCTCATCGCCTAAGATAGAACTAGACCCAAGCGGATACACATATAATGGCTCAGCTTGTGTGCCTACAGTAGTTGTTAAGGATGGCACTACTGTAATCCCATCAAGCGAATATACCATAATATATCAAAATAATACAAATGCTGGAAACGCTAGCGTTAATATAAATGATAAGACTGGCGGTAATTATGATGTTAATGGAGAAACAGGATTTACAATTTCAAGGGCTAATGGTAGCGTATCTACAGCACCTACAGCCAAGTCACTTACTTATAACGGAAATAGTCAAGCACTTGTAAACGCAGGCTCTAGTAGCACTGGTGCAATGGTATATAAACTAGGTAATGGTTCATGGACAGAAATCATACCTACTGCTAGTAATGTTGGTACATATACAGTATATTATAAGGCAGCTGAAAGCACTAACTACAACGAAAGTTCAAGCGGTAGCGTAAGTTGTACTATTTCTAAAGCAAATCCTTCATATGTAGCTCCTACGGCTAAAAGCAATCTTATATATGATAGTACTGAAAAGGAATTATTGAATTTGGGAAGTACTAATGATGGATTAATGGAATACAGTAGTGATGGCACAACATGGTCAACCATAAGTCCTAAAGGAACAAACGCAGGTACTTATTCAGTATATTGGAGAATAACTGGAGACAGCAGCCATAATAATAAGCCATCTACTGCTATCAGTGTAGCAATAGCTAAAGCAGCTGGTAGTGTATCAACAAAGCCTACAGCAAATAGCTTAATATATAATGGCTCATCACAAGCACTTATAAATGCAGGTTCTGGTACTGGCACTATGATGTATAAGGTAGGCTCTGGTTCATGGGGAACTTCAATACCAACAGGTAGTAACGCTGGAGATTATACCGTTTATTATAAAGCTTCTGCAACCACTAACTACAGTGAGTCAGCTAGTGGTAGTGTATCAGTTAACATGGAAAAGGTAACCCCAACAGTCACTGCACCTATTGCTAGAAGCTTAACATATAACGGTTCTGCACAGGCACTTGTTAGTGGCGGCTCAACAGATTGGGGGGTACTTAAATATAGTCTAGACAACAGTACTTATAGCACAAATGTACCAAGTGGTACTAATGCAGGTGATTATAGCGTTTACTATAAGATAGACGGTGATAATAATATTAATGGTGTTGCAGCGCAGAGTATTAGCGTTAACATCCTAAAAGTTGCTGGTAGTGTTACAACTACACCTACAGCAAAGAGTTTGTATTATAACGGAGTAACCCAAAACCTTGTTAATGAAGGTTCTGGTACTGGAACTATGCTGTATAAAGAAGGAGAAAATGCATGGTCAACAAGTATTCCAAACGCCACAACTGCTGGTACGTATGTAGTGTATTATAAAGCTTCAGCTTCAACTAACTACAACGAATCAGAAAGTGGCAGTGTAGCTTGTTCAATTGAAAAGGTTACACCTACTGTAACAGCGCCAGCAACAAAGAGTATAACATATAACGGCTCAGCACAAGCACTTGTAAATGCAGGCTCTACTAACTATGGCACATTGCAATATAGCCTTGATGATAGCACATACGGAACAAGCATACCAAGTGGTACTAATGCAGGTGATTATAGCGTTTACTATAGAGTGGTAGGAAACAGCAACATTAATGACGTAGCAGCACAAAGCGTGAATGCATCAATTGCAAAGGCAGCTGGTAGGGTTACGACACTACCTACAGCCAAATCACTTACATATAATGCTTCAGTACAGGCACTTATAAATGCAGGTTCTGGTACAGGTACAATGCTTTATAAGGAAGGTTCAAATGAGTGGGGAGCTAGCATTCCAAGTGCTACAACTGCTGGTACATATACTGTATACTATAAAGCTTCTGCAACCACTAACTATAGTGAGTCAACTAGTGGTAGTGTTACTTGTTCAATTGCAAAGGTAACACCTACTGTAACAGCACCAACTGCAAAAAGCCTTACGTATAATGGGTCAGCACAGGCACTTGTTAGCGGAGGTTCAACAAACTGGGGCACATTAAAATATAGCACTGATGGGGCAAACTATAGTACTAGTGTATCAACTGGAGTTAATGCTGGAACATATACTGTATACTATAAGGTTGACGGAGACGCAAACATAAATAGCGTTACCGCTAAGACTGTTAGCGTAACCATTGCGAAGGCTGCTGGTAGTGTATCTACAGCCCCAACAGCAAAAAGTCTTACGTATAATGGGTCAGCACAAGCACTTGTAAATGCAGGTGCTGGTACTGGCACTATGATGTATAAGGTAGGCTCTGGTTCATGGGGAACTTCAATACCAACAGGCAGTAACGCTGGAGATTACACCGTTTATTATAAAGCTTCTGCAAGTACAAACTACAATGAGTCAGCTAGTGGTAGTGTTGCTTGTTCAATTGCAAAGGTAACACCTACAGTTACAGCTCCAACTGCAAAATCATTAACATATAATGGTTCATCTCAAGCACTTGTAAACACAGGTTCAACCAATTACGGAACACTTAAATATAGCCTAAATGATAGTACTTATAGCACAAATGTGCCAAGTGGAACAAATGCTGGTAACTACAGCGTATATTACAAGGTAGATGGGGATAGTAATGTAAATAGTGTTGCGGCACAAACCATAAGTGTTACTGTCGAAAAAGCTTCTGGTAGCGTTACAACACTACCTACGGCAAAATCATTAACATATAATGGCTCAGCACAGGCACTTATTAACGCAGGCTCTGGTACTGGAACTATGTTATATTATGGTGGAAGTAACCAATCTTGGGAAGCTTCAATACCAACAGCAACAGTAGCTGGAACTTGTACAATCTATTATAAGGCTAGCACAAGTACAAACTACAATGAAAGTGCTAGTGGTAGTGTGGCTTGCTCAATTGCAAAGGTAACCCCTACTGTTACAGCGCCTACTGCAAAATCATTAACATATAATGGCTCAGCACAAGTGTTAGCTAATGCAGGTTCAACCAATTGGGGAACACTACAATATAGTAAAGATAATAGTACTTGGGGTACTTCAATACCAAGCGAAATGAATGCAGGAGACTATACCGTATATTACAGGGTTGTCGGAGACAGCAACATTAATGATGTAGCAGCAAAGAGCATCAGCACATCAATTTCAAGGGCAAGCAGAACAATATCATTCACAACAGCCCCAACTTCAATTATTGCTGGAAGCAGCGCAACAGTGGCAGCTGAGGTGTCTGCTGGTTCTGGTGATGGTAGTATTACATATTCTTCAAGTAATAGCAGTATTGCTAGTGTAAACGGAAATGTAATTACTGGTGTGAATAATGGTACTTGTAACATTATCGCCACAGTATCACAAGGAACTAACTATGCTTCTGCTTCAACTAGTTATTCATTGACGGTTGAGGGCTATACATATATTGACCTTGGTCTTCCTAGTGGTACTAGATGGGCTAAGTGTGATATGGGTTCATCAACACAAGAAGGTGTTGGAGAATACTTCTCTTGGGGTAACACAGATGGTCATACAAGAGAGGATGGTTATAACTTCTCTGTAGAGAATTACGCTTCTACAAGTGGTCATAGCGTTTCTGGAGAAATTCTCCCATTCACTAAATATGATGCACCAAGAAACGTATGGGGTGCTCCTTGGAGACTTCCTACTAAGGATGAGGTTGATGAACTACTAGAAAATACCAATAAGGAAAATGTTGTTATAAATGGAAGGAATTGCTGGAAATTCATAAATAAGAGTGATAGTAGCAAATATATCATATTCCCTAAGGTAGGGTATTATAATGGCACAACATTGAACAGGGATAATGAACGTGTGTTTATGTGGTCAAACAATAACAGCGTTGAAACGCCAGATGAGGCGTATACTCTGTTCTTAGGTAGTTCAAACTGTATTGGACAGAATGTTAACAGATATATTGGTAATACTATTAGACCAGTACAAGATAATGGAAGCAATGAGGAATTTGTATTCTTCTCTGACCCACACGTATTTACTGCATATACTGAGGTTGTATGGAGTAGAGATATACATCTTGACGTAATGAAAGAGTATTTTGACTTGACATCTTCCCATTTTATCATATGTGGTGGTGACTGGCTATGGGCACATACGTTGCAGATTGCAATTGCAGACCTTACAGCAGCTAATGCTAGAATGATGGAGCTATTTGGCAACAAATACTATCCAGTGTTAGGAAACCACGACCTAAACGATGAGGGTGATGCTGAGATACCAGCAAGTACGTTGACAAGCATATTGTTCAGCAGATGGAATAGCCATTATTATACATTCAATGGAAGAAACACTAAATTCTATGTATTCGACACTGGTTCTTCATTGAATACTGCAATGAATTCATATAGGTATGAACAAGTAAAGTGGTTCTGTAATGGACTTACAAGCAATACCAATTCGCACATAGTGATTGTGATGCATATGGCACAGACTGGAACTGAAGACGATGCACCTATAACTTGTCCAATGGCGCAATATCTTTCAGCAGCAGCAAATGCATTCAATAACAGAAGTTCTTACACTGTAGATGGAAGTAGTTATAACTTCTCAAGTTGTGTTGGTAGAGTTCATATTATATTGGCAGGACACTGGCATCAAGATAATGACTATGTTTACAACAACATACCAATCTATATAATAGATGACGCTAGAACTGGTAATTTCGATGTAATAACTCTTGACTATGCTGAGAATAAACTAAAATCAAAGAGAATAGGAACAGGTAATGACAGAACCATAACTCTGGCATAAAAATATAGAATATTATGCATTAAGCTTATATTTATTAGTAATAACATAAAAATATATAATTGTAATTATGGCAGAATTAGACCCAACAAAAGTATATTTTACCAAATATACGAATGAAAGACTTGGAGCAGCATTTATTGGAGAAAATAGCGGTAAGACTGTTACAGAAGCACTAGCCACTAGTGATGAGACTGTTTCCACTGTTAGTGGTGCTGTAACATCACATACGGAAAATTCAACAATACACGTTACTGCACAAGATAAAACTCTTTGGAACTCAAAACTAGGTCCTTCAGACATACAATCACTATTTGGATGGGCTTCTTACAATGAGAACACTAAGAGAATTAATTTTTATAGTAACTCATCTAGTGAGACTATACTGTGTTATATCGACGCATCTGACTTTATTAAGGATGGAATGATTGAAAACGTTCAGATAAAGAATGTTCAAATATCTGGACAATCTGTATCTTGCCTTGTTATAAGCTTCAATACTGATAGCGGTAAGGAAGATATCAATATCCCATTGTCAGACTTGTTTGACCCAACAAACTATTACAACAAGACTGAGATTGATACAAAACTTGGTAGCGGTATAACTGTTTCATCAGTTACAGAAGTTGTAGAGAGTGATGAGAGGGTGTTCTCTGAGGCAATCAATGATTTGAATACAAAGAAGGCTGATACATCAGCAGTTACAGAAGCAATTTCATCTGCTGTTAGCTCAAAGGCTAATAGAAGTGAATTGGCTGGATACACCACAACTGGAACTACAAGTGTTCTAAGCGGTACTGTAACATCACACACTAGTAATTCAACAATACACCTAACATCAACTGAAAAGACAAATGTTGGTGCTCTTGCAACTAATATTGCTGCAATCAGTGGTGTTACATCAACAAAGGTTAGCTCTTGGGATGGTGCTGCATCAAAAGCACATACACACAGCAATAAGACAGCGATAGATTCATTGACTGGTTCTGTCGGTACAATGGCATATCAGAATGCTGGGTCATATTCTTCTGCAACGCAAGTGAATTCGGCATTGGCTGGGAAATCAAACACAGGACACGGACACTCAATCTCAGAAGTTGCAAACCTACAGTCATCACTTGACGGAAAGAGTGGCACTGGTCATACACACGGAATCAGTATTGCAACAGACAGTGGTACAAACCAGTTGACATTGGCAGCTAATACGAAGTATAAGATAACTGCTGGAGGACAAAGTTATATATTCACAACGCCAGCAGACACAAACACTTGGAGACCACTTGGTACAGGTGCATCAGATGCTTGTGCTGGTAATGACTCACGTCTAAGTGACGCACGTACTCCTACAGCACACAATCAGGCATCAAACACCATAACTACGATGGCAGGCTACAGCAAGCCATCAGCAACAAGCGCAATCGCTACTGGTGATACTCTTAATGCAGCAGTAGGTAAACTTGAGAAGGCACTTGACGGTAAACAGCCTAGTGGAAATTATCTTACATCACATCAGAGTGTAACATTGGCTAGCGGTACTAACAATGGTACGTTGAAGATTACAACCGCAGCAGGAACAACTGATAATGTTGCTGTAAAGGGTATTAACACTATGGCATACCAAGCCACTGGTTCTTATTCTTCTGCAACACAGGTTAACTCAGCATTAGCTGGAAAGAGCGATACAGGACACACACATAATTATGCTGGCTCATCAAGTGCTGGTGGGGTTGCAAATAGCGCAGCAAAACTGTCTAATACTTCTGCGATTGGAAGTGCTACAAAACCTGTATTCTTCACAAATGGTGGCGTACCAAGCGCTTGCACATACACATTGGAAAAAAGCGTTCCAAGTAATGCTGTGTTTACAGACACAAACACTTGGAGACCAATAACCAACACATATACAGGTTCTGACCAGAGTACCTCAGTTTCTCAGTATGGTACAAATGCTTTATATAATGCCCTTGTTAATGGTTATGCAAGTTCTGCTGGTTCAGCAGCAAAAATTACAATTGATAACACTATAACATACGGACGTGGTGATTTACAATATCAGCAAGTAAGCGGTAATGCTGGAAGTGACCCTACTAAAATCCAGAACCCAGATACAGATTGGTGGAGTCATATTGTATTAAATCACTCAAATAGTCAAGGATATTATAATGATATAGCAATTTGTTTTCATAAACCAGAAATTAAATTTAGAAGAGTTGCAGCTGGCACTAATTATGGGTGGTTTAGCGTAATAACAAGTGATAATATAGGTTCACAATCTGTAAGCTACGCTACTAGTGCTGGTACTGCTAGTACTGCTAATAGTGCTGGTTCAGTTGCTTGGACTAATGTAAGTAGTAGACCTACAAACTTGAACCAATTCACAAATGGTCCTGGTTATATCACTGGTATTACCAAATCAATGGTGACCACAGCATTGGGTTATACCCCACCAACCACTGACACAAACACTTGGAGACCAATAACCAATACATACACTGGTTCAAGCCAAGACACGTCTGTATCTCAGTATGGTACAAATGCTTTATATAATGCCCTTGTGAATGGTTATGCAAGTAGTGCTGGTAATGCCGATACTGTAGACTCACAGCATTTCAGTTATAGTAATAGTGATAATAACCCTACTTATCTATGGGGTACAAACTCAAATGGTACATCATTCTTGGCTCACAGAGCTTCAATGAGTGTTAATTATGCTAACTCTGCTGGTTCAGCTCCTGCAAGTGACGTATACTCTTGGGCAAAGGCTTCAAGCAAGCCAAGTTACAGCATTGGTGAGATAAGCGGCATACAAGTACTGAATGGTACAATGACAACAGTTCAATACAATGATGGTGATGGTAATGGTAGATGGGCATCATATGTGGCAATGAGTGTTGCGGATGCTAGAAAGGTTATATCATTCCAATATATTGTAACCAATAAGGGTGGCGGTTTTGATGGTAACCAAGGATGTACATTCTTCAGTAAGAACGGTTGGGGTTATGGAGAAAGCTATACAAATGGTACATTATCTATCACAAACTCTTGGTTTCACTTGTGGGGAGCTGGTAGCCCAGGAACTGTATACTACAACATCATAAAGAGAACATAATATAATGTAAAAAAAAAATATATAAATTATGATAACATATATACAAAAGGATATTGAAGGCTATATAATCAAGACTGATGATACTAACTTGAAAATTGGTTTTTCATATGATGATTTCAAGAATGGTGCATTCATTAAGATTACAGAAGACCAGGAGTTATATTTGAAGGACAATCCAAATACAGACCCAAAGGATTTGATTAATGTTAGGTCATATGATGGTGAGAAGGTTGAATATTATGTTACAGTATCTCCACTTACCCTTGACGTTGCAAAGAAGGTTAAGATAAATCAGATAACCCAATATGACGCATCTGATGCTGTTAATCAGTTTACCTATCAAGGAAAGCCAATGTGGTTTGACAAGGTGACAAGGGCTTGCATTTCATATTCAATGAATGTGGAAAAGCAAGCTGGAGAAACAGCAACGACTCTTTGTGACAATGACAACATAAGTTATACAGTGCCAATCGATGATGCATTGCAGATGTTTGCAGCATTGGAGATATATGCAAAGCAGTGTTATAATGTAACAGCACAGCATAAGACAGATGTAATGGCATTGGAGACAGTTGAAGATGTTGAGAATTACAATTTCGAAAGTGGATATCCAGAGAAATTGGCATTCTAATATGATGACAAGAAAGAGCAATCAGAGATGGTTGCTCTTTTTTATGTGTTTTTATCCAATATAAAAGTATTTTGAATGTGTGCTGATATTTATTATTAACAAATACCTTATAATAGGTATTGTGTAATATAATGCTGGTATTCTTACCAATTTTTGGACTCGATAGTTCTGAAAAACAATATAGCAATAATAAGGTTAAAAAATAACTTTTTAATAAAATATGGCAAAAAATATTAATCATTTACAACACATCAAAAGTAGTGTTGTAGAAAATGGTAAGCCAAAGTTACCACAGCCAAGCGTGTTGGTTGAGGGTGAATTGGCTATTAACTACGCAGAAGGTGTAGAGACAATATCACTTAAGAACTCAAGTGGTGATGTTGTGGCGTTTTCTTCAGATGAATACTATACTGAGCAAAAACTTGGTAGTGGGTTTACTGGCGAGAACAGTGGAGTGACTGTTACAGACGCAATTAATGAGGCAGAAGAAGTTGAGGTATCTAGTGGTGTAACACCAGCAGGAGAGTCTATTGACATATGGATTGATGAGGCAATTGACCCAGTAATGGCTGATGTTTACACAAAGGCTGAAACCAATTCGCTGTTGGATGAGAAGTTGGATAAGGCTAGTGTTGTACAGGCAACTGGAACATCAATTAGTGATGTTATGTCGCAAAATGCCGTGACTGAAGCCATTAGCAATGTAAGTATTAATATTGTCCAGACAACAGGTAGCTCAAGTGCTGATGTAATGTCACAAAGTGCTGTAACTGAGGCTATTGAGAGTACACGTGTATATGTTGACCAAGTTATTGATGAAACAACTAGTGCATCTACAAATGCTGTATCAACAAAAGCTGTGTATGATAAAATTAAAGAAGATGAGGAAGCTATCAGTTCTCATACTGAGGATACTGACATACACGTAACAACGGCAGATAAGTCTAATTGGGATGCAAAACTTGACGCTTCAGATATTGAGGACTTCTTCGATGATGCTAAGTATGAGTTAAGTGGAACTACACACGTAATCAATTTTTATAATGGTGATGTCATTAAGGCAACTATTGATGCTGAGCCATTTATAGTGGATGGAATGATTGAAAGTGTTAGTGCTGGTACAAGCGGTGGCACAACAGTTCTTGATATTAAGTGGAACACAGCAGCTGGTGGACAGGAGACAATTCTTGATATTGGTGATATATTTGAATCCGATAACTATTATACAAAGGCTGAGACAAGTGGCTCTACTGAAATAAGCGATGCCCTTGCAGATAAATTAGACACATCAGCATACACTGAACTTTGGATAAGCGGAACAGGTTTGAATTCTGCTGTATTGAAAGGTGGAAATAACACAGCAAGCGGAAACTACTCTGTGGCAGAAGGAAATTCAACTAGTGCAATGTCTCCATATTCGCATACAGAGGGATATAATACATTTGTGAATGGACCTGGTAGTGAACACGCTGAAGGATATAGTACGAGCGCTATTAATCGCTCTCACGCTGAAGGATATGGAACGTTTGCAGTCAATTATTCTCACGCTGAAGGAGACCATACAATAGCAGGTGGTAGTAATTCTCACGCTGAAGGCGGTAGTACGAGCGCATTAACAAGTAACGCACACGCTGAAGGATATCGCACAGTATCGAATGGTTATGCTTCTCATAGTGAAGGTGACGAAACAACGGCAAGCCAATATGGTGCTCACTCTGAAGGAACACACACATTAGCAAGTGGGTATGATTCTCACGCTGAAGGACATTATACTAGCGCATTTACAAATTATTCTCATACGGAAGGCGCTTGGACAACAGCAAACGGAGATAATTCTCACGCTGAAGGCTATTATACTGAAACCAAGAATAGGTCAGAACACGCAAGTGGTCAATATAATGTAAGTAGCAGTGCTTCAACTACATTTGGCGATAGTGGTAACACATTATTCTCAGTAGGTAATGGTACTGCTTATGATGAACGTCATAATGCCTTTGAGATTAGACAGAATGGTGACATTTATATTGTAAGTGGTGGCACTGACATCAAGTTACAGGATGAACTTAATAATATACCTATTGACCAGGTAATTGACAGTGGTACTAGTGCATCCACAAATGCAGTATCTACTAATGCTGTATTCAATTCATTGAGTGATATTAATAAGACTATAGAGGATAATGAACTTGTCGTAGCATCTGCTTTTAATGACATTAATATCAAGAAACTTGATGTATCAGCATATACAGAGGTTATTGTTGACCAAACAATTGATGAATACACTAGTGCGTCTACAAACCCTGTTGCAACAATGGCTGTATACAGTGCAATATCTGAAAGTAGTGAGGTTGAAATATCTAGTGGCGTTACGCCTACTGGTAATACAGTTGAAATATGGGTTGATGAATCATATTCGTCAGCAACCCTTAATGTGTATTCAAGGGCTGAAACAGATTCATTACTCAGCCTTAAACAAAATACAATAGAAAATTGTAATGCACTTGGTGGTGGATACGGTATTTGTAGAACAGCTGGCGTTACATCAGCAAAGACTGCGGATATAAATGGGTTTGTTCTAATGCCAAATATGCACGTTAGTGTATTATTTGAACACGCATTTGAGGTTAGCAACCCAACGCTTAACATCAATGATACTGGTGCTTATCCAATTATGCTTTATAATTATCCTATCCCAATGTTTAAGGTAACAGAAGAGACGATAATGACTATGGTATTCGATGGTACTAATTACAATGTAGTATCATTAGAAAGAGAGGTATCATTACCAGGTGTTGCAGCAATTGACCTTGGATTGCCAAGTGGTACAAAGTGGGCTTCTATGAACGTTGAGGCACAGACTCCAGAAGATAACGGACTTTATTTCTCTTGGGGTAATGTGATAGGACACGCAAAGGGTAGTGAGCCAGACTTCGGTACAAGCAATGACACAGAGCCTTATGTATCTTCAAAGGGTGCTGAGATAACTGGTGGAAGCGGTACACAGATTGCAGTTGGCAACACATATGATATGGCACACGCAACTATGGGTTATCCTTGGAGACTTCCTACCTATGCTGATTTCCAGGAGTTATGCAGCAATTGTACATCAACTTGGGTCACACAGAATGGTGTTAGAGGAAGAAGATTTGTAAGCAATATCAATGGAGAAGCTATATTCTTACCTGCAACTGGCTATTATAACAGCACGATATTGACTGATGAGGGAACATATGGAAAGTATTGGTCAAGTGTATTGGCCTCAGAATCTGCTGCACACGACTTCAGTTTCAACAGCGAGTCTGTGAATTATCAGAATTCAAATCAGCGTTACTTAGGATTTAATGTACGTGCGGTTCAATAATTTGATATTAAAATAAAACTAGAATAAATTATGAGTAAAGTATTTGGAAACTTAGCGGATTTTGACCTTGTTAAGGAAGATGCTAGCCGTTATATAATTGGTTATGACCTAGAACAAGCAGCAAATGGTAAGAACTATACTTGGTATGAGATTTATTTCAGCAAGAAGCAGGGAAAACCAGATTTTGCAAAGGTAAAACAAGCAATACTTAATGACATTAATTCAAGGACTGATGCAAGCATTCTAACAGGCTTCACTTGGGAGAATCAGCCAGTATATCTATCAACTGAGAATCAGTTCAACTATAAGGTGGCTTATGACCTTGCAGTACAGACTCAAGGACACTCATTACCTGTGACATTTAAACTTGGAGAAGACAGTGATGAAAATCCAATTTATCATACATTCAGTGATATGGTGGAATTCAGCAATTTCTACATATCAACTATAAGCTATGTTAATACATGTCTTAATGAAGGCTGGGAGAAGAAGGATAGCATTGATTTCGATGAATACAAGCCATACTTTTCAGAAAGTGCAATAAAAGGAGAAGAAGAGTAATAATTTGTAATGTATATTTCTTGTTTACTTGGATTATTGTTAATCCTCTCATATTGTATAGTTGTTAGCGTTAAATATAAGGAGATACCAAATTCAATCTCACAGATTGTATATATGCTCCCTAATAAGTGGAGGTGGACATTTACTGTTGTGATGTTTCTATCAGCAGCAATGATACTTCCACAGCTAGCGATTATAGCTGGTGAAAAATATGCAATATTGGCATATCTTACAGTAGCTGGTATAATAGGAGTTGGTGTTGACCCATTAGTAAGTGGAGAAAAAAATATAATACATTATGTTTCAGCAATAGTGATGGGTACATCAAGCCAATTGCTTGCGTATTTCTTAAACTCATATGTCTTTATGACGTGGATACCATATATCATTTATACGATGTATATGGATAATGGCAAAAAGAATATGTTCTTCGCTGAAATTGTGATGCTTATAATTATTGGTATTCTATGCCTAATTGTTAGATAAAAAATAAATTTACATAAATAAGTTATAATTATGCCTGCAATAAAATATAAAGGTCAAGATGAACAATGGCACGTTATAGATAATGTTGCCGTTACCCCAATAGATGTTGTTCAGACAACTGGAACATCAATAACAGATGTTATGTCACAAAGTGCTGTTACAAATTCTATTGATACCATTAATGGTTCATTTAGTAATTACACACTAACTAGTGCAACCAATGCGCTCAGTGGTGAAGTTGAACAGCATATAGAAGATGTTGACTTGCACTTGTCAAGCACTGAAAAGATTAATCTAGATGCGTTGGAGACAAATATCGGTGCAATAACTGGAATCACAGCACAAAAGGTTGATTCTTGGGATGCTTCTGCTACTGATAGCCACACTCACAGTAATAAAGCAATACTTGATGCAATAAGTGGTACTGTTGGCACAATGGCATATCAAGATTTAAGTTCGTTCTCAAGCGCAACTGATGTCAACACTGCATTGGCAGGTAAGTCTGATACTGGACATACACACCCAGAATACATAACAGCTGTAACTGCTCACAATCAGTCATCAGAGACGATTACAGCAATGACTGACTATCAGATTGCTACAAGCGCTTCTTCAATTGTACAAAGTGATACATTAAATCAAGCAATTGGAAAACTTGAGAAGTCATTGGGAGGTATAAAAATAGTTGCAATCTCACAACAAGATTATGATGATTTGGTAACAAAGGACAATAACACACTGTATATTATAAATGATTAAAGCATATGTCATTTGGAAAATTATTTCTTGGAAACATAAAAATAGAGAATGTTAAACTTGGTATATCCGATGTTAAACTATTTTTAGGTTCTAGAAGAATATACCCATTGACCCAAATAAGTGGTGCTGTTGTTACGTGCGACAGTGCAGCATACAACGGTTATAGTCAGATTGCACAAAACATATCAGTTACTCTTGGTTCTGAGGTGTTGGTTGAGAATTCAGACTATATTATAGAAGAAAACGCTGGTGGAACAAACGCTGGTTCATATTCTATCGTTGTAAGAGGTAATGGAGTATATGAAGGAATTGCTACTGGAACTTTCGTTATAGATAAAGTAACGCCTACAGTAACAGCCCCTACACCAGAAATATTAACATATAACGGTTCTGCACAAGTATTAGCAAACGAAGGTTCTACCAACTGGGGAACATTGAAATATTGTTTGAATGATAGCGGTGGAACATATTCTACAATAGTACCAAGCGCATCTGAAGCTAGTATTATATATAAGGTTTGGTATAAAGTTGAAGGTGACAGCAACATCAATGATGTTGCCCCAGCAAGCATTGATTGTATCATCAATGAAAAGGAAGTGCTATCACCAACAATAATACTAAACCCTAGCGCATATACATATAATGGTAGTGCTTGCGAACCAAACGTAACTGTTGAAGATGACGGTACAACCATCCCTTCTACTGAATATACTGTAAGTTATTCAGACAATACAAACGCTGGAGATGCAACAGTTACAATTACAGATGCTGCTGGTGGTAACTATGATGTTAGTGGAACAAAAACATTCGAAATTGAAAAAGCAGCTGGTAGCGTTACAATACTACCTACAATCATAACTGGTTTAACTTATGACAACACAGCACAAGCACTTATAAATGCTGGAGCTGGTACAGGCACAATGTTGTATTATGGTGGTAGCAATGTATCTTGGAGTGATTCAATCCCTAGTGGAACTACTGCTGGAACATATACCATATATTACAAGGCTGGAGAAAGCACAAACTATAACGAATCAGCTAGTGGTAGCGTGTCTGTTACAATAGAAAAGGTAACCCCTACAGTTGTAGCACCAACCGCTAAATCACTTACATATAATGAGTCAGCACAAACACTTGTAAACGAAGGCTCAACAGACTGGGGAACATTGGAGTACAGTCTTGATGACAGTACTTATACTACAAGTGTACCAAGTGGAACAAATGCTGGTACATATATAGTTTACTATAAGGTAGAAGGTGATGATAATATTAATAGCATTGCAGCACAAACCATAACAGCATCAATTGCAAAAGCAGCTGGTAGCGTTACAACACTACCTACAGAAAAGGCATTAACATATAATGGTTTAGCACAGGCACTTGTAAATGCAGGTAGTGGAACTGGAGTTATGCTTTATAAGGAAGGCTCAAACGAATGGAGTGCTAGTATTCCAAGTGGTACAAACGCTACTTCATATACTGTTTATTATAAAGCTAGTGAAAGCATAAACTATAATGAATCAGCTAGTGGTAGTGTGTCTGTGACAATAGATAAAGTAACTCCTACTGTAACAGCACCTACAGCAAAGAGTCTTACATATAACGGCTCTGCACAAGCTCTTGCTAATGCTGGTTCTACCAACTGGGGTACACTTAAATATAGTGACGATGATACTACATACGACACTACCATTCCAAGTGGAACTACTGCTGGAATATATACAGTTTACTATAGAGTAGATGGAGATAGTAACGTAAATAGTATTGCAGCTAATTCCATTGAAATCACCATTGCAAAGGCAGCTGGTGAAGTAACAACTGTACCAACAGCTAAGAGCCTTACTTATAATGGTTCAGACCAAGCACTTGTTAATGCAGGAAGTGGTACAGGTACAATGCTATATAGTTTTAATGGTGGTTCTTGGGATACCTTTATTCCAAGTGCTACTACAGCAGGCACATATACTGTTGGATATAAGGCTAGCGCAAGCACGAACTACAATGAGTCAGTTAGTGGTAGCGTATCTGTAACAATCAATAAGGTGACACCTACTGTTACAGCACCTACAGCAAAGAGTCTTACTTATAATGGTTCAAACCAAGCTCTTATAAACGCAGGTTCTACCAATTGGGGAACATTGGTTTACAGCCTTGATGATAGCACATATAATGCAACCATTCCTAGTGGTACTACAGCTGGAAATTACAGCGTTTATTATAAGGTAAATGGTGACGATAATATTAACGATGTTACAGCTAAGACGGTTAGTGTAAATATTGCAAAGGCTGCTGGTAGTGTATCTACAGCCCCAACAGCAAATACACTTACATATAATGGCTCTTCTCAAACACTTGTAACTGCTGGTAGCGGTACAGGTACAATGATGTATAAGCTTGGTAGTGGTTCTTGGGGTACTTCAATACCAAGTGCTACCAATGCTACTTCATATACTGTATATTATAAGGCTAGCGCAAGTACAAACTACAATGAAAGTGCTAGCGGCAGTGTGGCTTGTTCAATTGCAAAGGTAACACCTACTGTTACAGCTCCAACATCAAAGAGCCTTACATATAACGGTTCTGCACAAGCTCTTGCTAATGTTGGTTCAACCAATTTCGGTTCATTGCAATATTGTGATACAAGTGGAGGTACTTATTCAACATCAATGATAAGCGGTACAAACGCTGGTAGTTACAGTGTATGGTATAAGGTCGTTGGTGATAGCAACGTAAACGATGTGGCAGCTAAGAGCATAACTGTGTCTATTGCTAAAGCTAATCCAACTTATACTGCTCCTACTGCAAAGTCATTAACATATAACACATCAGCACAGGAATTGCTTAATGCTGGT
This sequence comes from Isotricha sp. YL-2021b, assembly GCA_023805745.1. Classification (NCBI taxonomy): domain Eukaryota; phylum Ciliophora; class Litostomatea; order Vestibuliferida; family Isotrichidae; genus Isotricha; species Isotricha sp. YL-2021b. The sequence goes on from JAJJKW010001448.1 coordinate 25,807, forward strand.
TCAACTAGTCATGGTACGATTCAGTATAGCAACAATAACTCTTCTTGGAGCACTACAATACCAAGTCAGACCAATGTAGGTACATACACGTCTTATTGGAGACTTGTAGGAGATAGCAACCATAATGACGTTGCTTCTACATCTTTAAGTAGTACAATATCTCCTAAGACAGTAAACAGTCCTACAATTACTCTTAGTCCTGCAAGCTATACATATAATGGAAGTGCATGCCAACCAACCCCTACAGTTAAGGATGGAAGTGCTACTATACCTTCTGGCGAATATACTGTAAGTTATAGTAATAATACAAATGCAGGAACTGGTACTGTTACTATCACAGATAAAACTGGAGGTAATTATACTGTAAGTGGTACAACAACATTTACAATTAATAAGGTAACACCTACAGTAACAGCACCTACTCCTAAAACATTGACATATAACGGTTCAAACCAGGTATTGGCAAATGCTGGCTCTACCAATTATGGTACAATTCAGTATTGCTTGAACAATAGTGGTGGTACATATAGCACTACAGTACCAAGCGCATCAGAGGCAAATATAACATATAAAGTATGGTATAAAGTTGTTGGTAATAGCAATGTGAATAACGTTGCACCTAAGAGTATTGACTGTTTCATCAATGAAAAGGATGTAACTGGAACAATTACTTTGTCTCAAACAGCATATACATACAATGGTAGTGCTTGCCAGCCAACTGTAACAGTTAAAGACGGTAGTACAGTTATTCCTTCTAGTGAATATACTGTAAGCTATTCTAATAACGTAAACGCTGGTACAGCAACAGTTACCGTAACAGATAACCCTGGTGGAGACTATCACGTTGGATGTTCAACTACATTCACAATTAATAAGGCTAATGGTAGTGTATCAACTGCACCAACAGCTAAGAGTTTGACATATAACAATACAGCTCAAGCACTTGTAAATGCTGGTAGCGGCACAGGTACAATGCTATATAACCTTAATGGCGGTTCTTGGGGTACTTCAATACCAAGCGGTACAAATGCTACTTCATATACTGTATATTATAAAGCTTCTGCAAGTACAAACTATAACGAATCAGCTAGTGGTAGTGTGTCAGTTACAATCAATAAGGTAACCCCTACCGTAACTGCTCCTACATCAAAGAGCCTTACATATAACGGCTCTGCACAAGCTCTCGCTAATGCTGGTTCTACCAACTGGGGTACAATACAATATTGCTCAACAAGTGGAGGCACTTATTCAACAGCAATGGTAAGTGGTACGAATGCTACGTCATATAGTGTATGGTATAAAGTTGTTGGTAATAGCAACGTAAACGATGTGGCAGCTAAGAGCATAACTGTGTCTATTGCTAAAGCTAATCCAACTTATACTGCTCCTACTGCAAAGAGTCTTACTTATAATGGCTCTGGACAAGCATTGTTAAATGCTGGTTCAACTAGTCATGGTACGATTCAGTATAGTAGCAATAACTCTTCTTGGAGCACTACAATACCAACAGGTACAAATGTAGGTTCTTATACATCATATTGGAAACTTGTAGGTGATAGCAACCACAATGACGTTGGTTCTACATCTTTAAGTAGTAGTATAGGAAAGGTGACCCCTACTGTAACAGCACCTACAGCAAAGAGTCTTACATATAACGGCTCTGCACAAGCTCTTGCTAATGCTGGTTCAACCAATTTCGGTTCATTGCAATATTGCTCAACAAGTGGAGGTACTTATTCAACAGCAATGATAAGCGGTACGAACGCTACGTCATATAGTGTATGGTATAAGGTCGTTGGTGATAGCAATGTTAATGATGTAGCAGCTAAGAGCATTACGGTATCAATAGCAAAAGCTAACCAAGCTGCTCCTACCGCATCTGGTGCTACAACAACATATAATACAACAGCAACTGCAACAGCAAGTGGCGGCGGTGGTCAAGGAACACTTACTTGGACGAATGGTAACACACAGACTAGTGTGGGTTCAAAGAAGACCAAGGCATATTGGGCTGGAAATAGCAACTATAACGCTTCTCCACAATCTAATGAGGTAACTATTACCATGAACAAGGCGAATCAGAATGCTCCTACAGCTACAGTTACAACAGCAACATACCCAGGAACATCAACAGCTTCAGCTAGTGGTGGTGGCGGTCAAGGTACATTGACTTGGACAAATGGTAACTCAAGGACAGCTATTGGTACACAAGATACATATGCTTATTGGGCTGGTAATGGTAATTATAATGCCTCCCCAAATTCCAATAAGGTGACATTGAGTGTTGCTAAGTTTACACCTACTGTGACACTTGCTGCAACCAACAGGGCTTATAACGGAAATGCATTGTATGCTACAGCTTCTGTAGCAACTCCTAGTGGTGGTGTAGCTACAAAGGGTACTATTTATTATGGTACTTCAGCAGGTGCAACAACATATAGTGTAACTTATGGAGGTTCTGGCTCTGTTAATTTGAGTTCTGTAAGTGTTACAAATGTTGGTAGTGCGACAGTTTATGCATACTTCGTTCCAGATTCATCATGTAATGCTTATTACAATAATTCTGGTAATGCAAGCAAGACATTTACTATTAGTAAGGCAAATCAGAATGCACCTACTGCAACTGGTGCTACGGTTGCATTCCATAACACAGCTACAGCAACTGCTAGTGGTGGTGGTGGACAGGGTACGCTGTCTTGGACGAATGGTAATACAAGAACCGCAACTGGTTCACAAGATACGTATGCTTATTGGGCAGGAAATGGCAATTATAACGCATCACCAAATTCTAATAAGGTTACGCTTACAGTTAATAAGGCTACAGACCAAAGTGTTACAGTGACTCTTACTAACAGAACATACAACGGTTCTGGTCAAGTGGTTGCTAGTGCCACATCACATGGATGTACGTTCTACCTTGGATTTGGAAGTAGTTCTACTTCAGCACCTTCATCTTGGGGTTCTGCAAATAGTTCAATTTCTCAAACAAACGTTGGTACTTATTATGTATGGTACAAAGGTACAGCCGATGGAAACCACAGTGCTGACATAGGTGCTACATATAAGGGAACTGTTACCATTGGTAAAGCAAATCAGGCAGCACCTACTGCAACTGGTGCTACGGTTGCATTCCATAACACGGCTACAGCTACTGCAAGTGGCGGTGGTGGTCAAGGAACACTTACTTGGACGAATGGTAACACAAGAACAGCAACTGGCTCACAGGATACGTATGCTTATTGGGCTGGAAATGGCAGCTACAATGCATCGCCTAATTCCAATAAGGTAACTCTTACAGTTAATAAGGCTACAGACCAAAGTGTTACAGTGACTCTTACTAACAGAACATACAACGGTTCTGGTCAAGTGGTTGCTAGTGCCACATCACATGGATGTACATATTATCTTGGATTTGGAAGTAGTTCTACTTCAGCACCTTCATCTTGGGGTTCTGCAAATAGTTCAATTTCTCAAACAAATGCTGGAACATATTATGTGTGGTATAAAGCAACGGCAGATGGAAACCACAGTGCTGACATAGGTGCTACATATAAGGGAACTGTTACCATTGGTAAAGCAGACCAGGCAGCTCCTACTGCAACTGGTGCTACAACAACGTATAACACTACAGCAACTGCAACTGCTAGTGGCGGTGGCGGTCAAGGTACGTTGACTTGGACGAATGGTAACACACAGACTAGTGTGGGTTCAAAGAAGACCAAGGCATATTGGGCTGGAAATAGCAACTATAACGCTTCTCCACAATCTAATGAAGTGACCCTTACAATGAATAAGGCAAATGGTAGTGTGACAATCAATGGTGTATCACTTACGTATAATGGAAACAACCAAAACCTTGCAACTGTAAGCAATAACACAGGTACAATGCACTACAGTACCAATGGTACATCTTGGTCAACAAGCATACCTCAAGGAAAGGATGTTGGGTCATGGAAGGTTTACTGGTATATGGATGCTTCTACCAACTATAACGGTATAGCATCAGCATCAAGCAGATACGTATCATCAAGTATTGGCAAGGCAAATCAGAGTGCTCCTACAGCAACTGGTGCTACAACAACATATAACACTACAGCAACTGCAACTGCAAGTGGCGGTGGTGGACAAGGTTCAATAGAATGGAGCAATGGTAACACTCAGACAAGTGTTGGTAGTAAGACTACAAAGGCAAGATGGAGTGGAAATAGCAATTATAATGCTTCGCCATATTCTAATGAAGTAACACTTACAATGAACAAAGCTAATGGTAGTGTGACAATCAATGGTGTATCACTTACGTATAATGGTAGTGCTAGAAACCTTGCAACTGTAAGTGGTCCTACAGGTACTATGCATTATAGTACTAATGGTACATCTTGGTCAACAAGCATTCCTACAGGAAAAGATGTTGGTTCTTGGAAGGTTTACTGGTATATGGATGCTTCTACCAACTATAACGGTATAGCATCAGCATCAAGCAGATACGTATCATCAAGTATTGGCAAGGCAAACCAATCAGCTCCTACAGCTACAGGTGCTACAACAACGTATAACACCACAGCAACTGCAACTGCAAGTGGTGGTGGAGGAGTAGGTTCAATTGAGTGGGAAAGCGCACAATCACAGACTAGTGTTGGTTCACATACAACTAGAGCAAGATGGACTGGTAATAGCAACTATAATGCTTCACCTTGGTCTAACTCTGTAACTGTTCAGATGAACAAGGCGAATGGTAGTGTGACAATCAATGGTGTCTCACTTACGTATAATGGTAGTGCTAGAAACCTTGCAACTGTAAGTAACAACACAGGTACTATGCATTATAGTACTAATGGCACTTCTTGGGGCACTTCAATTCCAACCGCAACAGACGTTGGTTCTTGGAAGGTTTACTGGTACATGGATGCTAGCACCAACTACAATGGTATATCATCAGCTTCAAGTAGGTATGTATCATCAAGCATTGGTAAGGCTAGTGGTAGTGTAAGTACTAAGCCTACTGCGAAGTCATTAACCTATAATGGTAATAACCAAGCTCTTGTAAATGCAGGTAGTGGTACTGGTACAATGCTTTATTATGGAGGAAGCAACACTTCTTGGGGAACTGGTATTCCAACAGGAAATGGTGCTGGTAGTTACACAGTATACTATAAGGCTTCTGCAAGTACAAACTATAATGAATCTGCTAGTGGAAGTGTGGCTGTTACTATTAGTAAGGCTAGTGGTAGTGTAAGTACTAAGCCTACTAACAGGGGTGTTACTTATAATGGTAGCAATCAGAACCTTTGTAATGCAGGTAGTGGTACTGGTACAATGATGTATAAGCTTGGTAGTGGTTCTTGGGGTACATCAATCCCAGTAGCATCAACAGCAGGTAGTTATACTGTTTACTATAAGGCTTCTGCAAGTACAAACTACAATGAATCGGCTAGTGGCAGTGTGACTTGTACAATTGCAAAAGCTGCTGGTAGTGTAAGTACTAAACCTACTGCTAAGAGTCTAGAATGGACAGGTTCAGCACAAGCTCTTGTAAATGCAGGTAGTGGTACTGGTACAATGTTGTACTATGGTGGAAGTAACTCTTCTTGGAGCACGTCTATTCCAACAGGAAATGGTGCTGGTAGTTACACAGTATACTATAAGGCTTCTGCAAGTACAAACTATAACGAATCTGCTAGTGGAAGTGTGACTTCTACAATCTCTCACGCTTATGTTGACTTGGGATTATCAGTTAAGTGGGCTAAATATAATGTAGGAGTAGCATCATCATCTGCTGTAGAAACATCTGGTTTGTTCTTCTCTTGGGGTAATGGAACAGGACATGCTGCTGGAACTTATAATTTCTCTAGCAGTGACTATAGTAGTACTCCTGGTGCTGCATTAACAGGAGATGCGCCAATAAATGCTACATACGATGGCGCAAGAAACTATTGGGGAGGTTCTTGGAGAGTTCCAACGAAAGCTGAATCTGAAGAACTTATGAATAATTGTACTTGGGAAAAGGTTGTAATAAATAATGTTAATTGCTGGAAAGTATATAAACCATCAGATTCTTCAAAATATATCATTATGCCTAAAGTTGGATATATATCAGAGGGAACTAGATACAAAAATGGAGACTGGGTTATGAACTGGACACGAACAAATGAGACTAACTATCCAGATGATGCTTGGATTGGATTCTGGGGTATCAATAATAGGCAAGTACAAGGAGTTAATAGAAAAAATGGTGCTACTATTAGGCCTGTTTGCTAATACATATAAAAAAATGAGTGAGAAAACGGTAACTCACTCATTTTTTTGTTTTATGTAAAATATTTATTATTAACGATTAAGTTAAGAAAATAATAATTGAATAAAATATTTTAAAAATTATGGCAATATCAAACAACAATGTAAAGAATTTCCAATTCTTACGTAATCAAAATCCTTACAATTCACGTGAGGCTGCTAATGCTGCTTTGCAGACAGCAAAGGCTGATGCACTTGACGGTAGCGCATTAATTGCACGTTATAGTGGCTACACTGAGACAGACCCAAGTGTATTCTATGTTAAAACACTTGTAGGTTATGTGGCAGTAGTTGGTGCAGAGAAGTACATCACAATATTCGATATTGATGATGCTGGTTCTGATGTTATCAAGTACATCAACAGTCTTGTTGGTAGTGGAGTAACTAGTGCTAATACTGTTACAAGTCAACTTGAGACATTAAGTGGCGCTACATTCTCTCCTGGCACAAGTTCAAGTGCTGATACTTCTGTAGAGGGTGCAAAGGCATATGCATATGACCTTATGGGAACTCGTGACTATAGTGGTATTTCAACTAGCAATGCTGCTGTTGTAGTTAACGTACAGCAGACTGATGGCTTCGTAAGCGCATCGCAGGAGAACGTTGGTAACTTGAAGCTTACTGACTACGCTAAGGGTTCAGATAGTGGTTCTGTAGCTGCTACAGATTCAATCAATGAAGCTGTTGCAAAGCTTGAGAATCAGATTGATGCTGAGAAGGACGCTAGAGCTGCTGCTATCGATGCATTGGATAAAGCAGCTGAAGCTGAAAATGGTAAGGTTGTAACAACCATCTCTGAGGAAAATGGTGTTGTATCTGAGACCAAGGCTAACGTTAAGGACTTACAACTTGGTGGATATCAGCTTGATAACTCAACTGGTCCTATCCTTTCTGCTGATACAATCAACGTTGCATTGAGCAAGTTGGAGAACAAGGCAGCTTCTATCACAATTAATGACGAGGATGGTTCTATCAATGTTACTCCTGTAACAAGCGGAACTGATATCAGTGTTAACATTAAGAGTGGTGAACACGTAATTGCAAAGGATGGTGGTGCAGGTATTTACACCGACCTTGATTTGATTAAGATTACTACTGGTCTTCCAGCTACTGTTAAGGAGCGTTATCAACTTCTTGCAACTGATGATTCTAAGATTGGTGTTGATATCGATATCGCAAAGGATAGCCACATTGTAAGCATTACTTACATTAGTGACCCAGCTGACGAACATTATCAGAACTTACAGTATGTATACATCGATGTTTCTGGTGAAACTAAGACTGAATATGTGGATGTTTCCTCACTTGTTCTTGAGGCTGAATTTGCGAGTGGTGTTACTGTAACCAACCATATTGCTCACGGTGTTGTTGACCCAGCGTCTGAGTCATTCTTGACAGTTGGTGCTGATGGCTTCAAACTTTCTGGTGTACAGGATGCAATTGATACTGCTGTTAGCGGACTTGATGCAAGTGTAAGTGCTGAGACCTCACACATTGAGATAAAGATTGATGAGGTTGATGGTAAGTTGACCGCAGTTACACTATCTGAGGATGACATTGCAAATGCTTCAGACCTTGCAGAACTTAGCGGACAGACTGTAAGTGGTATAGTATCTAGCAACGCAAGTATCACAGCTCAGATTAATGACGCTGTTGGTAATAAGCAGTATGACATTGAGACCGATGCATCTAAGATTAAGATGAGTGGCTTCACTGCTGATGCAAGTGGCTTCACAGCAATTACTGAAGCAAGCAGCATTACACAGGCTGTTAAGGCAATTGAGACTGAAATGATTGCAAATGAGCAGACAACTTCTGCTGCTTTGACAGACCTTGATAGCAGACTTGATGTTGTAGAGAGTGGATATGTTGAGACGGTTAAGGTTAACAACGTTGCTCTTGCTGAGACTGACAATACTGTAAACGTACAGATTAGTTCTTCTGCTGCAACAGGAACAGCTTCTGCTGTAATTATAGTAAATACTGATGCAAATGGTGCTGTAACACTTTCAATCGATTCATTGGATGCTGGATATTATGCGTAATATCGTAGAGATTAAATAACTATTATAAAAATGGGTGGTCAATTAAGATTACCCATTTTTTTTGTGAAACGAACAGATATTTATATATAAGTGAAAATAATATAACTATTAACAAAATATTTTTAAAAATATGACAAAAAATCTTTATTCATTGGGACTTTTACGTAATGGTAAGGTCTATCAGACAAAGCAACAAGCTGTTGAAGGTCTGATGCATGATGGTACAAATGATGGTGTGGCAAAGCTTGCTCGTTATCTTGACCTTGTTCTTGGTGGAGAACCAATCATTAGAACATTGGTTGGTTTCTATGCAAATGCAGCAGAAATGGAAGATGCTGGTGGCGGTCAATCATCTTATACCATTCTTGATATTGATGGTAGTGCAGCAGATGTAACTGAAATCAGACAAGAGATTGCTGAGATTAATAGCATTATTGGTGACGGTATCGATGGCACAACATTGACCAACGCAATTAATGATATTAATGACAGACTTGGTGATGGCTTCACTTCTGAACACACCGTAGCAGACGCATTGGCAGAGCTTAAGCAAGAACTTACTGAGGCTTTGACAATTACTCTTGAGGTTGCTGGTGTACCAACTTCTGGTTATCTTAAGACTTATGAACTTAAACAAGGTGGTGAATTAGTAGGTAAGATTGACATTCCAAAGGATATGGTGGTAAGTGGTGGTTCACTTGTACACGGTACTTGGAGTGGTAACACATTCATTGAAGACCCAGACGGTCCTGATGCTGCTATTAAGATTGAGTTTGCAAATGCTGATACAATCTATATTAATACAAAAGACCTTGTAGATTTCTATACAGCTGGTAATGCAGCAATTGGTATTGACAACGCTCATAATACCATTTCTCTTGTCCTAGACCACGATGGTGAGCCTTTCTTGACAATTACAGACAGTGGCCTTAAACTCGCTGGTGTACAGACAGCTATTGACACAAAGGTTGAGGAGGTTGCAGACCGTGAGAGACTTGAGGGTAGTGATGGTATTTCAATTGCTTCTAACAAGGTGAAGGCTGTTGCAGCTGGTTATTCAGCTCCTACAGTTAAGAATCCTATCTCAGTTGACAAGGATGGTATTAAGTTTGCTTCAGTTCTTGACTGTGGTTTTTTTGATGACGAGACTGTTGTAACTTCAACAGCTGAAGAAATCAATGCAATTGCAAACCCTAGTGAGACTGATGTGTTCATTGATGGTGATGGTGCATTAAACGCATTGACAGCACCTAAGAGATTCAATAACATTGAAGTTAATGATGTTGATGCAAATCAGCAGATTTATCTATATGCAAATGAATCAATCAATGTTGACGGAATGGAAATCACTGGTGAGAAGGGTTCAACCAATGGATATGTTAACTACAGTGCTCCAGAGATTAACATTACCAACCTTTCAATTGCAAATGGTTCAACCGCATATAACATCTTCGAGGGTGACCAGACAAATCAGAATCTTGATGCACTCAACGCAAGTTATATCATAGTTGACAACCCATCATTGACTCACAACGTATTCAATGTTTACAAGCCAAAGGATGATTGCGTTATCAACATTTCTGACTCTAAGTTCAATTTGACAGTTGATAACTCTAATGTTCTTAGACTTGCTAACACAGCAAATGCTACTGGTGTTACAGTTAACTTCGAGAACGTTGATTGGACATATGAGAATGGTCTAACAGCTGACGAGTGGGGTTGGGCAGGTCTTATTATCTACCAGCCTTATGGCTCTGATATAGCATTAGGTGGTGACTTGACAGCAATGAAGACTTGGACATTCAATTTCAAGAACTGTAAGTACAATGGTGTTAAGGTAACTGAGAATAACTTTGGCAATGGAAATCACAACCAGGTATTCTATTTGCACAAGGTAGGTGGAGTTACATTCGCTGACCCAGTTGCAGGTGGTTTGACATTGAACTTTGAATAATCTATTATAATCTAAAAATTAAGGATAACACATACAGCAAATGTGCTATCCTTTTTACAATATGCAGATATTTATATATAAAATATAGGTAATATGGCAGTATTAAAATATAAGAATAGTGAAGGACTTTGGTCAACTTTAGGCAGTATATTTGTTAAGGGTATTAACGTTGTTCAGACAACTGGTCAATCAACTGAGGACGTAATGTCTCAAAAAGCCGTAACTGACGAACTTTCTGCAATTACTGATGATATTTCAGCAATAACATATGATATAACCAATATTAATGATGATATATTAATTATAAACAATAATATATCAGCAATAACTGGCGACATATCAAGTATGTCTGATAGCATATCATCTATTACTGACGATATATCTGGAATCACTGAAGAGATTTCTGAAATCAAAGGTGATATGACAGCTCACACACATGATTCAAGTGGTGTCACTGCAATGACAGGATACCAAGTGGCTGTAAGTGGGTCTTCTATATCAACTAGTGATTCACTTAATGAAGCAATCGGAAAACTTGAAGCAAGAATTGATGACCTAGAAACAAGACTTGCAATAGCAGAAGGAATAATTAATAATAGTTAAAGATAATAAAAGGATGACTCAAACTATGAGTCACCCTTTTTTTCATTATTATATTTTCTTATAATTTTAATTAAATCACCGTATCTTCCCTCAAATTCAAGTTTATTTTCAGCGAATAATTTGAGGTTTGATAAGCCATTTTCTTTTTTCTTGGATTCAATTCTCCATTCCTCACAGCCAAATAACCATCTGTATGTAATGTTATCATTTTTGGTTTTTGGTTTAAATAATTTTTTTAAAAAATTTTTCATAATTTCTTATATTTGTTTTCAGTTATTATTATTGGATATGTTTTCATTTTCTTGAACTTTGACATTAAGAATACATTGGTAAGTCGTTCTCCTATATATCCTCCAATTCTATATTGATAATCAACTGTATTATTTGGGTAGAATCTTTTGATATACTTTTCATAGTTATCATATATCCTCTTATTGATGTTAGTACCAACAATTCTTAGATATTCATCCAATATATCAAATATGAACTTAATATATTCCTTGAAGTCTTCTTGTTTCATTATGAACATATTATATGGAATAAACATATTGCCATTGATGAAGTTGTGCCACATCTTTGCGTGTTGTGGGTATTTATCAGCAATAATTCCGCCAACTATATACAAGTCCTCAATATTATGTAATACATCATATTGCTTTCTAACAGATTCTTTAAATATTATTGGCTTTCCAACAATACAGTCATATTTTGAGAATATCTCATCAAGATTTGGTATATCGTCTAAGAAATCAAAGTATCTTCTATAATGACAGAAACCAACATATTTCTTTAATGGTATGTTATCACTTATGTATTTGAACTGGTAAAACTCTGAATAGAAGTCATCTTTTAACGGAAGACTTGGGTCAATTTCCTTTGCATTTATTACTTTATACACATCTGAATTCACTATCTTCTCAAATTCTTTATGTGTGTTGATGAATATGTCAGCATCATTATAATTATATGAGTCAGCCCATAAATATTTATATTTTTCTAGCCAATCATCTGGACTTATCTTCTTCATATTTGTCATATTAATCCAGCTACCAGCAGAATAATGAACTATCCAATCACTCTCATTTATCTTTTTCGATTCATATCCTTTACAGTCAAAATAAAATGAAGAACCAGTATCGTAATCATCACCTTCTTCTGATAAACCAACTATTCTTTTCTCATCGAAATATCTTATGTTATGCTCTTGGCATTTCTTTACATTTATAAAGCAGATGTGTGGTGAAACCCTCATTTTCTTTGATTTTCCATTGATGCGTTCATCACCAACATATATAAAACTATTATTGTATAATTCTGAAATGTCTTTTTTTATTAACACATCGGAATCTAACAATATAAAATTATCGCTAATCAATTTGAAGCATTTATCAACACTAAGAGCGTGCTTTAATGTGCCAAATCCACTTTCAGCACCATATGATGTTTTATTTTCATACCTTTCAAGAATTTCATTAAAGTCTATAATTTGACTAGTAGTATTATCTAGCATAGTAACATTTGAGAAATTATTTATAAACTTCTCTTTATCTGAATTATCAAATACATATATCTTTGTTCCTGGTGTGTGCTTGTTTATGCTTTTTATACAAGCCTCAGTAAGATTTTGTGTGTTATAGTTAACGATTAATACGTTTATAATGTTATTATCCATATGTTTTACCTAGATATTTATATACAAATAATAACGTTTATGAAAGAAAATTCAACAGTTAATTGGGAAGAGGTGAGGATAAATGCAGCCATCAATATTATGAATGCGATATTGTCAAGTAGCATAATGGTATTTATCTTTCAGTTTATATTCAAGAGACAAGTGGCAGACATCGCTGTGGAATATGCTGATAAACTAATTGAAGAATTAAAAAAAGATAAAAATTATGTATAAACCAACTGGATATGGAGAGCCAAATCTAGGAAATAACGTTCAGATAATAGGTGGGGCAAATTTTGGCTCAGAACCATACCTAATAACCATAGGTGATGATACCACCGTATCATTTGATTGTGCATTCGTTACACACGATGCTGCCACACGTGTTATAAGGCATCTTCCAGGGCATAATAAGGAGACGGTGATATATGCATCCATCAAGATAGAAAAAAACTGTTTTATAGGATGTAGGAGTGTTATTTTACCTGGTGTAACAATAGGTGATAACTGTATTATAGGAGCAGACAGTATTATTAACAGGGATATACCAGATAACACCGTTGCTGCTGGTGTTCCTTGCAAGCCTATATGTACGTTGGATGAGTATATTGAGAAGCATAAAGATGACTTTATGTATATTGTATCAAAGCCTTTTGATGAAAAAAGAAGGGATGTTACTGCCAACAAGTATATCGTTCCCCTTTTTATTGCCTTGATTTGATATTTATATTTAATAAACTTATAATGTTATGATAACAGTTGGAAATTTAATGATTTTGGAAAGATTTCTCCTTGAAATCGAGAATAGGTTTAAATTCGACCTCAAGCTTGGTGAAGCTGTGGAATTATACCAATATTTAAAGGAGATTGGTAAGATAACCAATCTTTTCTTCCTATTGCAGCAAGAATATTTTAGAAAGTATGGGGATAAGGAGAAACTTGAGGAATACCACAATAAGCTGATGAATGACAATGTTAAAATCAATACACACAAGATGATTGAGCTTGTAAAGGAAATGTCAGAACGATGTGATGACGATGAATTTAAGGAGATTGTGGCAAAAAACAAATTTTGGGATTAAAGGTGCTGAATAAATCAGTGCCTTTTATTTGTTTTTTATAACTTTTTTCCATATATTTGCAAAAATTAATATATTTATAAGAAATAGACATAATATGGGAAAGAAAAAAACATTAGAACAATTTTTAGTGGAAGCAAAAAAAATGTACCCAAATTTGGATTTTAGTTTAGTTACAGAATATACTGATAATTCGACACCTGTTGAAGTTATTTGTCATGAAAAGGATTATGCTGGGAGGGAACATGGGGTATTTAAGATAACTCCTGGAGATTTGTTAAGAGGTAAATCTTGCCCAAAATGTAAAGGAAAGGGGTTTTCTTCTGATGATAGAAAACTGTTTTGTGAAATAAAATATAATGGTAAATATGATTATTCAAAAGCAGATTTTTCTAGGGTAAAAACTATTACAACAGTAATTTGTCCTATTCATGGTGAATTTGAAATTGATTATGACCATCATTTTAATTCAGAAATAGGATGCAAGTATTGTTCTTATCCTTCTAGGGATACTGAATCATTTATAAATGAATCAATAAAAATACATAAAGGATTTTATATTTATGATAAGGTAAATTATGTTGATGCACATACAAATGTCATTATAACTTGTCCTATACATGGTGATTTTCCGCAGTCACCAAATGCGCATTTAAGAGGACAAGGATGTCCAGAATGTGCTAGTAATCGAGTAATATTAGAAGAAAAAGTATCTAGGTTATTAAATGAAAATAACATTACATACATTCGCAATAAAAGACCAAAGTGGTTAAAAACTAATAATAGGGGACAATTATCTTTAGATTTCTTTATACCACAAATAAAACTTGCTATCGAATGTCAAGGTAAACAACATTTTGGTTTAGGTGGGTGGAGTAAAAGTTTTGATTTTCAAAAACAATTTGAAAGAGATAGATGGAAAAAGGAACAATGTGATGAAAATAATATAAAATTAGTTTATTTTGCTAATAAACAAGAAGTACCAAAAGAGTATATTGGACAAATTTTCACAACTGAAGATGAATTAATGGAACACATTAGATATTTATATAAAAATAGTGAATAAATAATATTTAAAATATAAAACATAAAAAATTATGGCAGATAGTGCAAGAGGAATACATGTTTCTGCTGGAATTTATACCAGAGAAATAGATATTAACTACGCAGTTCGTAGCCTTGGTATTACAACACTTGGTGTTGTAGGTGAGACCTTGAAAGGTCCTGCTTTTCAGCCAATGGATATTTCAAACTGGCGTGAGTTCCAAGAGGTCTTTGGTGGAACTAGTACAGAGAAATTCAAGGGAAGCCAATATCCTAAATATGAGTTGCCTTACATCGCAAAGTCTTACTTGAGCGAGAGTGAGCAGCTTAAGGTTGTTCGTGTTCTTGGTCTTAGTGGTTATAACGCAGGTCCAGCTTGGCTTGTTACTGCATCAAAAGATGGTGGCACACCAGTTGCAGTTGCTGTAATCCGTTCAAGAGGTACTTACAACCCATATGCAACAGGTAACACCACAGATTGTATCTGTGAAGAGTCAAAGTATGACGTTCTTAAGTACTTTGTAGGTGAGAAGCCAAACGATGGTGAAGGTGGATGTACAAAGAATGGATATAATATGGATGCTCTTCAAATCAAACCTTATATACCAATGGATAGCAGTGGTAATGAGTGTGATGGTTATGGAATGAGTGGTGAGACACCTGATGAGACTAGTTGGTTTGTGTCACAAAATAATCATGGTAGATTCAAACTCGTTGGTGTTAAGGGCGTTTATAATAAGACTAGTGCTAGTGGTGAAACTGGCACAGATGATATTATCGAATCTGGTCAAAGTCAAGACTTTGAAACACGTCAGCATGCTATTTCTATGGGTTACTTCGAGTATCCTGTAACATTGAATCCTTATGATAAGGAATACATCTTGAATGTACTTGGTTCAAAACCATATGACGGTGATGCTCCAATCTTTGTTGAATCACTTTATGATGTGGCTCTTGACCAAGCAATTATCGAGGAAAATGTTACTAAGATTGATAGTGCATTGACGCAATACAATGTGTATTACACAGCAGACTATTGTCATCATGAGCCAGTTGCAAGTCTTTTGAGGATGTCTCAGACTTCACTTAGAAGAAAGCATGTTGGAATGAGATTCTTGGCTGATGCTGAATCAAAAAATCTTGGCATTGTAGTTGTTCCTTACGACTATAAGAAGAACAAGCCGCTTACCAATGATGGTAAACTCGTAACAGAGGAAATTAAGATTGGTCAAATCTATACCGTAAGGCAATATACAACTTCTGACGGTAAGAGAGATTATCATTATGCTTATTATAAGGAAGGATTTGACTCTGTTAGCGGAAGTGGAATTGATATGACCAACATCTACGGAAACCTTCTAACTGGTGGAACAGAGAATAATAAGGGTAAGGAAGCTACACTTGTTCTTAACACTTCTGATGGACTTTATTATAGAATGAAGAGTGATAAGAGTGATGTAATTTATGTTGAACTTGACATGAACGATTACAAGTCAGCTTACAGATATGCTTCAACTCCTTGGATTGTATCTAACCTTAAGGGTGACTTCGACCATGTTGAGATTAACAAGTTGTTCAGATTCCATACTATCACTGATGGTAACAATGCAAACTACGAGGTTAAGATTTCAATTGAGAATATTAGACCAGATGATGGCGTATTCGATGTTGTAGTTCGTAGAATTGACGATGCTGATGAGCAGATTATGCCACTTGAGAGATTCGGAAGATGTTCAATGGTTCCTGGCGATAGCAACTACATTGCTTACAAGATTGGTTCATTCGATGGTGTATATGAATCTAAGTCTAAGTATATCACAGTTGAGGTAAATGAGAGCACAGCAGCTAAGATGTCTGTACCAGCAGGTTTCTTAGGTTATCCACAACCAAATTATAGTGGTGCTGAGATTCCATTGTCTTCAACCACAAAGAATGTTGCATTCCCAACATTGAAGTACAATAGATTCTTTGACCCAGACATCAAGAACAGAAAGCAGTACTTCGGTCTTTCTTCTTGGGTTGGTGTTGACATCGACAACTTCACATTCAAGGGTAACAAGGCATACATCGATGACCCAAGATTCTTGTCAAGAGGTTTCCACCTCGATTCAAGACTTGATGCTGAAAATGGCGGTATTAGCGCATATACAGTAGATGGTGAAGCTGGTTATGAGTTCGATGCAGTTTCTACAAACTCTAGAACTTCTACACTTTCTGAGCCACCTATTATCGGAACTGAAGACGATATGTATGGTTCTATCTATGAGTACGTTAACCTTCGTAAGTTCACTGTATTCTTCTATGGTGGATTTGATGGTTGGGATGATTACAGAGACCAGAGAACCAATACTGACGGTTATAAGATGTCTCAGTACAGAGGCTTCATTAACCAAGGAAGCGGTGAGGGTTACGCATTCAATAGAATTAAGAACCCAGACTTGCTACAGTTGAATCAGAACGGTATTACCTCTGACTGGTATGCATATCTTAGCGGTATCAGACAGTTTGCTAATCCAGAGGCAACAGATATTAACGTATTCGCTACCCCAGGTATTGACTATGTAAATCAGAAGTTGCTTGTTGAGGAAGCAATCGAAATGATTGAGGAAGAGAGAGCAGACTCAATATACGTTGTAACAACCCCAGATAAACCAAGTGGTGCTGGTGATTACGTTGATGAAATGTATACTCCAGATGAGGCTGTAGGCAACCTTGAGGATTCTGAGATTGATTCTAACTATACATGTACATATTATCCTTGGGTTAAGTATCTTGACCAAGACAATAATCAGTACATCTATCTTCCAGCAACAAAGGATGCAGTTAGAAACTTCGCACAGACTGATAATACAGCTTATCCTTGGTTCGCACCAGCAGGTGTTGGACGTGGTAACGTTGACTGTGTAAGAGCACACTTCATTACAAAGCTTGCTGACGAAGATGTTCTTTACGAGGGAAGAATCAACCCAATTAAGACCTTCGCTCAAGACGGTCCAAAGATTTGGGGTCAGAAGAACCTTCAGATTAATGAGTCACAGCTTAATAGAATCGCTGTACGTAGATTGTTGCTTAGAATGAGAAAGCTTATCGCAATCTCTTGCATTGGTCTTATCTTCGAGCCAAATGATGCAACAGTTAAGCAGTCATTCTTGTCAACTGTAACTCCAATCATGGATAGCATCAGAAGCAACAGAGGTATCTCTGATTATAGAATCGAAATTAATGATACAATCGAGACAAGAGAGAGAAGAGAACTTCCAGTGAAGATTTACTTCAAGCCTTACAATGCTCTTGAGTACATTACAATCGACTTCATTATAACCCCAGAGGGTGTGAGCTTCGATGACATTTAATTGATATTCAATAAACTACATAAAAAAAGAGGAAGATTTTAGTCTTCCTCTTTTTTATTAGTAATTATATACTTTTTATCCACGAATTCCGTTAACCAAACGCCATTGTTAGATAAATAGAACTTGATACCATCTTCCACCATTTGTTTGCAATCAATCTTCAATACGAATGGATTTCCATGTCTTGAACCTACGTTTATTGCAGTATCCTCATCCTTTGAAAGATGTACATAAAGCCTTTGTCCCTTTACAATGCCATTCTTATAAATTGAATCAAGAAACTTTGTTGATGTTCCGTGATATAGCACTGCTGGTGGCATTTCTTCATTCAATTCAACGTCAACATTTATTGAATGTCCTTGTCTAGCACGAATCTTTGTCTTATTATCGTTATACTCGTAACGTTTCTTGTTATTTGTATTAACGATGGCATCCAACAGTTCTTTTGTATATCCTTGTTCTGATACTAACTCCTTAACTGTTCTCCAACCGTTTTTATCTATTATCCCATTCTCAAAGGCATTCTTATCATGCCTCAAGAGAAAGGCAAGATGTTTTCCCTTGTTTATTACTTCCTTTTCGTTCATATCATTATATCATTTGACAAAGCATAACCCAACTTACTATTATTTGCAGCAGATGTATTGTTTGGTCTGCCATTAGGTTTATCCTAAGTTTATTTGCCTTTTCATTATCAATCCAATAATGTATTATCGTGTTTACGATGAATAATCCTAACAGTACATATGACGAAACGTTTGCGAACAGTACCATCGTTGGAATCAGTATCATAATTGACCACGACATTGAATGGATTAACAAAGCCATTTTATAGTCGTTCTTATACAGTGATTTATACTCAAACAGTTTTTCCCACCATACCTTTTGTTTCATCTTTGCCAAGTTACCTTGGAGATAGAAATCATCCACGATGTGAGCAAGAATCATTAATAATAGTAATTTTATCATATATTAAAATATCTTTTATGATGGCAAATATATAGAAAAAAATTAAGAAAAGCAAAAAATATGCGAAAAAAGTTATATATTTTATATTTATTAATAAAAATAGAGTAAGAATAATAAAATAATCTAGATTAAAATATTAAAGAAAATGAGTGATTTACTTTTGAAAATGCCTCTTAACTACGAACCACTAAGAAAAAATAGATGGTTGTTAAGATTCCCAGCTGACTTGGGTATTCAAGAGTGGTGGTGTAAGTCTGCAAGCAGACCACATATCCAACAAGAGGGCAAGGCAATTGAGTTCTTAAATACAGAGACATATGTTGTTGGCCGTTATAAATGGGCAACAATCCAAGTCACTTTGAGAGACCCAATTGGACCTTCTGCTTCACAAGCAGTTATGGAGTGGGTTCGTCTTCACTCTGAGTCCGTTACTGGTCGTCAAGGATATGCAGCTGGTTACAAGCGTGACGTTGAGCTTGAAATGCTTGACCCAACTGGTGTAGTTGTATCTAAGTGGATTCTTAAAAATGTAATGGTAACTGATGCTGACTTCGGAAATCTTGATTATTCATCAGATGACCTTGCAGAAATTACATTGACTCTCCAGATGGACTATGCAATCTTAGCGTATTAAAATAAGAGGAAAAATGAAAACAACAATAAGTGTGAGAAACTATTTGTTTCTTGCACTTATTTTTTTATTATTTAAAGAGAGATAATAACAAATAAAATTTTTAAATATTATGGCAGCAAATTACTATAGTGATTCTGAAAGAACAAAAAGAGAATTAAAGACAAAGATGTTTGAGCTTACTATGCTTAACAACACATTGATTGAATCAATCGAAAAAGAAGCTAGTGAAGTAACAATTGATACCATCAAGGATTTAATACAAGAAAAAGAAATTGAGATTAACACTCTAAAGCACATGGTTGAGTTGAAAGCTAATGAAGAAGAAAAAAAGGAAACAAAGGTTGAGTATTCTTTCTATGATGGGATAGAGAAGCCTAAGCTTGCTAAGTCAGAGAAACATGCTAAGGTTTGCTCAATCAAGAAAGCCATGAAGGATGTTGAAAAGGCATTGGATGATGTCAACAAGCTTAAGGATTCTTATAAGAGTTTCTATGATGGCATAGACAAGATTAAGAAAGGTACAAATGAGGTTTCATTGAGTGATTACAAGCCTTATGACACACCATATAACAAGTTGAATTATGAAAACTTATACAATAGTGAACCAGAGGAGATTAATGTAGATTATTCTTCAATTGGTAATGCATCCAAGTTTATCGTAAAGTTCAATGGAATTGATATTAAGGGTTGGCTAGTTAAGAGAGTTGATTATGCTTGCAGTGAGCAGCTTTCAATTACAGTACAAGACCATATTGCAAACGGTAGACCAATTATTGCTGATATTAGGTCAATGTTCGGTAACAAGGATTCAAAGTTCTCTTTGGTAATTGAACACCTTAATAACTCTGGAGAATTGTTATACCGTGAGCGTTTCCATGACTGTGCAATAACTGATGTCATGAGAAGCAGTTTGGATTATATGATTTCTGACTATTCATCTATAACAATGCTCATCGACTTTGGAGAAGTTACTTATGAAACAAATCACTAAAAAGCGTGGGACTTCCATAATTAATAAGAATAATAAAGTTAATAAGAAGCGTACAGTCTCGAAAACTAAAGTGGTTAAAAAGACTGTACGCATTCACCCTAAGTTTGGAACGTCCAAACTTGAGGAAGATTTCGCTAAGGAATTTCTAGACAAATTAGGGGTAAAGTATGTTTACCAATTTGAGGCAAAGGATATTGGAAGATTCTATGATTTTTACCTCCCAAGTCACAACCTCATCATTGAGGTTGATGGAGGTTATTACCACAGTGACCCAAGAATTGTTGATGAAAATAAACTTAACCCAATGCAGAAACATAATAAACGAGTTGATGAACACAAAGACAAGTGGGCGTTGATGCATGGAATTCCAATCATGAGAATCTGGGAAAAAGACATTCGTGAAAATCCAAAAATGGTTATGGATGAACTTAAGAAAAGACTCTATATCCAAAATGAAAAGATTACAACAACTGAAAAGAAAAATAAGAGACATATAAATAAAATTAAGTAAAAATATATTTTTGTATATTTATTTTCACTAAAATTATAATTTATGGAAGTTACGTTATATTTACCTTACTATGATTATAATGATGGCAATTTTGACGTAAGCAATGATTATTATAACGAAAAGGAATATTCAGATGCTATGTCAAATGAATTCAACAGAAGTAAGGATGTTGTTTACAATTCCGTCCTAGCCGCTAAAAACGGCTCAGGAAGGCTTGTTCAAGGTACAGATGGCCACACTTATAAGTTTGGTCAGAAAACCTCTCAGAGCGAAGATAAAGTGGCTTATTCGCAATGTAATGGTGAGTTATTTGACATTAATGGTGATAGTGATACCGTTGATAACTTCATAAGCAAGTTCGCTTCACAAAAACAATTCTTGGAAATGGTCGATTTTAACTTGGACACATCAGAGGAAGAGTTTGAGACAGAACTTTCGCTATGGACTAGGGAACACAACAGTATCAATCAGTATAAGGATAAACTAGGAGAGGATTGGGTATTGGCAAAAGAGCCAAAAAGAAACCTCAAGGTACAGTTTAAGAATAAGGCAAATCAAACAGTATACGCTGTGTTGGAAGATTGTAGGATAATGGATATAATCGAAAAGACTTCATTTGTTTTATTTGTTGAGAAAATAACGTTAGTAGATAATATATAAAATGGCTAAAAAGAAATTAACACCACAGCAAGAAAATGAGATTAAGACACTTCTCGCAACAAATGAGATGTATGAAAAGACTAAGAGGGAAGCTGAAGAAAAGGGAAGGAATAGCGCAGTTTCACAGATTGAGAGAGCACAGAAAGAGGTAATTGACCATATTAAGTCAATCGACCCTAGTGTTGTACTAGTTCAAAGTACATCATTGGCATCAACAAAGAAAAAGGAAGTAAAACAAGAGAATTTGTTTGGTGACACTGATATGTCAATATTCGACATCTTGAATGAGAATGAAAAGAACAAGCAAGATGTATTGGGAGAAACTGAAGTAATAACAGAGGAAGACGTGCCTTGGAGTGATGATAACTTAGTTCCTAGTGAAACTACTATTGCCACTGAGACAACATTTAATAATATTGACCCATCTGTTCAATATGACGTAATTCAGTTGCCAAGTAACGGTCAGTGTTATAGAAACAAGTTGGATAGGGTTCCAGTGGCTTATCTTACAGCATATGATGAAAATATCATTACATCACCAAACTTGTATAAGGATGGTCTTGTAATCGATTTCTTGCTTAAAAATAAGATTGTGAATAAGGAGATTAATGTTGATGACTTGGTTAGTGGTGATGCTGACGCAATCATTTTGTTCTTGAGAGCAACTAGCTACGGTCCTGATTTCCCAATTGTGGTTAGTGACCCAGATACTGGTGAACAGATTGAGACAACAGTTGACCTTACCACACTTAAGCCAAAGGAATTCAAACTCGTTGGTGATGAGAATGGTTGGTTTGAATTTACAACACCTATTAAGAAGGATGTTATTAAGTTCCGCTATCTTACAAGAAAGATGGAGAAACAGCTCAAGAAGGTGACTGAACTTGAGAGTCTTGGTACAAAGGCATTCATGCTTGATGAAGAAAAGGAAACATTGCTTGCCGCATTGGTTGGTGATGAATATATTGCTGAGAATGATAAGAAAGTTATTAAGGCGGCTTCATCTATTATGGAAAAGTGGTCAAATAAGCTTAAGAAGGTTAATGACTCTAAGTTCACAAAGATTATGACAAATGCAATGCAGTTGCAGATTGTTGCAGTCAATGGCAATACTGATAGGGAATTCATTAGAAAGTACATTAATCAGATGCCAGCAAGGGATTCATTGATGTTGAGGAAGTATATAAATGACAATAAGCCTGGAATAGACTTTAATATTGAGGTTGAAAGACCAGAGAGTCTCGGAGGTGGCTCATTTAAGACATTTCTTAACTGGGACGATTCTGTTTTCCTCAATATCTCCGATGTATGAGAGAAACCTTAAAGATGAGTTATTCGCTTGTCATATGTATGTGAAGATTCCATTCGATGTATTACAAAATATGCCAATTATGGATAGAAAATATTACATACACAAGTATAACGAGTACATGGAGGCTAGAAATGCTGCAATGAATGACGGTGGTTCTTCCTCTTCAAATACCAATATATCAAAATATACAAGTATGAGTCAAGGACTTAATGGCGATGATATTGCTGAAGAAATGGGGCTTCAATAAAATAAAAAACGCTTAAGGATTAACACCTTGAGCGTTTTTTATTTGTTTAAATTCTGTATTTAATTTACTTATATTATCAAAGGTTTCAAATAATATTCCACTATATTGAGATACTATATTTGGATATCTATTTGCAATATCTTGGTATCTTAATGATATTTGGGCTAAGTTGTTTAATGATTCTTCAAGTCGAACAGTAGGTACGTTGTTTGGATTATCTGCTGCGCTTGTTTGTGTGTTGTTACCATTACCATATTTAGCGTTATTACCTTTACTACGGAATTGCCTTTGTGCCCAATTTCCACCTCTTACAAAGCCTCTTTCAAAGTCATTCCATAGATTACCACCTAATTCAGCTGGAAACTGTATTCCATACGCTTCCAAACCTTCGTTTAGGCTATTTGCCTTAACGCATCTATCTATACCAAATATAACTTGAAGAACATAGGTGTTTAAATCATTAAGGAAAGCATCAACCTCTTTGTTCTGAGTAGTACCTATACTTCTTATATCAGACACGTTTTTCTTCAATGGTTGAATATACTTGGATAATGGCGAAACATCAAGTGCCTCACGCAATATTAATCTATTTATTTCTTCTCTAATTATCTTACTGTATTTATTCATAAAAACAAAAACGCTTTTCCAATATAAATATCAGAAAAGCGTTGAAAGTGTAAACATTAGTTTTGATTTATCACTCCTAATATTATATGGAGTTAAATCAATTGTCGAGGTAATGTTCATACCATATCTTTTATTAAAACCATCAGCCATTTTCCTAAACTCACTTCCATGACTGCACTGAGTGTCTATTCCCATATAGGCGAGATAGTAATGAATCATTTCGTGTACGATTATATCTCTAAGCTGTAACTCAGTATAATCGTAGTTATCGCTCATTTCGATGGTTTGATTGAACATTGTTCCATCTTCATCATACTCACAAGAGAAAAATCCCAATGTTCTATATGAGTGCCTTATCTTAAACTTTGGAAAGGGTAACTTACCTCCAAAATATTCATCGTTATAAAGATAAAAAGAAGATAGCAGATGTCGTTCAGATATTGTCATATATATTAATAATTAGAAAATAATAGGAAAAAACCAATCATGATAATAACACCGATTATCATTCCAATAGTTCTACCAATAAAGCACTTAATAAAATCCCAAAGAGAATTATATTCCCAAATGAAACCTCCCCAATATTCAAAAAACTTCATAACTTTTATTTTTATTTTTTGCAAAGATACGAAATAAATTCTATTTACCCAAAAATATAATGTTAAAAAATGATAAATATCATATTTATTGGTAATTAAGAAAATAGTCGATGAATAAAATATTAGCTCAAACATTAGTAGGGTTAGCTGGAATAGTGCGTGGAACTCTAGGTAGTGCATTCTCTTATTTGAATACACTAATCAAGTCTGGATTTAATTCAGCAATGCAATTCCATCAAGAAGGTATAGCATTTGCTCGTGAGATGGGTATGTCTGCCAAGGAAGCGCAAGCATATACCAAGGTGCTTACAGACCGTACTGAACAGCTTGCAATGAAATATGGCGTGGCAGCAGAGAAGGTATTAGAACTTCAAAGAAACATATCTGTTGCTACTAGCAGACAGCTAATGCTTAATGATTCTCAAGCAGAACAATTCCTTCAATTAAACAAACTTGTTGGCTCTAGTACAACAACTAAGTTTACAGAAGAAATGATGAATGGCATGGGTGGACAGCTTGAAACTGTAACTGGAGCTGTATCTAAAGCCTATGCAACTGCTGCAAAGAGTGGACTTAATGCTCAAAAGGTTAGCGAGAAGATTGCTAGCAATTTGAGTATGGCAAATAGACTTTCATTCCGTACTGGTATCGATGGACTTACTCGCATGGCAATGCAAGCTGAAAAGGTTGGTATGAGTTTACAATCTGTTGAAGCTGTTGCCAATAACTTCATGGAAATTGACGATGCAATCGAGCATGCGGCTCAACTTAATATGCTTGGTGGTGCGGCTGGAATCTTTGGTGGAAACCCTCTCGATATGGCTTATGAGGCAAATTATGACCCAGAGGTATTACAGAAGAGAATGACATCAATGTTAGGAGGACTTGCACAGTTTGATGCTAAAACTGGTATGGCTAACATTAATGGTGTCAATATGGACTTTGCTAGACAAATTGCAAAGGCAATGGGTGTAAGTCCAGAAGAGGCTGCTAGAGTTGCAAAGAAGAATGCTGAAGTTAAGTTCAAGGAATCTAATTTAAATCTTGGAGGAATGAATCTAACTCAAGAACAAAGGGATTTCTTAATCAACAAATCTAATGTTAAAGATGGAAAGATTATGTTCACCACATCTGACAACAAAGAGATTAATTTGAGTAATGGCTCGGCAAATGGTATCTTAAACAAAGATGTTCTTGCTGAAATGATGAAGTATCAAAACATGTCTGACCGTGACATCATGGAGGAGAATGCTAGAAGTCTTTCATCAATTAACGAGATATTGACTGGTATTAAGGATTCCATTAAAGCAATGTTCTCAAAGTTTATTGAAGGTTTATTCCCTACTATGCAAGGTGATTTAAAGAAATTTGGGGCTTGGGCTAAAGGCACATTATTGCCTCTCGCAAAGAATGTAGGAGAAGCAACTCGTGGCGCATACGATTGGCTTAAACAACATCAAGAGCCAATTAAGTCTCTTATAAGCGGTGTTATAGGTTTCCTTAAGTTTGCAACAGAGCATTGGAAAATATTGATTGGATTCTTTGTTGGCAAGAAATTGCTAGGTATGATGAATAGTGTTGGTATTGGTAAGGGACTTGGTGGAAGAGCCGCTAGTGGAGCAGCCAATGTTACTACCAACATTGGTAAAAAAATGTGGGGAAGTGGTATTTTTGCTAGAATGATGCAAAGCTATGAAACCAATAAAGCTTTAAATCCAACTGGAAGTAAATTATCTAATTTTGGTTATGCGTTCAAAGATAATTTCTTGAGTTTAAAAACTAATAAATTAGCTAAGGCAACTGGGGCTGTTGGAATTGGTATATCAGCAATTCAAGGATTAGGTGCTGTTGGAAAGTATAATGATAGAGTCAATGAAATTAACAACTCAAATATGTCTCAAACTGAAAAATCAAAGGCATTAGAGGAGGCTAGAATAGATAAAAACAGTGAAATTGGTGGGGCTGTTGGAAGTGGTGTTGGTACTATTTTAGGAACAATATTCTTCGGCCCACTTGGCGCAATGATTGGAGGAGCTGTTGGTCAATTTGCAGGAGAATTTATTGGTAAATATTGGAATCCAATAGTGGATATGTTTGGTAATGCAATTTCTAAAGTCGGTAAAGCTATTTCTAGTGGATTTGATTGGGTTACTGATAGTGTTAAAAAAGTATTTAGTTTCGATTGGGCAAAAGATGCTTGGAATGGAATAACAAGTCTTTTTGGTGGTAAAAAAGAAGGACATGCTAATGGAGGCATTGTTAGTTCAAAGGATGATGTAGTTGGTGTTGCAAAGGGAGAAATTGTATTGGATAAGACAATGCAAGAAAATCTTGTATCAATACTTAAGAATCCATCAGTACAAGCAAAGCCAGTTGGAGAGAAGGAATATATTTATACTCCAAATAGAAGCACTTCATCTAACATTAATGGTAATACTATAACTGTTAAAGACTTCAATATTAATTTAAGCGGTACATTAAAACTTGATGGTGGTAAAACATCAAAGAATATCGATATAAATGAATTATTGAGAGACCAAGAATTTATGACCGCTTTAAAGAATATGATTAAGACATCTATTAACCAAGATATTAATGGTGGTAGATTTACAAATGACTTGGCTACAATGGCTGGATTCCCAGCACAAACAGGTATTTATGGAAGATAAACAAATCTTTAAATAAGAGATAATATAGATTATATTTTAAGATATGAATGTTAAGGATGCTAGCTTGAAGAATATAGGTAATGCTATAAAAAATGCAGCTTCAGATTTATTGACAAATAGTGACTTCATTTCAAGAACAATTGGAATGACAGCCTCTTATGATGACATCATGTTCATTGTACAAGCACTTGGACGTGAACCTATTAGCTTGTTGGGAAAAGACTATCCTTTCATATTTGACCATGTAAGGAGAAATTTCCAGCAAGGAGTTAGTATTCCTAGTATGATGTACGGTGGTGGGGAATATGGATGCGCAAAATTCACATTTTATAAAGACCCACCAACTGTTAGATTTGCAGACCCATATCAAGACCCACTTAACCTTTTGGATAGGTGGACTCCTAATATGAAGTTTGAAAGTACGAAATCAGAACAAGTAAATAAATTCTATGCTGAGTCAAACGATGGAGAAACAAACAATAAAAGTATTGGACAAGTTTCTTCAAATATGGGCGTGGCTAGTGGGAGATATTCAACAAGTTTCAATAACCTTAAAACTTGTGACTTGATTAAAAAGACAAATGATAATTTTAATCACGGAAAATTTAAAACACTTATCTCTAGATTCCACACAAATAGCATGGATTCAAGAGACCAAGAGGATAGTACACAGACAGCCTTTACAAATAAGTATGGCATGTCTCATGGTAGAAACTTGTTAAAGATTGCCCCTAAAGAAGAGAATGGTTATAATAATCCATATTGTCGTGTATGGACTCATCACTATCAATATCACACCTTAAAAGATGTAATAAGACCATTTGGTGAAGCAAATAGTTCTGAAACTTTGGAAAGTTTAGAACAAGTTGGTGATTATGATAGTGTTGGTTTTAGAACAATAGCTAGTGCCAATTTCAAAGGTGGTAGTTCAAGACTAGATAAATATGGTGTTTTGAACTATAGAAATGGTTTTGTAAATATAGCTCCAACTGCAAAGATTAAGGATTATTTTGAATCTAAACAAGACGATAAGGATGTTGTTTCAACAAAGAAATGTATGTTCTCTATCGAAAATCTAGCTTGGAAAGATGTTAATTCAAATAATAAGGAATATAGTGAAAATGGATTATCTCCAGAACAGAGAGGGCCACTTGGGGGACGTATTATGTGGTTTCCTCCATATGACTTAACATTCAGTGAAGATGTTAGGGTAGATTGGAATGGTAATAAGTTTATTGGTAGAGGTGAACAAATATGGACTTACACTAATACCGATAGAACAGGTAATTTATCTTTTACTCTTCTTATAGACCATCCTTCTATTCTTGACTATTGGACTGGCCATCAGCGTAATGGACAATCTAACATGGGGGATTCTTTAATTGGTGGAAATGACGGTGGTGTTGATGAAATTAATAATCAAGAGAATACCCTTCTGAGATTCTTCGCTGGCTGTCAAGTTCTTTCAGCAAAACCTCAAGACTTTTATCATAGAGACGATGAAGATATTAATAATGGTGAGAAAGAAGACCCAACGCCAGAACCAGAAGTTCCAGAAGTTGAGAGGGCTGAACCAGTAAAGAAGAAGATTCAAGTGCTATTATTCTATCCAAATAATTATAGTGGTAAAGATGATGGTAGCAATAGGGTTAATCCAGTATGGTATTTAATGAATGGTGTTGGAACGCAGAAATATGTAGATATTGATGATGAAGGTAAAGGTACTAAAAACGCAATTGACATTCCAACTGTAATTAATAACATTTCAGCATCAACAAATACTGGATATGAAATGAATTCTCCTAATGGAATCTCAATAGAAACCAAACAAATAGCTTGGGATGCTCAATTAGACCAAAAACACAGTATAATTGTTGATTCATATGCTGATTCAACATCTAAAGAAAGAAAAGCGCAATATATAACAGATGAAAATGGTAATATTACCACTGTTTCTATTACTTATCCAGTCACTAACGCTAGTGGTGATACAAGCAAATTTACTAAAACTTATAAATTAGCTAAAATTGTTGGTTCTAATGCAATGGGCTTGGGAAGTGCTTATGGAAATAACCTAACTGGTAAAGACCATCTTTGGTATCGTAAACGTTATTACTATAGAGTTGATAAGGCTTATGAAAATCAAGACTTCTCAAATAGTGAGAGCTATCTAGACATAGGTTCTTATGCCCTCAATAGTACTGGTTTTACAAACGCAAGAAATGTTAAGGAATTTAATATAGAAAAAGAATCAGAAACATTTAATTTAGTAAGTTTCAGTGATTTATTCGCTGCTTTGGAATCATCCAATAGTGTTGTTCCTAGTACTGATAAATCTAAAGAAATAAAAAAGATATTAACTGATAAAGAGAGATATAGTATAACTAGTCTTAAATATTTTGGTCATGCTTCGTATCAAGGTAGAAGAAATTTAAATAATGACCTAGCCAAGAATAGAGCTAATACCCTTAAGAAATGGTTAGAATCATTTGAACAATTTAGTGGAGTTCAATCTGAAACGCCTATTATTAAGAATCAGACTGAAAAACCAGTTACTAATGTTGGTGGTAATAGTGAGCTTAATGCTAAATTATGGAGAAGTGCATCTGTTATAATCGAATATGAAGAGAAATCTGTTACTGATGCCGTAGAAACTAAGGCTACAAAGGATATTGATAAGGTTGAAATACCTAATGGACAACAATCTCAAAATTGGTCAAATACCGCATCAACCACTGATTTATCAAAATCAATACTTGCAAATAACCGTATTGACCCATCAACAGGAAAGCTTGTTCCAAAGGAAGACAATGTAAAAGATAAACAACTTGACAAAAATAAGTCATATACTACTGACACTGTTAAGAGATATGATAATGAGGGTGAATTCTTTGAATTGTTGGATAGGGAAGCTCCGTTCTTACATAACTTGATAACTGAGAAGATAAGATATTTCGACCCAGCATATCATTCAATATCACCAGAAGGTTTTAACGCTAGATTGACATTCTTGCATCAATGTACAAGACAAGGAGCTACAATCGAAGCTGGAAGCACTGGAGAAATATCTGCATATAATCTAGCATTTGGCAGACCTCCAATCTGTGTATTGAGAATTGGTGACTTCTATTATACAAAGATTATTATCAACAGTTTGAACATACAATATGAAAATCCACAATGGGATTTGAACCCAGAGGGAATTGGTGTTATGCCAATGTTTGCGAAGGTATCAATTAACTTCACCTTCCTTGGTGGTAGTGACCTTGCTGGTCCTATTGCACGTCTTCAGAACGCTGTTTCATTCAACTATTATGCAAATGCTAGTGTTTATGATAACCGTGCTGAAATGGTTGAATATGAAGATAATGCTAGTGGAAAGGTTAGTAAATTCAAAGGATATGTATATCCACAAGTTACTAAGGTTGAAGAATCAATAAAAAAAGAAACAGTGAAAGTGGAAGAAAAAGAAACTCCTTCAATATTCATGCAAACATCTGAAGATGGAAAAACTTGGGATGGAACAACATTCTATAGTGAGTCATCTAAGATTAAATTAGATACTCTGAAGATGAAAAATGATATAGAATTTGGTAGGAAATTGGCTATGCCTAAATTGGGATTGGACACAAAACCTAAGA
Source organism: Isotricha sp. YL-2021b (assembly GCA_023805745.1). Classification (NCBI taxonomy): domain Eukaryota; phylum Ciliophora; class Litostomatea; order Vestibuliferida; family Isotrichidae; genus Isotricha; species Isotricha sp. YL-2021b. The sequence goes on from JAJJKW010001448.1 coordinate 56,708, forward strand.
AGATTGGATTTAATTTTAATGGCTTTTAAACACTTAGCATATGAATTATAATAGATACAATTCATTTATTTTGAATGGTAGTTACAAAAAAGTACCTTTTATTAAAATACCAATAAGAGGTACTGATTGTTATACCTATTACGAAGTTGGTAAAACTAGGCTTGATTTATTATCATACCAATACTACAATAACCCTAACTATGGGTGGCTTATATTGCAAGCGAACCCCCAGCTTGGGTCATTGGAGTTTAGAATAGACAACGAAACAAAAATAAGAATACCATATCCTTTGGAACAAGTTATACAAGGATATGAGAATGATATTGAGAAATATACAAAATTATACGGTTTAAACTAAAAAATATATGGCACAACCACATTCAAGTGTACAATATGTAGAACCAAATAGTTATGATAACATTAGCACGTTTGAGGAAATGATTACCGTTAATGGTGAACCATTTAACAAGATAATTAATCCAGAGGACTATTGTATTGCTTTTTCTATAACTACATCATTATGTAATAGAGGCTTTCAAGTTAGCGACCAAAATACATCAGTAACGCTCAATTGTGAAATGACTGAGAGTGGCTCGAAGGTTAATTTCATGTCAGGAAGATTGGTTGAGGCGGTAAACCACAAAGAAGGTATACCATACCTAACAACTGACTATGCTGATATGTATGTTACTGATTTACAAGATTATGGTACTACTGAAATGATTGGTGTCAAGTCAGTGAATATCGATTTTGAAAATGCAGTGTTACCTGTGATTACAATTCAATTTACTGACGTGAGGGGTATGTCATTGTTTACACCGAAAGAACTTTCTAGATTAAAGAACTTACCAAATAGCGGTGAAGTAACAAAGGATAACGTAGCACAATTCTTCTTCCAATGTTTCTTTAAATTCCCTTACCCAAAATTTAATATATCAGTTAAGGGCTTTTATGGAAGAGCTGTTTCCTATGAAGTAACATGCGATAAGTTTGAGACTAATTTTAATTCTGAAACTGGTAACTTTGATGTCACTGCACGTTTTATCGGTTATAGATATTCATTCTTGACAGATATTTCATTATCATTACTTGAAGCTGCTCCATATTGTGACTTCTTGGGTAAAGAATATTGGAACGAAAAAAAACAAAAGGATTTCCAAGTTACCGATATAAATGGCCAGAAAGTACCAATGCCAACTCTTATAGAGATTAGGAGTAAAATAAAGGATATTCTTACTAATGGAGACTCACAGCAGACTGAAACAACTTTAACAGATGAGGAAAATACTCATGATGAGGAAAGAAGAAGTCTTGAACAGATAAAGGAAACATATGCTGCTTGGTATAAACAATTAATTAATGATTGTAATGCCAAATACGGTAGCAATCACGTTTTTGTTAAGGAAATTGAAGGTGAATATAGAAGAGTTATAATTTTGATACCTAGTGATTATGCAGCAGAAGACATGTCTCAAGATTATTTACAGATGCATGAAACACTAAAGGTTAACAATGATTTATATGCTTTAATTGATAAATATAACGAATCTTATGGTGAAGGTAATAAATTAGACCAAATATCAAAAGATTTTAAGGCTTATCAAAAGACACCTTTATTCAATGAACTCTCAAGTTATAAAAAATATAATGGTTTGGTGGAAGATTGTAAAATACCAAAAGAAGTAGTTAAAGAAATGCTTTTAGGTAGTAATAAATCTTCTACTATTGACGTTGTGTTTAATAATGGACAAATACCACAATATACCTATTGTTTTGATATTAATGTCGATTATCATACTATACAAACTAGAATTAACAAGTTAACAGAGGATTCAAATAAGTCATATCTTGAGAAAAGGAAAGAAGCAAAGATACGCAAAAATAATAAGGCGTTAATGACTAAATTAGGTTTTAATCCAACAGTTTCTAATGTAACTAAAATTATAATGGCTCATCTTGAGACATTGATGCACATGATTTATAATGTGACTGATGACATCAAGAATGATACCAATAGGACACCTAATTCTTGGGGAATAACATGCGGAACTGGTGGAACTTGTCCAGATATTGATTGTAATGCAACAAGAATACCTCCTTTTCCAAGAGTCACTAAGACTGTATCGGAAAATGGGATTGATAAACAAGAAGACATGTGGATTGGTGAACTTAATAAGGATTCCATAAAGGAAGCAGACCTTGTTGAGACATTCTTTACCGCCATAGAAGAAGTTCATAGACTAATATCTGACTATGATGATAAGACAGAAGAGGAAAAACAGATAAGAAAAGATGTGGAAAATGGAATAGAACGTTGTATGGTAAAATATCCAACGACCACATATGACTTCTTTTTAAACTCAAAATTATATAATGATGATGTTCTTGAAGATATTAATAAATTATCTGGAGCAATTTCATTACGTATGTTTGGTGTATTATGTCTTAATTTCTATGCAAACCAATATTCTAACAATTGGAAAAGTAAGGCAGAACAATTGGGTAGGGTAGAGGCTCATAACTTTGCAAGCAGTGTTAGAATAGAATCTAATCCTGAATTGCGTAAATGGATTAAGCTTGATAATGGTGAACTTAATTCAGATAAAGTTTTATCAGTAATAACATCTAATGAAGGTAAATATCCTTGGTCATATGACAGTAATAGTAAGGATGCAAAACCATTATTTGATGTGTCATATTGGGTATCTAGATACCCTTGTAATAATAAATATGGATATTCTTATATGTATCCAGCTCAGAGAATATCTTTCAACACAATAAAGGACAATTATAATAAGTTCAAGAAAGGAGAAGTATTAAATGATAAGGATGTATTGATGTCATGTCCATCAGTTCAGATAAATTCATTGGATGTTGATTCTTATAATTGTCATAATAACCTTATCATTGAAGATGATGTTAATAAGGTTAAAAATATTCTTGATAAATCATTATCTGAATCAGTCAGCGCATATAGCGAAGTTATGAAAGATATGTCATATAAGCTTGATGATGCTGTTAAAGGATATTACAGAAACATTTTCAAACATGAAGGTGACACTTCTTTTTGTAAAACACTAGGATATTCAAAGAACGGAGAAACTCCTGTCGTAATATATGCTAGAAGTGGAAGTGGATTTGAGGTATTTGTTAAAGACAAAAAATTTCAAAGTGGTGACGTAAAAGGTATTGAAATAAAAACTTACACTGGAAAACAAAAAGATTTAACTGATTATTTTGATAATCAAGTTGCTGCTAAATCTATTACTACTTATTTTATAAGCGAAATATTTGATTATGATGATAAAAATGTAATAGACCATAATACATCTTTGTTAACAAGAAACGACTTTTCAGCATTACAATTTCTAATGGGTATTGATTGCATTGATTATGATTCATTAAGACAAGGTGGAAGAGTTAATTGGTTGTTAAGGGGTGGACGTGCATATAATTATTACCCAAGGTTGGTTGTATTGCAGCTAGGAGCTATTCTTGCTAATGATTACATAATATCAGAAGACTTAAACCACAAGATTGATGTTAATAATCTAGGGTATGGTACACCTGGTAACTTAAAACAAATAATAGTACAATATCTTAATAATATAAGTATCTATTCTAGGATTGCATTAATTAAATTCTTCCAAGATTGGAAGGATAATGAATTTAAAGAAATTAAGTCTCAATTAACTGGTAAAAACTTAAATAAAAATATTGCTGTTAAACAAGAAGTTAAAGACACTAGTAAACGTGAAGAAGGTTCATGGGGCAAAATAACTTATGGAACTAAAATCACTAGAGTTCTTTTATATGAGAAATCAGATTTTGTTAAAAAGATAACAAATTCATTAATGCTGCCAGTTTTAGTTGTTAATGGTAATGTTAATCACTTTACTTGCGGTAACAGTGATTTAGAAGGAGGTAGGCTTGTTTTACCTAAAACATTATATTTGGCAAAGAAGGGTATATTTAAAAATTACTTAGATGGCTTTATCGATGAGTTAAATCAAATATTAGGTGTTGACTACGAAAGAGATGAAAACGGTAATATGGTTAGAAGAGCTAGAGAGGCATCCAACACTTCTGACGAAATGAGAATGGAACTATACCGTTATTTGAAGCAAGTATATGATAAATGGATTCCATCTACAAAGGAAAGTGACTGGAATTTCAAGAACTTCTTTGATGACGAGGGTGGTGACGGTAATTATAAATTTTATTTCATTGATTCGTATTATAATAAAATAGGTGATAAATTACTAATTAATCCTGCTGAATTGCTTAAAAGACTTGACACAGCTAGGAATAATTCAGATATTACTTCATCTGTATATTCATTATTAGGGTGGATATATGGAGATAATCGTTGTATGTTTAAATGTATACAGAACTTCCTTGATTTTTCAGATGGTAATGGCATATATGACATATTTAAACCACTTCCTTATACTGAGGCAATGAAAAATAAAAGACAAGGTTCTGACTTTGTTGTTGTATATACATATGAACCATCAAAATATCTCGATATAAGTAGTAGTGAGTATACTGACGATGGATTTATGCTTAATAATGAATTTGAAACACCAGTGACAATCAAAAGTAGGGGGGCTAAGGGAGATTTCTATAAGATACCAGCTTTTGGTGTGACATATGGCAATCAATATCAAAGTTATTTCAAGAGTATATCATTAGATACAAAAAATGCAATTCAAACGCAGCAAGCTATATTCGCAAAACATGCTATATTGCAAGGTAAGACTAGTGATAACAAGTTTGGTTTAAATGGACAAGATTTGTTCGACATATACACCACACAATCATATACTTGTAAAGTAGAAATGATGGGCTGCGCATGGGTACAGCCTATGATGTACTTCGTACTTCTTAATGTACCTATGTTTAGGGGTTCTTATATGATTATGAAGGTTAATCATCGTATAACACCTGGTAATATGACAACAACCTTTACTGGCTGTCGTATGTCAAATTGTGCAAATAAATTTGTTGAAAATATATTCATTAGTTCAGAAGGAGACGAAACAGAACATATTACTGACAACAACTTCACACGTGATAACGATTTGGCCAATGTTGACAACGATTGCCCATATGCAGTTTATCCAATATTTAATTCAAATAGTGCTAGCGTTTCAATCAATGATAGCCAAATGACAAAAGCACAAAAAGCAATGATTTATCTTCAAGAAGAAAGAGGATATACAAAGGAACAAGCTGCTGGTATTTGTGGTAATATTATGAAAGAAAGTGGCTTTAATGAATTTGCAGTTAATAATTCAAGCTATGCTGCTGGTCTTTGTCAATGGCTACCAAGTTACCATCTATTTATGGATATGTATGAGAATCGCTATGAAGAATTCGGATATTGGCCTAAAGGTGATGAAACTGGTCTTTCAAGTAAATCTGAAGTGAGAAATTTAATAAAAGAAAGAGACTTTAATTATCAATTAAGATTTGCAATAGATTCAATTCAATATAATAAACATAGTAAGTTTACAGATGTTGATGCCAAAATTAAAGCTTGTAAAACTGTTGAAGAAGCTGTTAATGCATGGTTATGGGGTTATGAAAAACCAGGAAATGCTGAAGCTTGTCAATCTCAAAGAAATAAGTATGCAAACGACATATATAATGCATCAACTACAAGTAGTTCAGAAGAAGAAATAACAAAAGTGAATGAAGACATTTATCTAGCGTTCTTTAATGCGATTAAGAAAACTTGTGAAAATACATCCTCAATGATGTTTACACCAAAGAGTGAGATATATAACAGTAATCCAAAAACATTGATGATTTCTGCTGATAATGATAGTAACAATGCCAAGTTATCAAAGTTATTTGACTGTATATTGAACACACCAGAGTATTTTAAATATGTTACTAGCTTATATTGGGTTTATGATAATGCGCCAAATACAATTGTCCGTGTTGATGTTAAACTATCTAATAAGGCTGTTCCAACAAATCAACAACGTGTATATTGGTACAATAGGGGAACTAGAGGTAGTTATGTAAATAAGCAAATAATGTATAATAAAATAACAGTTGCTTCGCTTAGTGAAGAGGCAAAAAGGTCACTAGGTAAACGATACGTAACTGACGGAGAAAATAACTTTAAGAAAATGGTACAAGTAATCAGTGACCCACAGAATCTAAGTGAATATACACCAACAAAATGTGCTGATGTTAGTACAAATTCACAGATTGGAAGCGAGATAAGTAAAGGTGATGCTGGTAAGATTGACGGTTGGGATGTAGGTTCAGCTTGTACTTATATCATATCACATGAAGTTGGATGTAGAAAGGTTAATGGAAAGACCAAATGCGGACATAGCAAGTGTGCTTCTCATGTTGAGGATGCTATAGCAGCTGGTGGTGGCCCACTATCAACTAGAATGCAATGCGGAGGCAGTGGATATGCAACTAACCTAAGATATAGAGGAATTCTTGAGAAGAATGGATTTGTAATGATTGATAGCGGAACTGTTGAAGCTAGCGGCAATGTTAAAATACCATTACAATCTGGTGACGTAGCAATTATTGGTAAGGATGCTGAGAAGTACGGAGGCAAGTACCATGCATGTATGTTCACTTCTAGAGGTTGGGTATCCGATTTCATACAGAGGAATATGAATGTATATGGAAGTGAATGGCCTTATGCTATTTATAGATTCCACAATAAAATGAAGTCTTAAATTTGTTTTTTTAACATTTTTTATATATCTTTGCATAAATTGGTAAATAATGTTATGATTTTAGGTTATATTGTTACGGATAGGAAGCTTACAAACATCGATGGCTTTGTGGAACAAGTTAATGATATTTCGTTGGCAGATTCCACAAAGCCTATACTTATTGTAGGTTGGAAAAAGGCAAAACAAGACCCAAGGTATTTTTCAATATTGGAGAAGCAACTTGATGAAAATGTGTTTTGGACGTTCAGTAAAACAGAGAGTCGTTCAGACTTTGAGGACGATTTGAAAATTTTCTATAATATAATATATAATAATATATTAAATAATATAAAATATTATTATATTAATATATATAAATTAAAATATAGTAATATTAAGAAATTATATAATATTATATTAAATTCTGAAGAAATTAAAAATATTTATTTAAGTAAGAATATTTTGTATATTCCGTATGAGGGCAAAGTCCTTGGCTTGTCCTTGACGATGTTAGAGTATTGCGGTATACCAATGACAAAGGTTATTGACAAAATCAAATCCAAGGGAATTGGTATTATCGAGGATAATGAGAAATTTATCTTCAAATTATCCAAACAGCTTGGAAATAAGAAGTATGCAATTCCATACTTTATATTTAGATGAAAATAAAAATAATGACAGAACGTGGAATTATAATAGGAACATTTGTAAAGAAGAACAGAATTTTATCTTTTATTGAAACTCTTAGGAATGAATTTGGCATCAAGCTTGATAAGTTATTTATCTATACCATTGATACCAATAAGAGAGAGTATTTGGTTACTTTTAAGACTTTTGATAAGGACAAGTTTATCAAAAATCTTGGCAATGCTACTGTTATGCATGTTAAGAATGGTTGCCTATTTTCCATCAATGCCCTCAATAAATTGATTGAAAAGGATAACGAAGGTTCTAATCTTCCAAACAATGAGTTCATTGTTGACTGGAACAAATACAAGGATAAGTTGATTATCATTACCAACGGAGAGCTTTCTATCTCAAATCTCGTTAAAATAGAGGATAAGTCGTTGTTTTTCAACTAATGAGATATTTATAGTAAATAATTCATAGAGTATGGGAAAGTTTATTATAAAACATATAAACAGTATGAAACCTCAGAAGAAGGTTGAAAATAAGATTCAAGAAAATAAGCAAGTTATGACTACAAGTGAAAAGATAGCAATGGCTCAGAGCGTACTTAGTGGCGCAGACCAAGCAGCTCTAGTAAAGAGAGTAAAAAAAGACAAGGGTCTTATAGAGAGAACTGAGAGTTCTAAGACTATTTTGACTGAAGACAATAAGGAACTTTTGAACGACTAATATAACAATGGCAACTAACGTTAAGTATCTTAAGGAAAATAATTTATATGAGGCACATAAGCACTTTATGCGTCTTAGTGAGGCATATATACCAACTTCATTTCCAGAGGATAATTTAGAGGAAGCTGGTGAAGACCAACAAAACCCAAATGCAATGGGTGGTGGCATGCCTCAAGACCCAAATGGTGCTATGGGAGGTGCTCCTGGAGCTGACCCTATGGCAAACGGTGGTATGCCTCAAGACCCTAATGCAATGGGTGGAGACCCTAATGCTATGGGTGGTGCTGACCCAAATGCTGCTATGGGTGGAGAAGACCCTATGGCTGACCCAATGGGCGGTGACATGGGTGGTGAAGACCCACTAGCTGATGCAAGCGGTGATATAAGTGAGGATGATGGTGAAACTATTGATATTGATGGTTTGACAAAGGCACAAGATAAACTTAATGTTAAGCAAAACCATATCGGTAGAGATTTGTCAAAAGTAGATACAAGAATATCTTCATTGATTGATACCATCAATAACCTCTTGTCAAAGGTTGATAGCAACAATAGCGAGATTGAATCATTAAAGGCTGAGTTCGAGAAGAGAAATCCAACCCAGACTGAAAAGCTTAATCTACGCTCATTGGACTCCTACCCATTTAACGTTAAACCTAACGAGTATTGGGAAGAGAAAGCAAAGCAAGGTGGATATGAGGCTTATTCTGACAATGCAGAACCTACAACTCAAGAGTATACAATCACCAATGACGATGTAGATAACCCATCTGATGACATCGCAAAGACTTTCTTTAAGATTGATGATGATGATGTACAGACACTAGACAAATTGTTCAATTTCTAAATATGAAGACAGTTAACTTAAGTGAGGAAGCATATAAGAGACTCATCAATGAGATTGGTTATGGAAATGATGATTTGGGAAACTTATGCAATGAGTTAAAATATAGTATCAGTGATGCCTCACAAGTCATTAGAGACCATATGACAATGTGCGAAAGACTTAAACAAGAGCCTAATCCATATGTGATTGGAATAGGTAAGCATTTACAAGAGATAGAAGAATTACTTAATAATTTACAGTAATATGAAAAAGATTATAAGACTTACAGAATCAGAACTTAGAAATATAGTTGAGGAGTCAACAAAGAAGATTATTAAAGAGGCTGAGAGTGGTGGTTGGGTAGTTGATTCATCCGAAGCTCAAGAGGCATATGATTTAGCTGTTCAAGAAATGGGGGAGGAAACCATTAACAGTGCAATTGTAAGAAGCCTTGGTGATGAACTATTGGCACAATGTCTTGCTTATATTTTTAGACAATATGATTTCAGACAATGGCAAAGTCGTTTTAACAACCAAGATGAAATGATTTAAAAGAAATAGGATTCTCCAGTTATAAAAGATGCATATAACTGGAGAATTTATATAAATTTTCTTGTTTTTTTCAATTTTTTTTTATATCTTTGCAATATACTTTAAGCATGTATAAAGACATGCATTTATAATAATTTTTTATTAACAATTTAATTTATGAGTAACAGAAATTTTAGCGTTAACATTGACGATGACGCAGTTAAGAATCAGTATGAACAAGAACAGAAACAACCTGTTAAGAAGACACAGTTTGACACTAAGAATTATTTACAAGCTAGACTAGGGTCAAACGAAGACACTAAAACACTTACAATTAGGCTATTGCCATTCTCCCCAGAAGGTGGTAGTCCATTCAAGAAAGTTTTCATGCATACCGTTAAGGTTAATAAGGAGGTTTCACCTAGTGGGTGGAAGACTTTTGTGTGCCCAACACATAATAAGAAAGATGGTGCTGTAATGGGTGACAAGTGCCCATTCTGTGAGACATCAGCAAAGGCACGTGAGCTTAAGTCAAAATCTCTTGATGAACCAACAAAGAAGAAGTACGGTGATATTGAATTCCTTAATCGTGTTAAGGAAATGTGGATTGTGCGCTGTATTGAAAGAGACCATGAGGAAGATGGTGTTAAGTTCTGGCTCTTCAATTCTTCAAAGAAGAAGGATGGAGTTTATGATAAGATTATGAACTTGGCAAAGATTCGTTCAGAGGCAGCAGCTAAGAAGGGTAATACCTATAGCATCTTTGACCTCAATAACGGTCTTGACCTTGTTGTAACACTCTCAAGGACATCTGACAATAAGACAGCAGTACAAATCATTGATGCTGGTCTTCCTTCACCACTTTCAGAAGACTTCGAGCTTGGAGAGAAGTGGATTCATGACAGCAAGAAGTGGGATGAGGTATACACCGTTAAACCTTATGAGTACATGGCAATCATCGCAATGGGCGGTGTCCCAATGTTCAATAAGGAAGAGAATAAGTATGTCGATAAGGAAGAACTTGATAAGATTAAGGCTGAGGCAGAACAACAGAGAATCGAAGAGGCAACAACAGAGCCAACAAAGGATTTCTCTGATATTGCAGAATCTAGCGGTGTGAATATAATCGATGGTAATGACGTTAAAGACGAAGATTATGAAGAAGACTTACCATTCTAATAGGCAATGTTACAATTAATATGAATAAACTTTTTTACTACTATGGCTCAATGGCTTCAGCAAAAACACTGAGGCTATTGAGCACAGCCTACAACTTTGAGGAAAAGGGTGTGCAGATTATGGTACTTAAACCATCATTGGATACAAGGGATGGTGAAGGTATTATTCGTTCTAGAGCTGGTCTTGAGCGCAAATGTATCATGATTGACCAAGAGATTAATCTATATAAGGCAATTAAGGCATATAAGAACGTTTTATCGGCACAGTTAGAAACCCTCAAGTGGGTTATAATTGATGAATGTCAATTCCTAACAGAAGAACAAGTAGACCAACTATCAGACGTTGTTGATTTCTTGGGTGTTAATGTAATGTGTTTTGGATTAAGAACTGATTTCCAATCAAAACTATTTCCAGGTTCTAAACGTCTTTTTGAACTTGCTGATGACATCGAGGAAATAAAGTCAACATGTGAATGCGGTGAGAGAAAGACCTCAATCAATGCACGATTTGACGAAGATGGTGAGATTATCACTGAGGGTAGTCAAGTTGAAATTGGTGGCAATGATAAGTATAGGGCTATTTGTAGAAGATGTTGGAAAGACAAAGTTAGGGATAAACTATTGAAGGAAAATGAAACTAGTACGTAATTATAAAATCGGCTCAAAGATTCTTTTCAAATGGTATGATAATTGGAGGGATGAATTTGATAACCCATTTAATTTCAAGCTAGTTGAAGGGGTCGTACAAGAGAATATACTATTTAACGAGGTTATAGTACATGACGAAGAAGAAAATAAAACTTATGCAGTTCACACTGATAATATAATAAAAGAGCTTTAAATATGAAACAGCCAATCAAAAAGAAGGATTTTAAAAAGCCTAGCATTTCAGAACTAAAGGAGAAGTTAGAGCTTTCTATGAAAAATAAGACGGACTATGCTAATTCTGCGGCAGATAAGAAGATGGAATTTATACCATTGCCAGAGGCATTCTCAAATGCAGTTAAATTGCCAGGAATACCAATGGGTTATCTATCAATCGTAACAGGATGGTCAAACACAGGTAAGTCAACCATTAAGAATTGTCTAATTGCGTCTTGTATTAACAATGGTATTATTCCAATCATTTATGAAACAGAGAATAACTTTGATTTCCAATACGCAATTGATTGTGGAATGAAAGCAACACCAGTGTATGGAGAGGTAGAGGTTGAAAATATTGATTATGAAACTGGCGAAGTTACTTATACAACAGAAAACAGAATTATAGACTATACTGGAGATTTCTTCTACTTCAATAGTACTAAGCTTGCAAATGCATATGGTGACAATGATTACTCAAGTGGCAAGAAGCTGAAGACAAAGCGTAAGCAAGCAGTTCTTGAGGACATTGCATATTCAATCAATGATTTCTTGGATAGACAAGAGAGTGGCGAAATACCATACCCAATGTGTTTTATTTGGGACTCAATAGGTTCAATTCAATCTTATAAGTCATTGGAGAGTAAAGCAGGTAACAATATGTTTGATGCTGGTGCAATTTCTCAAGCTTTTAATAACATCATTAACAACCGTATCCCTTCATCAAAGGCTCTAGGTTCTGAATATACAAACACATTCTTCTGTGTTAACAAGATTTGGAATGATTCTATGAATAGCATGGGCGGTGTTCCATCAATTGAGCTTAAGGGTGGTAAGACATTCTTCTATGGTGCAAGACTCATCCTACACCTTGGAGGTATAGGTAAAGCTTCAATTAAGAAACTTACTGCTACAGCGAAGGGAGAGACATATAACTATGGTATTACGACAAAGATTCGTACAACGAAGAATCAGTTGCCAACACCTTGGAATATAACATATGAGGGTGAAATGTCATGCGTACATAATGGACTAGCTGACCCAAATAAGCTAGATGATTATAAGAAGAAATACATGAAGGACATTTTGGCTAGACTTGAGGAAAACGGTGCTGAAGTCAATGAGTCAGATGTTAAGTTTACTGAAGAGGATAGTACTGAGTAATATGAAACTAGAAAGACTTGTAAAGAAGGTTTACGAACCTATAAGACGTGGGGGATGGTTCTTCAGATTTGACCCACCTAATTTGGAAGAAGTGTATAAGCGAGAGAATAGTACTTATATAGAAACAATAGTACCTATTTAAAAAAAGATGGGACAGAATTAACTTTTCTGTCTCATTTTTTTGGCTTTTTAACATTTTTTCTATATCTTTGCAAAAGAAAGTTAATTTTTTATGAAAAATGGTTTAAGAGAATATAAAGGAGAAATGTTCAGAAAATTTGCCTTAAAACTTAAGAAAGAAAAACTTTGGAATAGATTTGTTATCCTTGAGTATTATTTCAGATTTTATACTAATCCACAGAATAGTTTAAAATGTTTATATGATTATATAAAGAATGAAAAAGAGGATGCAATAATGTATAAGGAATGGTTTAATTATGAAGGTGGAAGAGGCACACATTTCGATTTATCAAACTATGATGTTTTGTTAAGAGAATTTTTTAAATATTATAAAGTATGACAGACGAGCAGAGAAAGAAAAACCTAGAGATTTATGTTAAAAAACTAGGTCAAGTTGGAGTTAATACAGATTTTCTAATTGAGAAATATGGTTCACTATTAGAAAGTGGTTCTTTCACACAAACAAATGAATTTGGAAACGCTTATAACGGTTCTTTAATTGAGATTATATTGAAGATATTAACACCGTATGCAGTTAAACTGAATGAGTTGCTTCCAGAGGAAAAGAGAGTTGACAAGAAGACTCTCGTTAAGGTGTGTCTTCTACATCAGATTGCAAAGGCGGTTAGGCTAATTCCTAACGATAATCAATGGGAGGTTGAGAAACGTGGCTTTGTATACAAGTATGATAATAATCTACCTTCAATTCGCACAGGCTTACATTCCGTATCAATGTGCTTTGAGTGTGGTATTCCATTGACAACTGAAGAAATCGAAGCAATGACAGTTAATGATAGGGATTTATCAGATGACCAAGCAAGATGGCATTCAAGCATTATGGCAACGATTGTAAGGCAAGCAAGTGAACTAACCTATCTTCAAATTAATGATAAGAAATGAAATTTTTTGGAAAAAAGAAAAACGAAGTTAATCTAAAGATAAAGAGATTACGTGATAATGCAGCCATACCAATGTATGCACATGACGGTGATGTTGGAATGGATTTAACAGCTATAAGCGTTGAATATGACCAAGAGCATGATATGTATATTTATCATACTGGACTTGCCGTTGAAACAGATGATGGATATGGTATATTACTATTCCCAAGAAGTTCAAACAGAAAGACAGATGCATATCTTTGTAATCACGTTGGAATTGTAGATTCCTCTATTTATCGTGGCGAAATCATGTTATGTTTCAAGAATAGGGATTCACTTAGAACGCTTGCGCTTGAGGCTAGATTCCTTGAGTTTATTGAATCATTGAAGTTTAAGGACATTGACAGACTAACACTAGAAGAAGCCAAGAATAACTCAGGGATAACTTGGATGGATGCAATGAGGAATCCAATGGCATTTGCACCATATAAGGTCGGTGAGAGAATTGCACAGATGGTTGTTGTTCCATATCCAAAGGTGAAAATTGAAGAGGTTAACCAATTGTCCATTACTGAGAGAGGTGAAAATGGATTTGGTTCAACTGGAAAGTAATTTTTAATATTGTTATGACAGACGTACAAGTATTTAAATGGTTTTGTAAGGAGCAAGGAATAATGGCAAACATAAGGGGTATGTATTATGTTTCCTCTCCATTAAAATATATGAATAGAGCAAGGTTTGAAGTTAGGAAACTAACATTTAATGAATGGATTCATTCTTTAGTTGCGAGTCAAGGTTTTAGGGATATATTAGTTAATATAGCATATAAGTATAACAGTGGTATTGCATATTCTAGATTTGATTCAAGAATACCTAAGTTAGAAGGTTTATATAACGATACTTATAAGAAAGCGATAAAACGCTGGAGCTATTTCGTCAAGAACAATATCGTTATGAACGATAAGTCATTGAAAGTTGGCGATATTATAGCATACAAGAATCCTTGGAATTTTGAAAATCAAGAATGTGAGAAAATTGTCATTGATTCTATAAACTTAATCGATGGTTATGCAAATGGTCATTTATTAGGCTCAGATGCAAGTAAATGGCAAAATGAAAGGGGTTATATGCGTTTTGATTGTTTGAAGAAATTTGATGATGATAAAATCCCTATCGAAATAAATTATTCCATTAAACGAAATAGGAGGATTTATAATGGAGTTAGTTGAAAATAGAAAATATTATACATATAACGATGTTACAATCATTCCAAGTATTGTAAGCGATATAGAACATCGTTCAGAATGTCTTGTATATGATGACTTTGGTAAGTTGCCATTATTTACTGCTCCAATGGATACAGTTGTTAGCGAGGAAAATTTCAATCTATTTGAGACAAATCACATCAATGCGATATTACCTAGGACAGCTCCGTTAGATACAAGGAAATGGTATTCCCAGACGAATAGATGGGCTGCTTATTCACTTAATGAATTTGCTGAAATCTACTGTGATAAAAACAATAAACAAGGGAATAAACCTAAAGTATTAATTGATATAGCGAATGGTCATATGCAGAAGATTATAGATTTGGTTAAGGAATCCAAATCAATTTATCATGATGATATTACGATTATGGTAGGTAATATAGCAAATCCAAAGACTTATGAGAGACTTGCTAGAGTTGGCGTTGACTATGTAAGATGTGGTATCGGTAGTGGCTGTGGATGTCTTAGCACATCAAATACTGGTATTCATATGCCAATGGCTACATTGGTTAACGATATTGCAAAGCTTAAAGAGGAACTTAAGGATGATTATAGGAGATTGCCTTACATTGTAGCTGATGGCGGCATTAGGAATTATTCTGATGTAATCAAGGCAATAGCATTGGGAGCAGATTACGTAATGATTGGTAGCGTATTTGCAAAGATGGAGGAATCAGCAGCACCAAAGGAAATTAATGAATTTGGTGAAATGCTTGCCACTTTCTATGGCATGGCATCTAGGGAAGGACAGATTGCTTTGAATGGTGCTAAGACGAAGACTAGTGAGGGATTGAAGAAATCGCTTAAAGTTGAGTACACAATGAGTGGTTGGACAAGGAACTTTATTGACTACTTACGTTCTGCAATGTCCTATGTCGGTGCTGATACTTTAGATTCGTTTAGATATAGGTCTGTATTGATTGTAAACTCTGAAAATGCTATAAAAGCCGTAAACAGGTGAAAATATTGATAAAAAAACAGATAAGAGTTTATTCTTACCTGTTTTTTTTTATTTTTTAAATAAAAATTATGGATAAAAGTATAGCAGTCGTTGTTTGTTCTAAGAAAACATCAGAAGAAAATAAGGATTTTATTGAGCATATTAAGACAACTTGTGGTTGTGATACACACGTATATTTGATACACAATCCAGATGGTGTGTCATTGTCTAAGATATATGCTGACATGGTTGTAAATAGTGAAATCGATAGTGATGTGTTGGTTTTCATACATGATGATATTGAATTCTTGAGAGAAGGATGGGGTAAAGAAGTTCTAAGACTATTCAATGAAAATGAGGATTATGGTATCATTGGTGTTGCTGGCTCTGCACAATTCGATTCAAATGGTGCTTGGTGGAATTACCAGAAGAAATTCGGACAAGTATTACATAGAAGTGAAGGTAAGTCTTGGCTTACAGCATTTTCTCCTTTGTTGGATAAGGATTTGCAAGAGGTAGTTGTTATTGATGGATTATTTATGGCTGTTCATAGAAGGAGATTGTCAGAGAATTTCAGTAGAGAAATCGAAGGTTTTGATTTTTATGATATTTACTTCTGTTTGGCTAATTTCTTTGAGAAGAAGACAAAGATTGGTGTAACAACAAACATTAGACTTGCGCACAATTCAATAGGAAAATTGAAGCCATCGTGGTACAAGAATAGAGAATTAATCAATGAGAAATTTGGTAATAAGTTCCCAATTGATATTTTAAAATAATTTTGGCATAGTTTTTACAAGAAATATGAATGAAGATGTTGGAATGGATAAATTACTTACACTATATAGTGCAATAAGTAATATTTGTCAAGATTTCTCTAGGATGACTGATGGTTATTCCCTCGCAACTGGTGATAAACGATTTGAAAGGATTCCAGAGGATATAAGGAATATGATTAAAGAGAGACAAGAGTTTTTCTCTTATAAAGACAGAGTTAGAAATATTATAAAAGCTAAAATAAGAAAGGAAATGAGCGAGCTATGAACAAGATAAAAAAGGTATTGTTAAATCTTTGGTATGGTCTTCCATTTGGTCTTAAGGCCGCTGGTGATGAAATCATGGGTGGTGGCGAAGCAGACCAAGCAGGAACCGAAATAAATCAGCAAGTAACGGACAAGAGGGTGGCAAAGCATCTTCTTAAGGGTGAGGTTACTCAAGAGGTAGAGGAACTTAGATATAGAACATATAAGGTTGCAAACGAGTCTGAAAAGTATAAGTACTTGGGTAATGGTGTTGCTGTTAAGGAAGATAAAGATGATAAACCAAAGGATAAGACTAGATTCAAGTTTTCACAAGATAATGAGAACATCTGTGAATCTGTATTAGGTACAATGAATCAAATTGGCAAATATGGTGTTGAGAAATACCGTTTTGAGATTGATTATAATGGATTTGTTAGATTCAAGGTTGATAAATTTGCAAAGAAAGTTGATGTTGATATTAACGAGAAGACTGGTAAGATTGAAACAACACTGCACTTTAATACTGAACCAGACCCATATGATGCAGCTTCAATGCCATTTATCAATGAGCTTAAGAAACTATTGACCGTAAAGAGTGAATATGAGATTTCACGAAACGAGATAGCTAGTTCAATATATAATTTCTCATTTACCACATACAAGGCGCATAATGAGGATGATTTGGTTAGCTACAGCTTCATTAAGGGAGGCAAGTTCAAGGAGTTCAAACAAGATGGTTATGAATATCTTTTAACCCTCACATGGAACGAATACCTTAGATTACCACTTGACCTAGAATCAAAGTACTATTCAAAGTCAATGGCTGAGAAGTATGAGAGAAAGGAAAGAAAGGACGTAGCACCAGAAATGGTATATAAGGAGAGAAAGAGATACTGTTCTGTATGTGGTAAGGAAATGTCAGTTTATGACGCAGATATACAAGAGGCTGATGGACATAAACCAGTATGTAAAGATTGTCTTAATAAAGCCTTGAAAAATGAGAAAGAATAAGTTATTTTTTATATAAAGAATTAATATGTTGACAATTGGAGTTGAATTAAATCATGTTGTAAGAAACATCAACAAACAGATTCTCAAATACTATGCAAAGGAGTTTGACCCTTCAATGGAGTGGGAGGACTTGGATGAGAATGTAGATATTTTTGAGAAATACATAAAGTTCGATAGCAAGTATGAGAAGAATAATTTCCTTTATATTGATTATCCATATGAGATTTTCGGTTGTGCAAACACACAAGAAAGGAAATTGGCTGTTAAGATTACCAACTGGCTATCTGACATAACTGACATCGAGGATGAGGATATTAGAATCGTTTTCTACAGTCTTGATGAAGATGCACTGACAATTCAGTCTAGCTATTTCTTCTTAAGTAAGATAGGTGCTAGAATTAGGAAGGTGATGTTTCCAAAGAGTCTTGAAGAGGTTTGGGATGAGTGTGACGTTGTAATCACCGCAAGGAATGAATTCTTTGAGAAAGAGAAACCAGAAGGAAAGAAGATTGTTCTCATTAATCGTGAGTTCAATGCAAAACATAAGGATGAGGCAGACTTGAATTATGATAATTTGAGTGAGGTCATCGATGACAATAATTTTTTCAATAAGGTTAAGGAATGACAAATACACCGTATATTTTCGATTTGAACAATATCACTAGTTTTATCTTCGGTAATCCAAATGATAAAACTAATGAGGTAGAGATTACAGAGAATTTTGTTTACGACAAGGAAAAAAATTCTATGATTCCAAACACTAGAGAAGTAAAAGAAGTTAAGGTAAATGATTATACTGGTCAAAATACCATTCGTTACGATATGATTAGAATGTTTATCGACATTCTTGATTCAATTGAAGACCCAAAGGTATTGACAATGGGACAGAACATTACACTTAATACACTAAAGGCATACGAGCTAATAAAAGATATAAACGAGGAAAACAATGAGTGAGAAAGATTTAAAGGTTATCGAAAATATTGAGAAAGAGATAGCTAAGATAGATAAGAAAGAGAATAGAATCTATTTCTTTGTGATTGATACTAAGGGTGTTCCTAGTGGTTCACTTGAGTACATCTATAATTTGGCACTTATTCTAAAGAATGAAGGATATGATGTTAATATGCTTCATACTGAGGAAGAGTTTGTAGGAGTAGGTGCTTGGTTGGGAGAGGAATATAGTGAGCTTCCACACTTCAACGTTAATAAGGGTGAGGTAGGAACATCACCAAGTGATATATTGTTTATACCTGAGATTTTCTCACAAGTTATGAACCAGACTAGGAATCTTCCTTGTAAGAGAGTGGTTATCCTACAAAATTATGATTACGTTGTGGAACAGATGCCTTATGCAGCACAATGGGGTGATTTCGGCATCATGGAAGGTATTACCAATTCAGATTATCAAGCAGCAGAGCTTAACGAGGCATTCCCTTATGTAAAGCTTAAGAAGGTTAGACCATTTGTTTCAAAGATATTTGGTTCGACTATTGCACCTAAGAAGATGGTAATCAACGTGATTTCAAAAGACCAGAGTGACATTAAGAGAATCGTTAAGCCATTCTATTGGAAGTTTCCACATTTTAAGTGGGTATCATTCAAGGAGCTTAGGAACTTGTCAAAGGATGAGTTTGCAAAGGAACTTAGAGAAGGTGCGGTTACAATCGTTGTTGATGAGACAGCAAGCTTTATGTATTCAGCTCTTGAGGCTATGAAAAGCGGTAGTATCACAATGGTTAAAGTACCAACCACAACCTTAGATTGGGCTAGTGGTGATGAATTGCCAAATTGTTGTGTATGGTTTAACGATTATGATACACTACATAAGCAAGTTGCTAGCGTTGTGCGCTCATGGATAACTGATAAAGTACCAACAGTGCTTGCTGAGGAAGCTAAGAAGATATATGATGAGTATACTGAGGATGCAACAAAAGCTGATATATTAGCATATGTTACCGATGTTCTTGATAGGAGAAAGAAGGAAATGGAAGAGTTGATTATCCAAGTTAAGGCAAAGAAGGAGGAAGAGTAATGAGGGAATTTCTAAAGAGTGGTTGCGTGGGATATATATACCCAGATAAGAAAGTATGCATTCATACTTACGCTCAAGCAAAGAAAAGTGGTAAACTTGATGATAAGATAAAGCAAATTGCTGATAGATGGGCGCAATTGGGATTTACTGAAGGATTTCCAGAAGAACGTAAGGAAGAATTGGCATATGCATATGAACAACTTGCAATCTTTTTAATCTTTTGTGAGGATGACCAGACAGATAGATTATTTAAGAAAGATGGTTCTTTTGAAACTGTAGGATTTCCTATGACAAGGAAGGTACTTAGCTGTTTAGAACCAAATGAGTTTGATTTCCAAAAATTTTTAAAATATTGTAAGATTTTTAATTCTAATGATTTTATCGAGTTGGCAGACAAGTTAAATCCTCTTACACATGATGACCCTAATTATCCTTGGCATAGGAAATATGCGAATGTTGACCTTGAAGCAGAGGCTGTATATTACGTTAGTGAAATGATTATAGAAAAGTTTAAGAATCCAGACGAGGATGATGAAGTTATCAAGAAGAAATATACAGATAAACTTTATGAAATAATTAATAAGAAAAAAGAAGAACTTGAGAATGAAAGAACTAGTAGTGATAATACCAATGCATGAATTTGGTAAGGAAAATATAGAACTTTTGAATAAGGCTGTTGATAGTGTACCAGAGGAAATTAAGGTAGTATTATCACACAGTAAGAATGTTGACAAGAGAAAGCTCAAGGGAATCAATGAGCGTGTTGGCTTCATTGCTGAATCTGACGGTGATTCATTTGCAGAGTTAGTTAATGCTGCTGTGGATGCAGTTGCAAATGATTTCAAGTGGTTCTCAATCCTTGAGTTTGATGATACATATACTCAATCATGGCTACCTAATGTTAAGAAGTATGTTGACTTTATGCCAGATATGAGTGTATTTATGACTCTTGAGGACATTACTGATTTTACCAATGGTAAGTATATCGGTTTCGGTAATGAGGCTGCTTGGGCATCTTCATTCTCAAATGAGATTGGATATATTGACCATGACTGTTTGAAGAATTACTTTGATTTCTATCTAACTGGTTCAATCTTCAACATCACAGATTGGCAAGAGGTTGGTGGACTTAAACCTTCAATCAAGATTACCTTCTGGTACGAGTGGCTTCTACGTGCTACCAATAAGGGTAAGAAGATATTTGTTATTCCAAAGGTAGGATATAATCACACTTTAGGTAGGGAAGGTTCACTTGTTGACATCTATAAGAAGAGCATTGACCAAGAGGAAACACAATGGTGGTTTGACCTTGCGAAGAGAGAAATGTTCTATAAGGAAGATAGAAAGAAAGAATATAAGAAAGCTGAAGAGGCTGAAGATTAAGAAAACAATACCAATGGTGCTAATTACTTTGATGGTTAGCACCATTTTTTAAGAAAACATCAAATACGGCAACACGGAGATTTTCTTAATTAAGAAAATGTGAAAGAAAGTGTGTTGAAATTACGCAGATTTGCCTTTGATTTGATATTTAGTATTAAAAAGAAACTAATTAGGGGATATTCCCCATATATAAATATCTAGTCAATGGAAGAAATTAAGACTGAAACAGAAACAACTGTTGTAAAAAAGAAGAGAGGTAGAAAACCTTCCAAGGAAAGGAAGGGTTATTTCTACGAAGCTCAAGAGCAAGCTGTTGTGGATTACATCAATACTGATGATGAAAGAGAGAAGAATAAAATCTTCAACACAACCTTGAAACCAGCATTTACAAAGATGATTGAGTCCATCATAAGGAGATACAGTCTATATCCTCCAGATGAGGAATTCCAAGAGACATTTGATGATACTATGTCTTTCCTTATGACGAAACTTTCATGCTTTGACCCTTCAACAAATTATAAGGCATATTCATATTGCGGTACAATTTGTAAAAATTATCTAATTTATAAAATCAACCAATTTGCTAAGAATCAAAAGAGAAATGAATCATACGATAGCCCAAATGATTCAGTTCAAGGTGACATTGACGATAATATAAGGTTCTCATATGATGAGACAGACCCTAGAAGGACATTTCTTTCTGAACTCACTGGTAATACCGTTGAAAACATTCAACGTATTTTGAACGATAAGGATAAACTTAAGCTCAATGAAAATGAGGTTAAGGTGGGTATGACGTTGATTAATCTTATGACAAATTGGGATGAGATTTTCGCCCAAATGGGCAGTAATAAATTCAATAAAAGTTCAATTCTATTGTTCTTGAAGGAGACAACAATGTTGAACACAAAGGAGATAAGAGACGCACTTAAAGTATACAAGAAAAGATATTATGAAGTTAAGTGGAAACTTATCAATGAATAATATAAATTATGATATTTATTACAAAAATGATAGAGCGTACATTTGAAGATATTGAAAATGCAATAAAGGCAACTGGTGCAATCTACAAGTTTAAATTGGTTGATGGAACTATCGTGTATACTTCAAAACCTTTGACAGAAGAGGAGAAGGAAGAATATCAGAGTGAAGCCAAGAAAAACCTTGATGTTTGTGTTAAGGCACTCTCTCAAGAAATAGATAAACGTATTTTAGAAGATATGAAAAAGAACTATGGGAAAACTAAAAATAGAATTAAATGATATACAGAATATCCGTGATTTGCTCCAAGAGTCATATCGTCTAGCAGATGAGCAGATTGTTCAAGCCCAGAATGAAATAAACAAGTTATCTGTATCAACACAGCTTGAACAAGAGCCAATGGATGCTAAGAGTAAGTATGCAAAGGCTATTAATGACTATCTTGGCATGAAGGATAAGGCAATATCAAAGAAACTTGATATTGCAAAGATTCTTACTGACATCTATCATCACAATGGTGATGTTAAGGGAGCATTAGAAGGTGGTGAGAATATAAAGAATATGGACTTCAATTTTGATGACATCAAGAAGATGATTGACGAGTCCTATGAAGATAAGGATAAGACTAAAACAATTGAACTTAACAAGAAATAATGGCTAGTATTAAGGATAAACAGCAAGAAGCGATGGCAACTATTGACACTGCCAAAGCGATGGTTGATAAAGTTCTTACAATTATGGGGATTATGATTGAATCCCCAAACCTATCTCTAACATTTGCAACAAATCCAATTGGATTTATATTGCAGTTGTTAAAGCATTTGGGTGTAACCTATGAAGAACTTAGAGACTATCTAGTCAAATTCTTGATATACGTTGTTCCTGTATTGGAGATTGGCGTTAAAGCTGTTTTATTAACTAATCTTAAGAATATGATTTCTTGTTCTGTTGACCCAAGAATACCACAGAAATATAGAAAAAGAAGTGGTGGAGGGTGCAATAGTGATTATATAGAAGATTACGGTATTGTTATTGGATTAGAATCAATTGATTTCATAGATAAACTTTCTGAAAATCCATTAAGTTATGTAGGAAAGGATATGTATTTTGGCCTTGATGGTATTGAAGATGTTTATAAGTTTGCAAGGGCAGAGGATATGGACGCATTCTTGTGGTTTGTAATGCACAAGGGTAGATTTCCAAATGCATCAACTTTGTCTAGCATGACAGTATTTAATGACTCGATACATGGTTTAGGCGATATGACAGTAACGCCTTCAAACGGAAGTCTGCTTGATGTTCTTAATGTGTCCACAGATGTATCTAAACCTTCTAATATTATGCTTGGTAACACTTTCAGATATACTGGAGATAACGTCTCAAATATTATTTCCATGTGTATTGATAGAAAATATGATGAGGACAACAACATTGTGGCGAATACGTTGGTTCCAGTATCAGATGATATATGTAGTGTCAATTGGTATGTCAGACGTGCAGATGCTTTGAAAAATCTAGGATTTGGAAATAAAAGCTTTGAAACGAGGGACTTTTCAAAGGAAATTCCAATATGTAATTTACAGTTCATGGATACAGCCTCAAGTAACTTATATCCAGCAAAAGGATTGGTAAACAATGCATTTAGATTTACCATATTACCAAAACCATATATGCATATACCTAGTCTTACATGGACTGGACAAACCACAGATATAGCTCCAGGTGAAAAACCTTGGGGGTTTGTACCTCTTTTATTTGATAGTGATGGTAGTTATAATCCAATGGGTAAATATACTATTAGTTCAGCTAGTTCTGTAGCTCAAAGTGGTGATTATAAAAAAGTACCAGTTAATGTTACTAATGATAAAGGAAAAACTGAAACCAAATATAAAATAGAAGATACTAGAGTTACTACATATAATGTTGGTGGAGGAAAGATAAAGGTTAATGCTAAAACTAGTAAGGTCACTGTGGATGATAAAGAGAAAATTAAGAGTGGACTTATTGAGTGTTATAAGGGATTAACAGTGTATGAGTTTAACTATGACTATGTAATGGGCATGAAGCTATTCGATGCTAAGGTAATGGCAACCACATTGATAGAAACTCTTGTGAACACTAGATTGGGATTAAATGTAAATATTGGAAAGAAACATCAAGATGCTACAAATGAGATAAATGAAATCATAAAGAATATTATAAATTCAGATGATTCGTCAGTTGAAAATTGTTACTTTAGTTTTGATAACCAAAAATATGAACGATTACTAAGGAAGAGTGAAGAAAAGAGGGCAAAACAATACAATTTTGGCAACACCACAAACACAAGTGGTACATTTGAAGAATTCTATAATATATTAGAGGAGTATGATACCGCAGGAACCCTTGAAGAACAAGTGGATATTATAAATCGTGCTATCACAGAGGCTTCAAGAACAATATCGGATGGCGTTGATGAAAGTGATAAATACGGTGTTGAGTTTGGTTTTGTATTCGACCTTATTGAAAATCTTGTAATTGCTATTGTTAACGCTGTTCTAACGCCCAAAGTGTTAATGTTGCTTGAGGTTAACAGACAGATAATGGGTGGTAGTTGGAAATCATTCACCATTAAAGATTTATTAAAGTCAATGGAGAGTTTAATTATCTCTCTTGTTAAGGAAGTTAGGGACTTGGTAATTCAAGAGCTTCTGAAGCTTGTATTGAAGCAATTAGAGCCTTTAAAAGAAATGATAGAGTCAATACTATTAAGAGAACAGATAGAGAACTACACTCAAGTCATCAATGATATAATTAGAAACTGTCCAGTTATATGGTTTCAGTTTGGTAATCAGAACTTGGAAACAAAGCTCGATACAGTTGATTATGCAGACATTGACGTTAGCTCTACTAGGGCTGATGACAAACCAATTAATAAGTGCTAAAAATTTAATAATATGGGTATAGAACAAATTTGCCAAACGATTTCTAATTTCTTTAATAATATTAGACCACCTTTTCCACAGATAAGTAGAATATTGTTGGTGTGTTCTATGATACGAAGACCAGGACTTTCAACCATTCAGTCAGTATCAAATATTGTTAAGGATTTGAACAGACTTGGTATTCCAACTGGGCCGATGCCAGATGGTAGTGCCAATTTAACAGTTGGAGCATTCTTTGCTTCAACAAAGGAGACCTATAGGGGAATTAAAAATGATATGTCAATTCAAGTAGGATTCCAACCAGGAAGTTTAAACGTACAAGCTGGACCGTTCCCAGGTGCTAACGTTACTCCAGGTATGGGATTTGGTGCAGCATTCTAATTATGAAGAAAAAGGTAGATTTTACAAAACTGAGTAACGCAGAAATCAATATCAAGATTATGGGTTACGAGAATGAATACAATGTAAAGAAAGACAAAATCGTTTCATTGGTTCATGATTTAGAGGAACTAGATGCCTTATACATTAAGGCTAATGAAGAGTTACAAAAAAGAGGTGTTTTAAAAGATGGCTGAAGTTATTGTTAAAATAGGAAAAGTAAGGGAAGTTGAAAATGTTTATTCCAAAGAAGGTGCTGATGGTATGAGAGTACGTGCTGAACTTACCGAGGATAAACCAAAGAAGCTTGAGGATATACCTTGGGCTATACCACTTATGCCTAAAGTTTTCCATATATTACCAAAAGTAGGTGAGGCTGTATTGGTTATTTCAGAATATGCAAGTAGCAACCACTCACAGAGATATTATATTGGACCGATTATTGCCCAGCCGCAATACATGAAATATAATAAGGATGATGATGCAACTTCAATATTCAAAAACTTTAAGTTTAAACCAATTGAGAGAATATCCAACTTCGACATGGCTAGGGGGGCATTCCCAAATAATGAAGATGTGGCAGTTGTTGGTAGGGGTTCTGAAGATGTTACATTGAAATACGATGAAGCCACAAGAAAGAGTGAAATCGATATTCGTGCAGGTATTCGTACAGAACCATCAGTTGCGAAGGAAAGAGGTATTATCGGAAACATCATGTTTAATAATATAGACCCAGCTTATATTCAATTGAAATATAAAGGAGGACTTGCAAGTGGGCAGAATCATCAAGTATCTAGCATGATTAACATGGTGGCTGATAACATCAACTTGATTAGCAATAGGGATAATAATGTAGCCGATAATATCCATGATAAGGATTCATTGATTAAGGATGAGGATTCAGACCTTATAATGGATAGACTTCACCAAGTACCAATGGGTGATAAACTTGTTGAATTGTTGAAGATTATGAAGGGCGCAATCATGCACCATGTTCATCCTTGGGCTGGAATGGAACAATGTGGAGATTGGCCAGGATATATCAATCAACTTGAAGGATATGACATTGATTCAATTCTTTCAGAATATGTTAGAATATCATAAAAAAAGAAGAGCAACCTTAATTGGCTGCTCTTTTTCTTTATTTGTCATTAATCAACTTATTAATTGATTCAGTGATTGCCTTTGAAATGACACTCTCGAATCTGTTAGCTTTTTCCCATGAGATAGTATCGTTTGGCATACTTCCTCTTGGACTTAATGCGTTTTGACCGAGTTCATCTTTCACAGTTTGGTTAATCTCAGCTTGTTGTGGGTCAATCTCTGGGTCATCTTGATGTAATGCTGCATTACCATAGAGTGTGCCACCAAATGCGCCAGCACCAAGTCCTAGACCAAGCATGTCTTTACCAAAATCTTTCATACCATATTCATTGACAGTATCTTCCTTAATGGAACGTCTTACTACCTCTTCAACGATTTTATTTAAATCACTTTCTGTTAATCTTATAATTTGTTTCATATAAAATACGTATTTTCTATATAAATATTAGTTATAATCCATTTCTAATGGAGATTGTAAACCTAAATTCATATTTGGGTCTATTTCTATTGAATCGTCAGCTACAATGTTATTCTGCATGAATTCATCGATAACTTCTTGTATAATATTTTTTGCATTCATTTTACTTTCCTCTAGTTTTTTAAAGTTAGCTCTGTTACCCATTAGTTTTGAAATTGTCTCATAACTCATATTTGGGAATCTTTGTTGTAATTTTTCTCTTAATTCAACAAATGATGAACATTCTGTCTCGAATACTCCATTACTTGTCTTTATAGAGAATATTATCTTAGGTTGTTGTGGTTGAGTTGGCTGTGGCTGATGATTACCGATACCTAGTGTTTGTGTTGGCTTTTGAGATGTTTGGACAGTGCCTATTAAGTTTGGATTTTCATATAATTCTTCACAATCAGAATTGTCGATTGCTTCTAGAATATCCTTCTTAGCTCTTATGTCCCAAAATCTATAAGTTCTCATCAGTTTTTTAAAACCATTACTATAGCAAAGCTCGATAACGTTTGCGTCATTTGTTCTTATGACTTTAACGCAATCGTCACGATTTTCTTCTATCTTCAATATCTGATATATTAGGTTTTCACTGCTAACTAATATTAGTCTAACTTGTCCATCTTTCTTGTATACAACTAGAGCTGTAGTGCTTGCTTTCTTGTTGGCTTCTCTTCTAGCTCTTTTAGCTTTCATTTCATCATTAAGTTCTAGTTCATTCATTTCTTCTGCTGTAGCAAGTCTCTGAATGGTGAACAAACCATTTGAACGTGATGATACAATATAACCAATTTCTTTAAACTCTCGTCCATGTCCTTGCTTTGGAGCGTAGCCATTCATATATGTGTAGTAGTGGCACATTTCGTGTACCAAAGTTGCTAGGAAGCCATGTTCTGTACCGCTATAGTTTCCATTGAGTTCAATTTTTGGCCTACATATATCATAGAAATTATTACGGTCAACATAAATTTTATCACTCCAACCGTTAAACGTTACCTTGTACATTCGTCTACTATAACGGTCAATTCTTATACCTCTAGTTGTTATCTTAAACCAACCAAGTGTTCCACCTTCTGAGCCACGTCCAGTTGTAAATATGCCAAAGTCGCACTCTCCTAGTTTTCCCCCAAAGAGTTGGTCATTCATTTCAGCATATCTTGCTGTCATCCATTCTACACTTGGTTTAAATGTTTTATCCATTTCCATTATTTATAACAATTTATAGATAAATATTAAGAGAAAAATAAAAGGGTAAGCTTTTGCCTACCCTTTGTTTATTTTTAATCCCAATTGTCTAGAATCTTTGTAATTAATGGATTTCTAACGATGTCTTCCCTTGTAAACTCTGTTACTCCTATCTCAGAAAGTTCCCTTAAGTGGTTTGTTGCATATTCAAGGCCACATTCTGATTTTTTATTAACAATGTCACGTCTATTTACTTGTTCGCAGTCACCAGTTATTACAACCTTACTGTTTTCTCCAATTCTAGTCAATAAAAGTTTCATGTTGTCCTTAGTGTATTGTTCTGCTTCGTTTACTAAAATTAATGAATCATCAAATGTTTTACCTAAGATATAGTTGATAAACTCATATCTAACATAACCCCCTTCAATAAGACTTTTAGCCATGAATTGTGGGTCATTATTACCACTGTTTTTAAGAATTTTGGTAATTGTCTCTTCGTCACATTCCTTGAATGGTCTAGTCTTGTCCTCGAAATCTCCCTTCAAGTATCCTAGGTTAAGGTCAAGTCCACCAGCTGGGGCTGTAGGCACAATCATTACGATGTGTGAGTATCTACCTTCTTTAAGCTCTTTTAGAGCATAAGCTAGAGAAATATAGGACTTACCAGTTCCAGGAGCACCTATACCAAAACAAACTTGATGGTTTTTGCTCTTCAAAACATTCAGAAATTCCTTCTGTTTTTCATTTTTACACTTAATGTCGAGTTTGAAACTCAACGCTTTAAGTTGTGTGGCATAGCCACAAGATGTAAGATAGTTGAAAGCACTGTCTCCTTTCATCTTCTCATCAATGAAGTCAAGTTCTGCTTCACTTAAACCCTTTAAATTCTTCTTTCTTCCCATAAATTATTAATTAAGAAAAAAGCGCATTAGTCCATATAAGAACTAGTGCGCTTTTGATTATGTAGTATTTAATGATTTATCCATTAGCATTACATTATTAATTTAATATAAATATCTACCAAATGTTAATAAACGTTATAATATCGTTTAAAATTTGGTCAATTCAAATTTATTTCGTAACTTTGCATCGTGAAATAAAAAAGTGAAGTGTATGAAAAGTAAAGTGATTTTTTTCAGTGTAATTGCAATCATTGTTGCATTAGCGTGGTATGCTGGGTATGACCTCAAACAGAAGAGAAAACATGTCAGTATGGAGATTGAAATGATGGTGTCGTGTATGGACTATGACTATGTAAAGGCACATTACAATGCTCACTACATGAAGCTGATTCACGACAACTACGGTACTATCAACACAGATTCTGTTACGGCTGAGATTACCAACAATGCTAGAAAAAGTGTGGATTCGTGTTTTAACACTCTGTTTGCCAATTACGATGAAGACAAGGTGCTTAATGCATATAAGGAAAAAACTGGCGTGTCTCTGAAATCAAAGGAGGAATTTATAACCTTCCACACAAATATCGTTACTGCTATGGCAATTGAGACTGTGGCAGACCAGATTATGGTTCAGTCATTATTACAGAAATAATACAATTATGAACATAGAATTAGACCCAAATACAAGGAAAAAAATTTCAGATTATGTTGCAATTATATTTTTCATACTTGTAGCAATATCATGTGTATTTGAGGTGGTAAAGCGTGTTGATGATGCACTTGTAGAAATCGGCCTTATAGCAATATTATTGGGAGCAGACTTTCTTATATCTTGTCTATTATGTATTTTGACCGATAAGGTATTAGATGTAAATAGAGATATTACTGAAGGTATTGTGCTAGGTAAGGAAATTACTGAAGAGGTGCATGAAAATCATCGCACATATCTGCCATTAATGGTTGGGAAATGTATTGTTCCTATGCCATACAACTATAGAGAGGATAAAGAAATGAAATATTTTCTCAAGATTAAAGCAGATGATGGGTTGATTGATAAAGTTGAGGTGTCCAAAGAGAAATTTGAGGAGGCAAAATTTTTAAAGAAAATAATTTTATAATAATATGGAGAATAATAAAACAAGTTATGTTACTAGTAGTGCAGGTATTCCAACCGTTGTGATTGGTACATTAATTGCACTTAAAGAGGTTGGCATGACCACAATGTCTTACTCAGACATTATTTGGTTTGGTGTGAAGGTATGGTTTGTTTGTGCCTTTATTGCGATTGCCATTTGGCTTATAATCCTTTTCATTACAATGCTCTGGGAGGGCGCAACACGTTAGGCTTATGGGAATACCACAGTTTAGTATGGAATTTATGGACAATGCTTGGCTAATTGGCAGCGTTGTGATAATAGCAGTTTGCGAGATAGTATTGGGTGTCATGGTCTCCATGAGAAAGGATGTTGATTACAATATGGCTATTGGACTAACGATGATTATAGTCTGTGTTGGATTGTTTTGGCCAATATTTGTGATTTTAGGAATCATAGTACTGCTAATTATGACACCATTCCTAATTGGAAAATACTCAGGTAAGTTTATTAAGTACCTTGACAATAGGAAAGTTAATGATGTTAACAAAATAATGTACAAAAAGTAATGTTATACGCAAGAATTGTTGGTGGTGTATTTGCCATATTGTATGTGCTGTACATCTTCCTTTGTTGCCTTGAAATGTGGGGTATCATAAAATTTACGAAAGAGAAAGTTACCATTTCGTTCCCAAAGGTTATGATACCATTCTATTATTTCTTTAAGTAAACAGTATTAACACAATAAAAAAAGAAAGTAAAAATGAAAGATTTTGAAAAAGTACCAACGAATGTATCCAAAAAGGTGATTTTTGGTGTGGTGGCGATTATCCTTGTGGTTTTGGGTCTTTACATGTCCAATTCGGCATTTGAGGATTGTGACCGTTCAGAGATTTATGTTAATCAGTACCCCTTCACAGGTGAGTTTGCTGTGTGGACTGATGGTGGTATGCATGGTCAGTGGTGGGGAACTATCCACGAGTACCATAAGACAACTCAAGTAGAGTTCACTGGCGTTGAGAAGAACGATGATGGCTATGTTGCAAGTGGTAGCAATCCAGGTGCAGCAGTGACGTTCAATGACCGAGGTCGTGGTTATATCATTGGTTCGCTCCGTGTTGTGCTTCCTACTGACGAGCTTCACATGCAGAAGATTCAGACTGACTTTGGCTCTGAGGAATCACTTATTGCGACATTGATTAAGCCTACACTGTATAAGGTTGTTACATCTTGCGGTCCTCTGATGTCTTCACTTGAGTCTGTGTCCGAGACTCGTACTGACTTGATTCAGTATATTACAGACCAGTTGAACAACGGTGTGTATAAGACCAAGAGTACGAAGATTGAGATTACCAATGAGTTGACTGGAGAGCCAGAAGTGATTACAAAGGCTGAGATTATCTTTGACTCCAAGGCACCTGGTGGCTACAAACGACAAGAGCTTTCTCCATTTACACAGTATGGTATCACATGTAACCTCGTTTCTATTACCGACATTAAGTATGACCGTGCTACACAAGACCAGATTGATGCGCAGAAGCAAGCTAACTTGGCTGTTGTGACCGCTAAGACCAAATCTCTTGAGGCTATTCAGAAGACTGTGCTTATCACTGAGCAGGGTAAAGCTGAGGCTGAGAAAGCTAAGTGGGAGCAAGAGAAGATTAAGGCAGTTGAGGTTACAAAGGCACAGCAGGAGTTTGAGGTTGCTAAGTTGGCAGCAGAGACAGCACAGCAAGAGGCACTTCGTATCAAGGCTGAGGGTGAGGCAGAGGCAGCAGCCGCAGCAGCAAAGGTACGTGCAGGTCTGACTCCAGAGCGAGCTGCTGAAATTAAGAAAGAGACCCTTATTGGTATCGCCCATGAGTTTGCAAACGCAAATGTTGACCTCGTACCTAAGATTATGGTAAGTGGTAACAACGGTGGTGGTTCAGACCCAATGCAGACTGTTGGCTTCAATATGCTCTTGCAAGTTCTTGACAAGATGAACAACATGAATTGGAATGGTAAGTAATTACCCCTTTTCATAAAATAAGTTAAAAGTTGGAACGGCATTTGGCCATTCCAACTTTTTTTCGTATCTTTGCAATATGAAGAAGATGATAATTGCATATATAATAATTGCAGCAATAACGTTTGCAGTTTCAATATTATTTAAGGGAGGAATAATGCTCTTTCCTTATCAGACTGATAATTGCCATAAATGTATTAGTGGAGAATATTATGGATTATAAGGTATCATATTACGTTTGTGATAAGGACGGAAACATTGATTTGGTTGAGGGTAAGAATGTGACAGCACGTGCCACTAGTAGAAAATCGCTCAGAAACGCCCTTAAACGTCTCATACGTGAAGAATATCAGAAGAGAGGTAATATCGTTCAGTCAATAGCATCGATTGAGGTACATTACTTTGTTAGCATCAATTCGGTGTGCAATGATAATGTTCTTGATAAATTCGTTAAATTAGCGCAAAATGACCAAAAACACATTAACAAAGAAACTTGAGAAAATAATGCGCTTCTGGAGTGATTATCTGCCAGATGACGGAGTATCAATGTTCCAGAAAGATATAAATGAAGTAATTGAGCTTTCTAAACAATACAAAAAAGGTGGGTAAAAAGCCCACCTTTTTTATGCGTATTTGTTATTTAAATCATCCACAATATCAAATGAAAGTACGTCATGATGTATGATGCTATTCATACCATATGTGATTCTAACGTCAACATAATATCTTTGTGGTATTAGTATGTTAGTGTCTATGATATAGAAGTTCTCTGAGAATGACTTATTGATACCATCCCATTCTATTACATCTATCTCCCTAGTACCATCTTTGATATAAACCCTTATATCCAAGTTATCCACCAATTGTACGGTGTTAATGGTATAATTAGGTTTTGCAGAAATAACCAATTTTCTAACGTCCCCACGTTTAATCTCTTCCTTTTCCTTAATGCCAGTTATGGATGGTGTGAATGTAGCATTAGTGGTTGAAAGAGAGTTTCCTATGTTAAAGAAGTTAGGTGTGTCTTTAAGCACGAAATCAAGCTCCACATCGTCCAATTTTGTTCCTTGGTATACAATGTTACCCCAAACGTCATAAAGCATCGTATCAGCCTCGAAATCGCCCTTATCGAGTTTTATATCGATGTAGTATATACCTCTAGATTGTTGTTTGGCTTCAATGCCCTCCATTATAGTCTCTTCATCACCATTCTTAATGGTTACTATAGGGTTTTCATCAAGGCTTTGTAGTGTATCTCCAATTGTACAATAGAGATAAAGCCTATTGTTCTTGTTCAATACAAAGTTAGACCTATCATCTAGAACAACATCTGTATATCTAGTTTCTACAAATGGTTCAAAGAAGGTATTGGTTTTGTCTGTAAGGAAACCAATGTAGTTTTCGTATTCGCTATCACTAACCTCAAGCAATGGAGAAAATGCCATTCCTATACCACAGTTCTCGATTTCGCTTGTAATAAATTTATTGAAAACATCTGTTATATCTAAATTGATATTTTCATTACCGATGTCGAAATGTTGTCTACCAATAATGATAGAGGATTCGCCAGCGGAGAACTTATCATATTCTTGTGATAGGTGGTCGTTTGTATAAACACCTTCTTCATCCCATTTGACACCACTCATTCTCTGGAACCAATTACTACCATCTTCAGAGTAGAGTCTTGTGGAATCTATAACATTATTTGAATAGAAATCATAGTTAAAGTAATTCCTTGAATAATCGAATCCTTTACCTCTGTCCCATTCTTTAGGTATTAAGAAAAATATTATGTCAAAAGAAGTGGCACGTATTTTCTGGTTAAAGTTTATTGAACTAGTTTCCTTATGGTGTAGTTGAGTAAAGTCAATAGAACCAGCATTTGTGATGTGTAGTGTATGCTTCATCTTTGACATATCTGGCATAATACCATCATCTATCAGTTTTTTAACTTGGCTATGGTCAAAATACAATAAGGCTCTAGACACGATATTATCATGTCCATAAACAAGTTCTGATATTGGGTTAATACCAGTATTTAATTTGCTATTACTGATAATAGTATTAAATTTTGATATGTATGTTTTGTAAACCATTTTATTTAATTTTCATCATAATTTATCATTATATGCTCCTCATCAGGTTTTTCATCCAATGATGATTCTGCAATGTCAGTCCTATCAACAGCCGCATTAGGGTCATATCCAACTAGATATAGCTCTGATTCAGCCTTAAGGTCATCCCTATTAATTTTTACTGTTATTTCATCGCCACTATAGAATCTAATGTCGTTATCAAGACTCATGACCTCACCATTAACAATGAGTCTGAAATCGTATACATTACTAGTCTCCACCGTTTGAAGAACCATTTCCTTATCAATAACGAATGAGAGTTCAAGCGTACAACTATCGAACTTCATCATTATCTTCATAATTTTGTTGTAATACTTATCTGGTTCCTTCAAGCAGCAATTATCATTATCATCACTAGGCTCGAATATGTTATTTGGTTTCTCCTTTTCCAAAACAGGAGGAACATCGCAATGAATGTCATCATCTTTCATTGTTTCAATCTTCATCTTATCGTAAGCATCACTATCCTTGAAACCTTCCATGAATATAACCTTTTCATCATCCCTTCTGTTCTTACCCCTTCTATTTACAATTCCACTAGCATCAGAATCATTTGAGGACATTATAAATCTTGAAGGAATTCTTTCTACACTATAGTCTTCCTTACGAATTATATAGCCCCTTACTTTTACTTTAAATAATTGTGAATAATATTTACGGTCATTAATGGTATATTCTGATTCATCAGACACGTCCTCAAGTGTCATTGACATTGGATGACCATTTGGAGAAATGTAACAATCGATTGCGCTGAATTCATAATGCATTAGTTCGTTCATTTTATTTACAATTTCTATCTTATTGGATACGATTGCAATTGAATAAACGAAATTAACTGCAAATGGTTGTTTCATCGTATACTTATCATATGCTTCAGTTCCATTTTCTTGTAATACTGGAACATAAAACATTGCGAAGTTCTTATGGCCTGGTATATTAAAATAGTTACCTTGGCTTTCACCCTTCTGAGGGTTTAAATCACGAGTGACAGTTTTAAAGTTAATAATTGGATTTCCAGCCTCGTCTTGTTTGTCCCACTCTTGCATATATTCACTCAATCTTTGGGTGCTGTATAGCTTATACGTTGGGAGTCTTTTACCATCATAACTGATTCTAATACGTTCATCAACCCATTTGTACATAGCCTCATCTATGTCTGAGTATTCTATTGGTTTAGGAAATGGCGTTCCATACTCTAATATCATCTTAGACATATTTCTACGTCTCTCCACACCTTGAGCATGGTGACGCAATTTGAGTTTATCCATATATGGTTTTGGTTGTATTAACATGTTAACTATTAATGTATTCTATATATCTTATTACTTCTTGAGGTGTGTTATATCCCATCTTTAACTTTCTGTTCCCCCATGTAGCACCAACGAATTCCATCCCAGCTTTATGTGCCTCAGCATTATCCCAAGGGGAATCACCAACATAGATGGCATTTCTAGGCTCTACACCGAGTTTTGAGAGTGCATCCCTCATTCTTATACTCTTATCACAATTAAGTCGCTCACCAACAACGGTATCAACTCTTATACCATGATAATTTAACACAGCATTGATAACAGATTCATGTCTATTACTCACAACACCAACCTTGATGCCATGTTGATATAGATATGATAGGAGAGCACCTATACCATCATATACACTTGTTTGCGATATTAAATTCTGAATTGGTGTTATATCGTTTGTTTGACGTATATATTCTTTATTAATACCCTTCAAGGCAAGCGTATTGACAAGAGTTAGGTCAAAGTCGAAAAGTACGGCTTGTATTCCATCCTCATTGATATAATCATCTATTACCTCTGTGATTATTTTTCTTAAGTTAATCATCGAACATTTTATTTATAAATATTTCTTTAATGCTAATATTTATATGAAAGTTATGTGTTTATGAAGAGGATTATAATTAACGAATCTCAGACAAAACTTCTGTTTGAAGGTAGATGTAAAAGGTACACAGTTAACCTTGATGTTGACTTACCTAGTGCTGGTCGTACAGCTAGTCGTATAACCCCAAAGGAATTTGAGGATAAGATGAAGGAAATATGGGAAAAGAGTGGGGAAGACAGAAGGTTTACATTAGACAATTTTGTTTACAAATTCTGTAATCAATGGACTAAGGATAAACCTAAAGAACTTAATACTCTTGTGGATGACATTTCTAAAATTGACTATGATACAGAAAATCTTGGTGCTAAGGGCAAAGTAGATTCAATAAATGGACTTACCTATCTTAAATGTTATGCTGGTGGTGATTGGGAAGACCCTATATTATTCTTTATATATTGGGATGGAAGTAAATTCAGGGGATATATCCCAACTTACGGAAATGCCTATAATAGAAAATACAAGAGAGCATTTGGAAATGGTGAAGAACAAGATGTTGAATTCCTAAGAACACAGAACATAGACACTGACGAAGAGTTATCATCAATAATAGGAAGGATTTCATATGACGTTAAGGCATGTATGAAAGACTTTAGAGCTAGAGTAAAACTAAAATAAGATGCAATATTTTTTCATAAAACAAGGAAGCACATTACCTACATTACGCATGGAATTAATCGAGGATGGTAGGCATGATTTCCATAAGTTCCATGAATGTATACAATCAGCAGACATCACATTCACGATGGTAAATATAGACACTAATGTAACAAAGGTCGCCAAGAATAAGGCATACATTAAACTACGTGAAAACGATGATTGTACTGAACAGTATGTTATATGCTATGATTGGAAAGCACATGACACCAAGGAAGCTGGCTCTTTCAAGGGAACTTTTGAGATAACCTTTGGTAGTGATATTAAGAATGATGAATATACATACCCAAGTGGTATATTGAAAATGCCAATTAGAGAGGAATTACTTATCATAATTTTACCGAAATAACAATGGATAAGAAGATTATAAGATTGACTGAAGCAGACTTACATAGGATTGTGAAGGAGTCTGTTATGAAGATATTGAAGGAAAATGCATGGGGAAAATACCCAGCAGAAGACCAAACTGAAGCCATGTATGACATGAATCTAAATGTAGATACAAACGGTGCATGGGCTGATGCATACAAGAGGAATGACCCTATGGTTAAGCATATAAAGGGCAGTACATTGAGAGACATGATGAGTGCTACTATGGGTAACGACATAATGCCTAGCTAAAAAAAATAAAAGGAGAGAATTTAGTTCCCTCCTTTTTTTATTATTTCATCTAGTTTTTCCTTTTCTTCTTCAGTACATAAATCATAGAATTTCTGGTAATTGACTTGCAAATCGTAGTTCTCATTTTTGACATCCTTTAGTTTCTCAAACATATGACCATAATATACTGAGAATTGATAATAACCCTTCTTGGTTATCCCTTTGACTATTGCCATGTCACCGCTAGTTCTATTGATTATGTAATCACCCTTTTGAAATTTTGGTTCAATCATATTAATTAAGCATTATTATATTCTTTATTGCTAATTTTCTTTCAACATCCTCCATTGTTTCCCCAAATCTAAAGAAAATTCTTCCTTCTTCTGGATATTCATCATATCCATCCATATTCTCCCAAGCAAGCGCAATGATTCCATCAGTGCAATCTTGGAAACCGAAACAGCATGAATCTTGAATTAAATCGAGTTTAATCTTCATTTTAACGGTATGAATTTCTGTCATATATTCATCGTTTGGTACTAGGTTATTAACCAAACAACAAGGTTTGTATTCAAACCCATCACCCCAGAATTCATCTATATTGTCAGTGAATATAAACTCATAACGATAATATCCATCAGTCTCTTCACCAATTAATCTGATAAATCCTAGTCTAACTTCTAACTCTTCATCCATACATGCTTATTTTATTTTTTCGTTATTTCTTCTTCTTGTGGCATCACGAAACATTGATTTATAACCCTCGTAATCTCTAGGTAAAGATTCTATCTCCCATTCGCTAAGATACCCCTTAATACCATTATTGTAAATACCTTTATCTATTGACATATTACTTGTTTTTTTCGCTGACAATTATGTTGTCGATTATTTCTTGTTTTCCCCTTACTTTATCAAACATTTCCTTATAAAATGTATCGGAAAAAATTTGATAATAAACAGTTACATTCTTTTTTTGTCCTAATCTATGTATTCTGTCTTCTGCTTGAAGATTATCGCCACTCACCCAACTGAAACTATTAAAGATTGCAACATCAGATGCAATTAGGGTAAGTCCAACACCAGCAGATTGTATGTTACCGACAAATACCTTAATGTTTGGGTCATTTTGAAATGCCTCTACTGACTTGTTCTTCCTCTTGATGAGCATCTTACCATTATGTACCACACATATATCCTTGAATGCTTCCTTAATGGTGTTAAGCTCTTCATCAAAGGCACAGAAGATAACAACCTTATGACCAAGGTCAATACACTTCTTAGCAAGGTCAATAGTCTTTTCAGTCATAGCATTTGCAAGCCATTGACGCATCATAATGCCCTCAGTAATCTTTTTATATTTCTCAATGTCCTCCTTATTAACGCTATCTTTCTCTTTAAGATACTCTTCCCAGACTCGTTCATAACTTTCTCTTTCTTTTTCTGTTAATTCGTAACTTAGAACCTTAACCCTTTTATTAGGTAATTCAAGGTCATTCTTATCTCTTCTTATATAGCAAGTTTTAATTGCCTCTTGTAAATCATCTAGGTGGGAAGAACCATCAGTTTTCCAGATTTTCTTACACCTCTTATCTAGAATCTTATCCAATTCTTCCTTTTCATCATCAGTTAAGTCATACCAGCTGTTCTTGCCCAAATTTCTACAGAATATATGAGAATGTGCATCACGTTCTTTCTTATTGTAAAAGAACTTACCATCACAATACCTCTCAACGTAGTATTTCCAATCGTCAGCAATTGGGCTTCCAATGATTTTAAGAAGGTTGAAGAAATTAATAGGTCTATTGGTGATAGGTGTACCACTAAGTTCGTATATACCCTTTGGGTTTGACCTCTTAACAAGGTCTGAAACAATCTTGTAGAAGCCACTAGTGGTATTCGATAGCCTATGAGCCTCATCAATGATAATCAAATCGAACCTTGATTGGAATAATTGGCTATTTTCCATAGCTTCATTGATAATATCGTGCTTCCTAGAAACCTTTTCAACTTCCCTTGTAACTTTCTTTACTTGCCCATTCTCTAACTCAAGTGAGCTAGTCTCTACAGTTTCCATTGGTATCTCATAGAAATTCTTCAAGATGTCATAGTTGATAATGGTAAATTTATTTTCCTTCCATTTACTACCTTCTACAATTGTTATTTCATCCTCATTAACCAAACTCTTTAGCTCCTTGAACCAAGTCATCTTAACTGAAGCTGGTGATATAATCAACACCTTTTCGTATTTATCCTCAAGTGCTGATACAATTGCAGATAAGGTTTTACCAAAGCCCATAACATCTGCGAGAATGGCCTTTTTACGGCTTGTAAGGAACTTTATTGCCTCTTCTTGGTGAGGATAAAGGTTGAAGCCTAATCTCTCGTTATACGAGGCGAAATCAATTTCCTTAAGAGTCCAATCCTCAGACAAGAAATCTGTAAGGACAGCTTTCTTAGGTATGAATACTTCCATTGCCTTTTCTTGTGACTTCCTATAGATACAATAGAAATGATACATGTTATCCATTTCGCCCATGTACCAAGTTACCTTGAGCACTTTTGGAACAAAATCTAACATCAAATCACTATGAAGCTTTATACCATACCAGTCTGCAATCTTTACAATCTTATTGATTAACTTTGGTTCTCTATCAAAATTAGACAATACATATTCTGACTCAAAATCGTTCATTGCCCTAGTTTGATGGGCAATTACTGTGTTTTTGAGCTGGATTATATAAGAATTATCACCTTTGTAATTCTTAAGTAATTCATATGCTTGTTCAATTTTCTTTAAAGAAAGTGCCATATTTTTATATTTTATCCATGATAAAATATAAAAATATTTTCGAAAAAATCAAGTATTTAAATGGGAAAAATGATATATTTATAGAAAATATTGTTATTTTTTTATGAAATTGATTAAAATAAATGAATCACAGCAAAAAAGACTATTCGAGGCATATAGGGAAGGGTTCTCTTTTGATGAGTTGTCAATGATTGCAGACAGCGCATTTGCGGAAGAGGATAACAGTGTCCCACAAATGACTTATTGTACTAAATGGTTAGGTCAGCCAAGCTTTATGGGGTCTTCTAGGTGTGTTTATACATTAAGTGATAACATTATACTCAAACTTGCTTATGGAGGTAAATACAGAGCAGGAATAAGTCAAAACAAGCTAGAGTATGAACTATATGAGAAATCTAAGTCACCGATATTGCCTATTGTGTATGATTGTGACAAGAATTTCACGTATTTGGTTTGCGAAAGTGTGGTTCCAGCCAATAATGTTGACTTTGAAAAGATTTTAGGTATACCATTCTATCTTAGCTATGAACAAACTGGTAGTGATTATGAACAGTACTTTGAAAATCCTAGGAAATGGAATGAAAAAAGTGATGTAGATATTTATAGTATAATGTGTTATCTTGAGACCAATTATACTGTTGGCGAGTCATACTTTGACAGAAAACTAGAAGAGGTGATAATGAAGACACCTTGGTTAAGGGCTGTAAGAAATTTCTTAGCAGAATATAAGATTGGTGACTTATGCAAAGTTGATAACTTTGGTATCGTCAATAGAGATGGAAAACCTTCTATCGTTCTTTTGGACGCAGGATTAGATGTTAATGTTTGGGAAAAATATTATAAATAATGGCAAATTTACAATTTAATACAAAAAACATAAGACGAGTTCCAATTAACAGAAACAGTCTTTTCTATGACGCAGAAATGTATTCATTGGAAAGGGAAATTGGTAAAGACTATATCGAACAAGATATGGGTCAAACCGTTGTGCTCTATCAAGTGGATGCTGCTCAAACAGAGACTGATGCTGTATATGGCGAAACTACGCCTGATAACATTGTTTTTAAAACACCAGTTGAAATACCTTGTGTTTATAAGATTGAGGAATCTGAATTGAAATCATATGACAAGAATAAACAATTGGGTACATATAATAAAGTAGGTAAATTAACTGTAAGTGTATATAAAGAGACACTAGACGAACTTGGAGTTGATATGAAAAAGGGTGATTACATTGGAATTCAAGTAACCACTGACCATATGGAATTTTGGGTAATTGTTAATGACCTTAAATGTAACTATGATAATGCACATACATTATGGGGTACAGTTCCTTTGTATTATACAGTACAATGTGCTCCAGTTGATGAAGCAGAATTTAGAGGATAAAAAAAGAGTGAGGAAAACCCCACTCTTTTTCTTTTTATTTTCTAGCAATCTTCTTATATAGCTCTACTCTATCCTTACATACAGTTTCAAGTGAATATCTGTCCTTTACAAAGTTATAAAGATTATCTTGCAACTTATGAAGCATATTCCTGTCGTTTGCCAACTTGTTGATGTACTTAGCCCAATCCTTATGGTTCTTTCTTGGGTCAACTAGCAATGCAGTTCCTTCCTCGTTAATCTTACCACCCTTCTCAATCATTGGAACAAGGTTAATGGTATATGCACCGAAGTTCTGTGCGATGAATGCAGTGTGCGTAAATCCACACTCAATTTCCTTCAACTCTGACTTAACGCCATTGAACTCATTCTCTTTAAGTGGTGCAATGAGAACATCAACGTTTGCATAGTGAGTAGCATACTCATTAATGTCTCTAGTCCACATTCTACGATAAGGTTCATTTGTGAATGGGTCATCAGTGTTTGTAATGTACTTCATAAGGAACTCCTTATGCTCTGGTGAAACTATCTTATAGTTGTCAGTGAATATTTTTTCATAGTCACACCATACGCTTTCCTCTGGCAG
This sequence comes from Isotricha sp. YL-2021b, assembly GCA_023805745.1. NCBI lineage: Eukaryota > Ciliophora > Litostomatea > Vestibuliferida > Isotrichidae > Isotricha > Isotricha sp. YL-2021b. The sequence goes on from JAJJKW010001448.1 coordinate 99,156, forward strand.
AATTGGTCTAGTGGTCTTTTCTCCAGTTTGTTGATTGTAGATGGTTCTATTTCCTCTTGTGTCGAATCCACAGAGGACGAATTGTACCTTATTGGTGTCAACTTGTTTTGCAATGCCATCAATCAATTGTAGGTCTTTCAAATGTGAAGAACCACAGATAATACCCACTCTCAATCTATCTGTCTCTGGTGTCTTAGGCACATCGAACTGTTTCTCTTTTGGGTCGATTGCGTTAGGGAATACTGCAACATTCTTATTATACTTCTTCAACACATTTGCGAAGATAGGCGTTGTAGTCGTAACATAGTCAGCTTTCTTAAGGTGGTTAATGATTGGCTCATGCCAACGTTCTTTCTTGGCAGTAAGTGACATTGGATGGTCATCACCGAGTTTGAAGTGGTCATCCACGTCAATGATAACTGGGATACCTAGGAACTTAATCATATCCATAATCTTACACTCCTTATCGAGTTGCTTATGAATGTGAATCAAGTCATACTGCTTCAAGAATGCCTCCAAATCACCGTTAGGCATACTGTAGACAATATCAACATCAAACTCATCCCCATAATGCTCTTGAATATAAAGATGAGGACTTACTGAACGGAACTTACCAACACCTGTACGGTCACTTGGTATTACTAGTAATTTAATTTTCTTATCCATTTTTAATATATTAAAACATTATTATCTCTTGTTTTCTAAAAAATAAGAGAAAATGTTTAACACTTAAATAGAAAAGTACAAAAAAAGAGTGTTAACCATTAACACTCTTTCTTTTATCGTTTACGTTACCAACTTTTTTCATAACACACTCATAAAGGTCTCCGTTCTTTGCTAGGAATCTGAATGATTTACCAATTGATATTGTATTAACCTCATTATCACCTTGTCTTCCCTCAGATACAATCCTTTTATTAAGAGAAACTGCATATTTTCTTACGATTTCCTCAACGATTGTCCTAATCATTGGATAATCAATCTGAGGTGCTGCCGCATATTGCATCTGTGGCTGAGGTGCATATTGCTGTTGTACACCCTCATTAACAATTTGTCTTATGTTCTGTGGAGGTGTAATTGTCTGCTGTGGCGCAATATCAAAACTTTCGGTAAGGAAAGACATATCACGGCCATCACCAGCACCACCAAAAGCAGCATATAATTCTGTCTCATCAATAGGATTAGTCATAAATGCTTCTCTGATTGCGGCTGGTACGTTACTTGCGTTTTCACCCATCCTATTGCTAACCATTGGTGCTTGGGTTCTTCTATCTCTAGCAGTGGTCATCAAATCACTAGTCAATGTACCACCATTAAGTGATTCATTAATACCGTCCTTATGTCCTGCTGCTATTCTATCAAGAGTGCCATTTGCTTCCAATTTCATGAGCTTTGCAGCTCTAGACATTGATTCACCTAATCTGGCCTTCTTTTGTTCTTCAGTCATATTTGCCATTATCTTCTGTTGTTATTTATATAATCATTTTCATCGAAATTAACTTCGTCAGAATCATAACCCTTATCCATTACTGGACCTTTTTGTGGTTCTGTTAATGCCTTTTCAGCATCATTAAGGTCGAACAACCTCCAGAAATCATCATTTTTCTTTGGAGTATTCTCTATATTCTTCCTAATCATATCATATTTCTTACTATTAGGTTGAGAGGTGTAGACATTCTTTTTCCATTGTTGTGTGATTCTTGGCTGTTGAACTGGCCCCTTTGTTGTTGGCTGTTGACCAACCTTTACATCATTTTGGTATTGCATTCTCTCTCTGTCCAATGGGCTGATAAAGTTATCCACTTTAGCATTGTCATAAAATGTACCCATTGTCTTATCACCAGTGCGATTATACTCTCCAAATGAACTTGGTGGTGCTTCAAAGAATTTCTTGTTTTTCAATGGAATCCAAGATGTAATTCTATCAAGTCTAAAAAACTTCCAATTTGGAGCACCCTTTCGGCTTCCACCACCTTCTTGAAACGCTCTAACAACAGGATAACCTTTCTTTGTTGTACCTATTGCAAAAGGTTTAATGACACGACTACCCTTTGAGTTTCCAGCATCATCACCTTGTCCATCATCATATCTGATACGGACTTGGTATTTGTTGTGGATGGCATCAAGAACAGAATTAAAATCTATTTCTTCGTTTAAAAGGCAGTTTGCCATATCTTTATATTAATCTTTTTCGTTATATGGGTTATAGTTAACCTTCATATTCATTTCATCCAAACGACTCTGAGGTGTGATGTCCATATTCTGCTTTGCATATAGCTCATTAAGCTGGTTCTGATATGTATTATCAACAATTAATGATTTCAATGCTTCTAGCTTTCTCTGCATCTTTCTGTCTGCGAAGAATGCATTCGTTTCAGCTACGGCTTGTCTAGTCTCTTCCTCGTTTAGTTCCTTCTTTACTTTACCCTTTGTAATAGAATCTACTCTCTTGTCTACAAGTTCCATTCCAATTAGGATGTTCTTTGCGAGGTTATGTAGTCTATTACTATCAAAACTCCTATTCATAATTTTTTTATTTTATATGAATGTATTAAGTAGTAGTCTTCTGTCCAATCTGTTGACCAACGAAATACTGACCATCGTTTACATTCTGAGTTGTATCTACAAGATTTGCACCATAAGGCACTTCTTTATTATACATTGAGATTGCAAGTGCTCTCTCACGTCCGCTTATACCATTTCTACCCTTGATGTCATAGTAGCCACCACCATTCTCAGTGTCGAAATTGCTGTAGTTAATCTGTGTGGTTGGCTTTGTACAGTCTGGGAGGAAGTGAGTGTGTCCACCGTGACCTGTTCCCTTACCTTGTGCGTCACCATCACTGATTGCATCCTTATGTGTTGGACCGTACTGGTTTTCAATATTATAGTCACTACGAACAATTTCTTGATGTCTCTCTTCCATACCCCTCTTCTCAAGGCATGTTTGACCATTTTGTACTGTATTTGCCATATTCTCTATAAAGTTTAAATATTTTATTTTAAATATAAATAGTTAATAGTAAGTTTTATAGCTCTTCTACCTTACTTTTTACTTCTAAAGTCTCTATTTGGGTATTTAATTTATCCCTCTTTTCCTTTAACTTATCCAACTTCTTCTGATTTTCCTTATCTTGTTTCCTTTGCGCTGTTTCCATTTGGTCTTGAACAGATTGGTCTGTACTTCCAACTGGGAATTCAGTCTGTACCATATACTCAGCATCTACCAATGCCTTTGTGTATTGCAAGTCAACCTTCCATTCATTTCTATATAGATGCTCTTTCCTTGCTTCAATACCAAATTTTTCAAGACAAGTTTGTTTACCGTTGGTAGTTCCATTAGAAGATGGCTGTTGGGTACTTGACCCACCCATAATATTCTCTATGGTATTACCAATCTTTCTAAATGTATTATCGATTGTGTTTGCCATCTTGTAACCTTAATATTTGTTTTTCGGTGATATACACCTTCTTATTATTTCTTTTAATTTCCTCAGCAATCCTATCAAGTGCCCTAGAACCACCTTGCACAAATATTGAACTTAAATCACCTCTCTGGTGATATACATCCAATGCCTTGTTAACCAAAACCAATACCTTCTCTGGTGGCAAGTCCTCATCATATTCTGAAATAATGTTTACAATTGGTTCAATGCCAAAGTCAGAAAACGCATCACTTCCATCTGGCATCTGCATCCACTCATCTGTTAATCCAATTTGATATAACAATTCAAACATATCCAATTCCCAATAAATCTTGTTTGTTTGGTGGTCAATCGTTATTTGCTCACGATTCTTGTTTTCCTCATTATAATTTTCAATATATGCCCCCAAATCGCCATACATTTGCTGGAACTTTTCTCTTTGACGTTGTAACTCTTGATTTTTTACCATTAATTCAGCCTCACCTTGAGTTACCCAAGGGAAATACGTTTGTCCGTATTTATCAACAGCATCTTCATTTATACGGATAGGCTCGTCATTACATAATTTAACAACTTCCTCTGGTGTTATCTCTATCCTCACTGTATGGTCATAATTCACATCTATGTCCCTATCAGTGCCATAGTAACTGCCTAAGAAATCTTCAAACTCCTCAAATGGGAAATTACGACTGTGACCTGCTATTTCAGTGTTAGCATTTAATATCGCAGTGTTCTTCATGATAATTCCCATCCATTGATAGATGTATTTAGTAGGAAAGGTTGTTAATTTACCAAAACGTGTGAATTCCCTTAATGCCCTTGCATACATATCTGGGTTAATCAACACGCCCCAACTCTCCTTACCATTTGGATTTTGCAAAAATTCATTAAAAACGTAATTAGCACCGTAATCATCTAGATAATCCCAAAATATATGATTGTTGTCAAATTCTTCCTTTATAATTCTACCCTCAGTCTTAATTTTTGCAGTAGGGACGCTTTGTTTTGTGATGTTAACATTGCTAGGCTTCACGTTTGCAGTTGGTTTTGGTGCTTCTACTGGTGATACCTTAGCTTGGCTTCTTGCCCTCTCAATAGCTTTCTTATAGAAATTATAAGCCCTCTGTCCACCTTGGCTAATATCATTAGGATTCATTCTCTCCATTCTCTTCTTAGCATCCTCGATACTAACGTAACTCGTGTTCTCTTCCTTGCCGTTCAACTTGTCATTACCCTTTTGATTATAATGCTTTGTTGAAGCAAGACTCTTGAGGTTTTTGAGGTTATTCTTAGGCATAACCTTCTCTAGCGCATTATACCATGCACTATAATATTGCCTATCCTTCAATGGAACAGGAGCTTTTCTTTGTGTTATTTTCTGTGAATCCTCTAAAAATAATGCCATTGTTAAATTGTATTTGATGATTTTCTGCCACCCACTGCACCCCATTGTTGTGGTGATTGTGCGTTTGCAAATTTTTCAGTATCCATTGGATTAGCTTTCTTAGGGCTTCCATCCTTGTCTGTAATCGTTGGTTGAAGCTCAACCTTATCCAAACCATCAAACTCTGGTATCGTATTTGTACCAAAGTCTTGGTCTGTCACGCTTTCAAACAACCTACTGTACTGAGATTCATTTAAATTAATTATTTTCATAATACATTCTTTTATTTCCAATAAATATTTATTATAGACAAATAATATAAAGGAATAATGGCAAATTTAAAGGTAAACAACTATGATAACCTCAATTTGAGGATTAATGGAGATGAATATTGGGATTTCTTCGTTAATAAAGATGCATACGGTTCATTCAAAATCGGTAATGGACTGTATGACAAGTGCTTAATATCCTACATAGATTTGTCAGATGAGGATTGTTTCGATTTAGATAATTGGATATACAGTAAAAATAACTATGCATGGGATAAGTCCATTGCACTTGGTTACACCTTACATAATATAACATATACTGGAGTCGATAATGGTCTCTTCACATTTAGAAAGGACAGAATTACCAACGCAGACTTCATCAAGCTGTTCCAAGAGAATAGCCTCGATATTATAGAAAACGACTATAGATTGAAACTTCATGCTGTAAGTGGTAACACATTGCAGTATGACTACCCATTGCACATTGAAGATGGCTATGCGAAGCTCAATGGCGGTTTCTATCAAGGATTTTTCAAGACAGAGTGTGATAAGTATCAAATATTGCCAACGACATTTGAACATGGTGATACATACTACTTCGAGTTCAACTTGAAGAAGTGTGACTTGGAACCAGAATCAAAGAAAACACTGAATGATAAATATCCAGAGAATAAGGGTATATTCTTCTTTATGGGTGCAAGAGCAGAAAACAAGTGGATTTATCTTTACGATAAAGACGATGTGGATGGTCTTGAGGCTTGTTATGAACTTGGAGTGGATGATTTCGTGGAAGATGGTGAGATTGACAAGAAAGACCATATCATAGGCAATTTCTACTCTCCAAACCCAGATTTCGATGGATATGACCCATTCGAGCTTGGAGATTACACCAATTACAACTATTATGATGAGAAATACTATGAGCGTGATGAATGTGAATGGGATGATATGTATGATTACTTGGAGATTGACCCAGAGATAAAACCAAAGTCAATTCCATGTGATTCAAGCCTTCCACATAAAACACTTACATGGTGCTGTGGTGAAGTAAATAACGATGATGATTATATATTAACACCGTTCTTTCATGGTTGTGGATGTCCTATAACATATAAGAGAACACCAAAGGATAAAGACCCATTCGGCCCAAATCCATTGAAAATGGGCACTGAATTTGGTGATGATTACATATTTGATAATGGTGAGGTGATTGGACTTGACGAGGCTGTTGATTACATAGAGCCAGAATTAGACATCACTGACTTTGAATATTACACAGATAATGGATTTAAGTTGTCAGAAGCTAATCAATATTATTTCTACACAGACAATAAATTCCTATTCTTCAATCGTACCAAGACAGGTAAAACCGTATCAGATTGGACTGATGGTACAAAGTTCATGTTCTATGGTAGAAAGAGCAAGTTCAAGGGTAATCTATTCATCTTAATGAATCGCACTAAGACTGGATATACCGTTAATACCATTGATGAGTTAAGAGACCAATCAGCAAATGAGTATAATCCTTATAATGACATCTATAACAACGCATTAGCCTTTAGAATCACTGACAAGGGTGAGATTGGATATAGGATGCTTACAATCGACTGCGAGAAAGAAGGAAGGGACAAGACATCAATCATTGAGGGTTATTCATTCGAGAATGTAATTCCAGACTGTGAATGGGCTGTTGTCAATGTTAGAATGTCATTCATATTCGGCAAGATGAAGCTCATGTTCTACGTAAATGGCAGATTGGTTTACATCACAAAAGAATTGCCAATGATAAACCTTAAGGCACTTAATGAGTTATATGAAAAACAAGAGGGTGTACCTTATAATATATCACTTGGTGGAGGAACACAAGGTCTTGCGGAGACGATACAGTACAACTACATGTTAAACCCTACGAGGGTATATCCACTTGAGAAATCCTTTGCTGGTTCATTCATTGGTTATATCTCTTCATTTAAGATTTATAACTGTTTTATGGAACAAATGATAATCGAGCATAATTTTAAGTGGGAGAGAGATAATTATATTAAAAAAGAACAATAATTATGCCAAGTAAAAGCAAATCACAACAGAGATTCTTCGGAATGGTAGATGCCTATAAGAAAGGTGAAATGAAGAATCCAAGCAGTAAAATAAAGAAAGCAGCAGAGGGAATGTCAATGAGCGATGTTAAGGACTTTGCTGAAACCAAACATAAGGGATTACCAGAAAAAGTAGAAGAAAATATGACTACAAGAGTAATTAGAATGACAGAGAGTGACCTTCATAGGATTGTGAAGGAATCTGTGAACATTTTACTTAGGGAACATTTTGGCAGATATGCTTTTCATTGCTACATTCCAAATAAAGGAAATCACTCTATGATGATTGATAATATTAGTGAGGCTTACCCTTACATTAGTAAAGCCGCATACTGGGATATTTCAAAAGGAAACAATAGTTCAGAGGTTGAGAACTTGGTTGCTTGGGGTGGCGAAGGAGGCTATTGGAGCAACGTATTGCAAGACACAACAAATGAGAGAATAAAACAATACATATTGTCAAAAAAGAAAGAGCAATCATAATAGTGGTTGCTCTTTTTTATTCTACATAATCATTAAAGCTGAAGAAATCGTCTATTATCCCCATCTTGAGTGCAGCTCTATATGCCGTTTGACTCCCTTTGAAGAATTCTGACTTGGTATTATACTTTAATGCTTCTTCTTCTATATGTTTATATGTCCAATATTTTTTCTTATGTTGTTTCTGTTTTACAAGCCAATGCATGTCATCAATATACCCATAACGATATGCTGCCAAGAAAGCTGTTAAATTGCCTTTCTTGAACTCTTCCTTCGTGGAGTATTTCTTAGCCTCACGCATCATATTTTCTTTATTTTTCCAATATCCTTTAGGGTGTTTCATCTTTTTTTATCAGTTTTGTAAGGTTTATATATAATTATTGGGCAAAATGAAAAACAAGTTATTGTGTATCAATATTTATTATTAAAATAATAATAAAATATGAACGGTTTATATTACTACAAACTTGTGTCACCTTATCCAGAGGATGTAACAAAGAACTGCAAGTTGACTATTAATGAGATAGACAGCAACTTTTTAACTCTCAAGGATAATGACATCAAGACAGCAGAGTTTATCAGAGAAGAGAAAACTCTTGTGTTGACAAGGAACAATGGTGATAAACTTATTGTGCCTTTGGAAGATGTTGTTTATAATCTTGAGGTTAACACTGGAAGTACTGATAGTGGAATGTCAATCACTATTAAGTATGATTGTGTTGATGGTGAAAAAGTTGTTAAGGTTGAAAATATACTTACCTATGAAAATCTTAAGGAAGTCATAGGAAGTGATATTCTTACAAAGGTCATTACAGACTATACTCTTAAGGGTAATGGCACTATGGACTCACCACTTGGTCTTGCAAGTGTTGAGAAGACTGGCTCATATGCGCCAGTTATTGGTGTTATCGACACCACAAAGGGAGGTGAACTTCCAGATGTAGCCAAGCTTGGCACTAGATATATAACAAAGGAATGGGTAAACGATTACGGCTTCCTTTATAATGGTGCTGGTATTGGTCAAATAAGCGAGAAACTTGATATAGATGGTCGTGGATGGCGTGTTCCTTCAAAGGCTGATTGGGATGTACTTCTCAACTCAATGGAGGGATGTAAGTATCAAAACCATACATCTTCAAAATGCCACGTTGAACTTGGCAAGGAAGCTGGTTATTTCCTTAAGTCAGAATGTGGTTGGCTTGGACAACCAGATTGTGAATGCACTAGAACCAAACCATTTACTGGTTGTGTAGTAGATGAGGATGCTGACTATGCTGATGATAGCGAAATGGCAGCTCCAACAGAGAATCCAGATGAGAAACCATGTCAGCCAGGTGTCGATAAGTATGGAATGACCATACTCCCAGCTGGTGCCGCAACAATTAATACATTAGGACAGCCTCAGACAACAGCATTCAAGGAAAGTGCATTTTTCTGGACAACAACACATGTATATGGAGAAGCAGACCAAGATGTGTATGTTAAGGAGTTTGATTGGAACAGATGTGGCGTTTACCAAGTGGCAGAATGTCCAAGTCCATACTACAGTGTAAGACTTGTGAAGGATTTTGATGGCTCTAATTATCAAGGAACTGTTGAATTCGATGGTATCACTTATGACACACTATTGTTTCCAGAGAGTGGCCAGATTTGGCTTGCTTCAAACTATGCAGGAAAGCAAGGAATTAATGAAAATAATTATACAGAGGTTAACGATGGTGAAGTTCTTGAGAAGAGAACTGAATATTATATCAACGAGTGGAACGGTAAGTACTGGGAAAGAAAGAGAATGAATGAGGGCGACACAGTTGTCGTTGAAAACCCAATCTATGATTGTTCTGGTAAAACTGTGGAGGTTTGTTGGGAGGATAGCGAGCAAGTTAAACACTGTGTTGACGTTGACATCCCAACAATTGCTCAGAACAACATTGAGTACATGGTTTATACAGAGAATGAAAGCTGTGATAAGATTCTTGTTAATACAGATGATACTGTTGTAGAGAGAGTTCTTAACGTTGTTCTTCCAATGCTTGAACAAGAGCGTGTTGAGCGTATTTCTGCTGACACAGAACTTTGGGAAGCACTTTCTGCTGAGACAGAGGAACGTATTTCTGCTGACACTATGCTCAATGAGAAGATTGATGCTGAAATTGAAAGAGCTATCAGTGCTGAGACAATGCTCAATGAGAAGATTGATGCTGAAATTGAAAGAGCAACATCTGAGGAACAGAGAATCGAGGAAAAACTTGATGAAGAAATAGAGAGAGCAACAGCAAGAGAAGATGAAATCGAAGAGGAACTTCTTGAGGAGATTGAACGTGCAAAGGCAAGAGAGGATGAAATTGATGGACAATTGATTGATGCTTCAAAGAATCCTTTCTTACTCAAGGCTTCAGTTGAGGATGGAGAACCTAACCTTGAACTTGAATCAAAGGATGGTGAACATAACATTAAGATTATCTTCGATGGTAACTTTGGTGAATTTTAATAAACTGACGAAAACAAATATAAACAATGGATACAATTAATAAATTACAGTTTAAACACCATAATGAGATAATTACTGGTGCTACTCTTCTAGAGGCTAGAGAAGCAGTTCTAAAGTATCTTTATGACCAGTGGTTTGATACTACTGCATACAATGACCCTAACAGTGATTATCGTTCATTGTATGCCGAGCCAACAGTATTCAGATATGCTGTTGAAGGAGAAGAGGCAGACCCACACATTATCCTTATGATTGGTGCTGATACGAATGATGGTTCTAGACAAGAATACAATAAGTTTTGTGTCATCGATATTGATAAAACAGAACAAGAGATTGCTGACCTTGCTGAAGAACTCGAAAAGGCAATAAAGAGTCTTACAGTTATCGCCTTAAGTAGTGATACATTGAATCTATATGCTGATAAAACAGAAGATGGCACATATGTAAGCGGTGATGTTAAAACAGCTAGATACCATATGTTTGGTGATGATAGATTGTACAACAATCTTATGACCGCTTCAGCAAGTGATGAAGGTCCAGAAGGACTTTTCATCTATGTTGACCTTAAGTATGATGAAGCAACTGAATCATTCACATTTGTCGTGACCAACGCAGATGGTACTCTTAAGGAAACAACAGTTACTCTTCCTAATAACTACCTTGTAAGTGGCAGATATAGCGTACAAGACCAATCAATCCATCTTGGAATGAAGAATGGTGATGATGTTGTAGTTGACTGTAAGTATCTCATTGCAGAGTGGGATACTGAGAGAGAGCTATCTAGGACTCCTATAGTTCTTACAAAGGAAGAGGTTGGTTTTGGTGAGGATGCTGAATACTTCCACCTTGAGCCTTGGCAAGACGTGCTTCGTGCTGACATCAGACTTAGAGACGAAGTTAAGGATGAGGAAACTGGAAAATATGTAAAAGACCCAAATTCTACCAATATTCTTAACAGAACAACAAATGGACAATATCTTTACGTTGATGGTAAGGCATCTAACATTATTTATTATTGGGAAGGAGAAAAATCTAATGTAAAGGACCAGCTTGATAAACTTAACCAGATTAAGGTTTCTCAAGACAATGACAATATCATTTGGAATAGGGTAGACGGTTTCTTTGCTTCAACAAAGCTTGATTACATTAGCAATAAGAACCAACTTGTATTCACTACAACTAACGTAAGTGGTGGTACTATGTCTAAGACAATTCAACTTAACACAGTTGAACTTTTCCAAAACATTTATTATGACCCAACAACTGAGGAATTGGTGTTGACATATAAGGATGGAGAAGGTAATTTGAAGGTTGTTCGCATTCCTATTGGTCAGATGCTTGATGAATGGGATGTATTAAATGAAGGACATAGCGTTCAGCTTGTCAAGAAGCCTCATCAAGTTTCTGGTAAAGACATTCTTACAGCAGATGTTAAGATTTCTGATGGTGAGAACAACATTCTTCTTGATAGAAATCATGCCCTTTATGTAAGAGGTACTGCTGATAATATTAAGTATGGAGAAGGAACAGTTAAGGATGCACTTGATGGACTTATCTCTGAGGATGAAACACTTAACCAGAAGATTGAGGCTGAGACAGCTCGTGCTGAGGCAGCAGAACAAGAGCTTACTGACAAAATTGGTACTGGTTTCACTGCTGACCCTCATGAGAATATCACATACAAATTCGAGCAGCTTACCGATAGAGTAGCTACTGAAGAGGCACGTGCAGCAGGTGAGGAAGCAAGAATCGAGGAGAAACTTGATTCTGAGATTGCTAGGGCAACTGAGAAGGATGCCGAACATGATGAAAAACTTGCTGAACAGCAAGCAGAAATCGAGGCAATTAGTGCAGATTCAGCTTCTAGCATTAAGGATGTCATTAATATTGACCATTCAATTGACGTTGATAAGACTGATGCAGTTAGACCAGTTATAAAGGTTAACTTGAGCACAGAAGAAGAGTATGGTAAACCAAATATCATCAAGCTCAATAATGATGGTTTATATGCAGGCGTTGACCTTGAATATATTGATACAGCTAATAAGCTCATATTCAAGACCACAAATGGTAGCAAGGAAATCCAGCTTGAGAGTATGTCTTCAATTATCAGTATTGAGTACAACCCAACAAAAGAGGCTATTGTGATTACCTATATGACTAATGGTCATGAGATTAAGACTGTTGAAATTCCTGTCGGAGACCTTATCAATGAGTGGAGAGTTGAAGATGGACATCCACACGCAGTTCAGCTTGAGAAGGTAAGAGTTGCAAGTGGCACAACTGAGCAAGATATTCTTAAGGCTTCTGTAATCATAACAGATTCTCACGATGACAATATCCTTGTAATGGATAATGGTGCGTTGTATGTTCCAGCTAACACTGAGGTAACTGTCGCACTTTCTGACGCAATTAATGCTGAAGTTATAAGAGCAAGTGAGGCTGAATCTGTATTAGATAATGCAATTACAACAGAAGAGTTAAGAGCAACATCTGCCGAGACAGCATTACAGACATCTATTGATACTGAAAAGGCTAGAGCAATCAATGCTGAGAATACATTAAATACAAATCTTACAAGTAGAATAAGTGAAACAGCAACTAATCTCAGTGCATATACTAGAACAGCAGTTAATGAAGAGCAGACTAGGGCAATGACAGCCGAGGGTGAGCTTAGAACTGCAATTGTTGCTGAAACTGAGAGAGCAAATGCAGCAGATACTGTTCTTTCTGGAAACATTCAGACTGTAGCTGAATCTGTATCTCGTGAAGAAGCAAGAGCAAGACAAGCAGAAGCGGACATACAAGGTAATATTGATGACAATAAGATAGAATTTGAGGATACAACTTCTATTAATTTTGATAGTCATCAACCAACAGTAGGTGTAGGAAGTGTTATCACAGCAGAGGTTAAACTTCATGATGCAGATGATAACTTGATTAAGTGCGGTCAAGGACTCTATGCAACAGCAAGGCTTGATTATAATAGTGGTACTAACAAGATTAAGTTAATCACATCTGCTGGTGAACAGGAGTTCCAGCTTTCAGCAGGTGCAATCATTGATAACATATATTTCGATGAGAACACTGGTGAACTTGTAATAACTTATCACAATGCTGAAGGTTCACAGACAGTTAAGTTTGGTGTGTCTGAGTTGTTCAATCCTTGGATTGTTCAGAACCCATCTTCTGGTAGTGCAATAGAACTTGTTAAGACTCCAGCAGCATCACAAGGAGACCCAGATGAACTTAGTGCTAGGGTTCTTCTTACAAACCTTGATGATAATGCTGTTAAGATTGTAAACAATGGTTTGTATGTTTCATCTTCAGCGATGACAGGTGCAGAAGAAATTGCTAAGTGCGCAAAGGCTGAACTTAAGGGCGTTGAAAAGGCTGTAATTGGTCATACAATTGCTGATTGCAATAGTGGCTATACATATGAACCTTGGACTATTGCAAATTATATAAGCGGTGCTACATCATTCAATAATGCAGACTTTATTCTTGACCAGTCAATCAAGAATGTAGAGAATAAGGTTGATGATGTAATAGAAGATGTTAACTGTGTTGATAGCAGTGCAAAGAAGTTATATGAATTGCTTTATGGACAAGGAACAAGTATGCCAGACTGTGGAGAAGGTGTTGTTTATACACCAGACTTAGGTTCTTGTGTAATAAGTGCTGCAACTTCATTCATGGATGCTGATAAGAAGCTTGGAGACCAGCTTTGTGAAATCCTTGAAATGTGGGTTAGTGGCATGACATGTACGACATTGACTGATTGGGTTGATGAAGGTGCTAACAAGAAGATGTTGGTTGATGTAAGACTTTCTCATGGTAATGGCGCAGCAATGTCTGATGATGACCTTACAACAGTTGACCTTAATGGTGTATATATCGACCCTACAGATACCGAATTCACAGACACTAACGCATTGAGAATTGTTTGTTTGCAAGAAGGTGGAGGTGGCGTTACACCAGATGTTAAGTCAAAACAGAATGGTATTTACTTGAGTAATGTATGGGATTGTGGTTTATACTATGGCCCAGAAGACACTGAAGCTAAGGCTAAGGCAGAGGAAGCTGGTTATAACACTAACTACTCAACTGACGAAGATGCAAGCGCAACTAATTACGATTACAACAATAACGTAAGAAGATAATAAAAAAAAGGGGACTAGAGCGAATCTAGTCTCTTTTTTTTATTCTTGCGTAATATTTATATAGAAAATAAACGTTTATTATGAGTAAGGATAAAGATATTAAAAATATTGTAGAAGAGTTGAAAGCATTGAAAACACAGCTTTCAGAAGACTATCTATTTAATGGCGAGGATGGAGTAATGGAAGACCCTAATGCAATGGGTCAAGTGCCTCCTCAAGACCCAACAATGATGCAGCAGCAGCCACAGCAGATGATGGGTCAAGGTGACTCTGAGGAAGAGATTGCAATGCACGCTCAAGAGGTTATCCAACATGAGCCTATTATTGGTAAGATTAGAGAGACAGCTATCGAGGGTTTGAAGAAATATGCAGACCACCCAACAAGCTCATTGTATGAGTTCTTCAAGAAAGTATTCTTGGAGTCAGATAAGGTATTGACTGATACAGGAAATAAGAAATAACTAAAAAAGGGAAGCACTGACTTCCCTTTATTTAATTTAAACTGTAACGAATATGATTATACTAATTGATAATGGTCATGGAAATAACACTGAGCAGAACGGTAAATATTCTCCAAAACTAGATTCCTCAATGAATATTGGTAGTGAATTTACGAATGGTGGAAGATTCCGTGAGTGGAAATACAATAGGGTTATTTCAAATGAAGTTGTGGATATTTTAAAGGACATGGGCTATGATGCAAGGTTGGTTGTCCCAGAAGATAAGGATATATCACTATCAGAGCGTATTAGAAGGATAAACACGATATGTAATAAAGAAGGTGCATCCAATGTAATGCTTATATCAGTTCATTCAAATGCCAAGGGTAACGGAGTTCAATGGGAAGATGCTAAAGGTTGGGAAGCATACACAACTAGAGGTGAGACAAAATCAGACAAATTAGCAGATTTCCTTTATAAGAGGGCAGATACCAACGTAAAGGGGAGAAAAATAAGAGAAGATTGGACAGATGGGGATAGAGATAAAGAAGCTGATTTCTATATCATCAAGAAAGCTTATTGTCCAGCGGTCTTAACAGAGAATTTCTTCTATGATAATAAGGATGATTTAAAGTTTCTAACATCTGAGGAAGGTGTTCAAGGTGTGGTTAGATTACACGTTGAGGGTATTGTAGATTTTATAAAATATCTTAAGAAATAACTTATATTAAATTACTAGTAAAATGGGTAGAATGTATAGTGAAGGAGACATAACTTGGTCAAGTATTGAAAGGTATTATTCTTATAAGAAGGTAAATTGGACTATAAATAAGGAAGGTATACCAAGATATGTCCTTATTGATGAGAATGATAAAAAGATTGATATAAGTGTTAATAATGTTTAAAAGTTGGGGTGATTTTTTGTCACCCCAATTTTTTTTCGTATATTTGCACCATGATTACATTATATGTTATTATATCGCTCACGAATGTGTTCTTGCATATTGTAAGAAGCATTCTTGTTATCAAGTCAAGTAAGCTAATAGCTTCACTTGCAAACTGTATCTGTTACACATTCTCTGCTATTGTAATTAAGTTCATAGCGGAGGTTGACCTTTGGATAGCAATTGCAGTACAAGCAAGTACCAATTTTTTGGGGTGCTATTTTGCAATGATGTTCTGTGACTATATGTTGGAAAAGAGAAAAAATTTATAAAAATTAAGATAAGATGGATATTAATAGTTTAGAAAGAGGAAATAAAATCCTCAAAGACCTTAATAAGATTAAGGCAGAAAGGGAGGTGTTTATTGAGCACTACAATAGACATAAGGACATTTATCTGACTTTTGACAGAAATACAGTATTCTGTCCAGATTCAGAGGAGGATAAGACTTTGTTGAGGCATAAAATCTATGACTTCATGATTAATGTCTATACCTCAAAGATTGCGAAACTAGAAGAAGAATTTGCATCATTATGATATACGATGATTTTGTAAAATGGCTAGCTGAGTTGGATTTATCAACAGTTACCGCCACACCGTTTACATTTAATCTCACAGACTTTGAGAATAAGGAGGATTTTGCCAAATCTATGATTTTGGCTGGTCGCCATCTTCATTCTGAGAACGAGATTGTTGTCCGTTACTCAAAACCTTATACTGAGGATAAGAGTGATGTGGTTGTTAGGTTCCAGATTCTTAGAAGCAAGGCAAAGATATTCTTTAACTTCCTCAAGAACAATGAGACAAAGGTGGTTTGTTTCCTTACTTCAAATAAGGAGATAAAGGAGGCAGTGAAATTCTTTAACTCTCTTGGTGTTAAGGGTGAGGACATGGTTAGTCTTTCCTCAAAGGAGAGCGATTACACGGCTATGCTTAAGGAAGGTCTTGATGCCTACAATAAGCATAAAGAGTCTCTTGGGGAGGAAACTGTCAATGCTATTTCCATTACCATTTCCATTGAGCATGATAACGAGACTGAGATAGACTATCCAATGTTGTCATATGATTTCGTGAACGCTTGCAGCAATTTTGACAGCACAAAGGAGTGGGTTAAGCAGACAATCTTAAGAATTAGTTAATATGGAATATTTTTTAGTTTTTTTAGGCGTTTGCATGGTACCAGCAATCCTTAATATGATTTTTCTTTTTATAACTGTAAAGTTTAATCTTTGGAATTGGATTTCACGGTTTTTATTTAGCGAGAATTATAAGGATAAAGTGAATAAAGATGATGTCAAAAGTGCGTTAATACCATTCGTAAGTACTGTAATCCTTTTGCAAATAATTATAAGTTATATTGGAACTGCCATTTATTATCTTGTGAAATATACAATGGTATTACCAATTACCAAAGTCATAGATTTCTTTTCTAATGAATTGATGAATGGATTCAATAGAATTGAGGATAAAAGGGAATTCTATAACAAATTAAATAATTACAATAAAAAATGAGTAAACAAGAAATCTTAAACGAAATTAAAAAGGTAGTTGACTCCAATTCCAAGAAGGGTAAACTTACCACAACAAAGTTTGTTGGTACTTATGAGTACAAGAGTGGCTATGATACCTATATTGCTGTATCATACAATTCCAAGAATGAACTAGTGGTGTATTCCTTTTATCAGAATGATAGAGGTGAGCATATTGATACTTGTGTTTATGACATCAATAAACTTCTTGAGAAGGAGTTGAATGAGGTATTCGAAAATTTGAATACAAAAGATAAGCATATTCTTAATTATATCGAGTGGATTCACCTTGATGATAAAAACCAAGAAATTATCGCAAAACTTGGCTTGTATACACCCAAGAAGAAGAAGGTGGTGGTATATGACATCAACTCAATCCCAGAGTTGGAGAATGAAAATGATGCCTATTATGTTGAGCGAAATGGTCACATTGGTATTATGAAGTTTGTCGCTAGGGAGAGTGAGGAACTTTATGGAACTAGTGCTAAGGCTTTCTATCGCAAAGATACTAGCAATGAGATTATAAGCTTCTACGCTTTTAAGAAAGTGGCCATGTTCGATTATGCATCAAGACAAATCAAGAATGACAACTTGTTTACCATTTTCTCTGGTTATGAGGATTATAGCGATTATAAATGTGCCTTTGTTACAACGAAGGAAACACTTATCAACGCTATCAATGACTCAAAGACTTTAGCCCCTCTCTACATGGTTGGTTACAAGGGAAAGGATTATATGGATTGCCGTGTATGGAAGAGAGGAGAGCATGATGCGTCACCAAACTTTAAGGGTTTCACTAATGAAAAGGATGCTGTCAACTACTATAACAACTTGCTCGATTCCGCAAAGGAAGATATTAAGAAGTGGGTAAATGAGTATAAAACAGCTCTTGAGGCGTTAAATGCTGCGTACAAGGGCAGTAAGTATGGTGCGTTTAAAAAGTATGCCATCAAAGTTACAAGTGCAAAGAAAGGAAACTATATTCTTGTGAAAGAGGATTTCGATAGAAAAACATACAAGAATTTTCTTGTTACCAACGAAATCACCATTGTTAAAAAAGACAAGAATTTCACTTACGTTGCTGATGGTACAGTACTTAGCGACTCTTCCTATGTTATGACGAAAGAAGGTTTTGAGGCGTATGAGAAGATATACAACGACAAGGAGAATGATAGAATCGGTTATTATATCTCCAAAGTGGAAGAGAACATCAAATGGATGGAAAAAGTTCTTTCAAGAAAGCATACAACCACTTTCAACGAGGAGTTCCTTTACAGCATTGGTGGCTTCGATGTAACAGAGGTGAAAAACGTCTTAAAGGAGTGCGCTAAAGTACTTAAACCTTCC
Source organism: Isotricha sp. YL-2021b (assembly GCA_023805745.1). Lineage (NCBI taxonomy): Eukaryota > Ciliophora > Litostomatea > Vestibuliferida > Isotrichidae > Isotricha > Isotricha sp. YL-2021b. Next base: position 117,721 of record JAJJKW010001448.1, read on the forward strand.
ACTGTAACAGCATAACTATTTATTGTAGATACACTTCATCAATTTGCTGGGCATTCGCAAGATGCCTAGCAATTTCTTTATATCCCCCCTTCTCATACAATGATGATGGGTCTTCATCCCCCTCAACTGGTATATATCTTACCTTTCCATATAGTGTTCCATGATTAAGGAACTTGTATATCTCCTTAACCGTACTGAATGCGTCAGCATCGAGGAAGATATTCACATTGGCATTTGCCTTTGTAATCAAGTCCCAATATAGTTTATATTCCTTATTCAATGCCTTACCTAAAAGTGGTATTGAATTTGGAACTACTATATGGTCGAAAGCACCCTCAACCAACGTAATATCAGCATCCCATTGTATTTGATTTTCATTAAAGATAATTTCCTTTTTCTTCGCAAGTGGATTATCATACTTTACCCTTTCGAATCCTTCCTTCTTTGGTAGATAGTCTCTGCCAACCCAATAATTTAAATCATCATATGCATCATATGATGGTATGATTATCCTATATGCAGATTTCTTCCAATCTGGGTCTTCTTCCCTCTCTGTAAATCCAATATGAAACTTATCAATAATATTCCAATCTATACCTCTTTCGTTGAGGTATCTCATTGCGCCTTTGTTATAGTACTTATCCTTTTTGAATGGCTTAAAGCTCGGTGGTAACTTTAAGTCTTCTTTTTCGATTACAGAGGTATCAATATTGAAGTCATTAGAGCTAAAATTAAGCTTGTACAGCTCACTATCTCTAATGGCACGAATAATATCCTTGTACTCATGCAAAAGCTTCTCATTTCCATACATTCTGATAAGCTTCACAATAGTACCACTCATGTGTTCATCTATTGAATCGCATTTCCAACATTTGAACACTTGTTTTTGAAAGTTTACCTCCAAGTTATATTTCCTAGCTTCCATCCAGCCATCACGTTCAACACATTTTGGACAAGGGAACTGATATTGATATGAATTTTCATCAAACCCATTCTTTGCTTCCCCAAGGAATACAACCAAGATATTATATAATTTTTCAAGTTCTTGTTTCATAATTGCAAAGATATGTTAAAATATTGAGAAAAACAAATTTTGGAAGATATTTATAAGAAATAAATTTTAGGAAAGATGGTAAAGAAAATCAAAGATAGTGACATTTTAATGGCTATGGCAATGCATCTTGACGAGGATTCAGTTGTATTCGGAGCAAATGGCCATTATGCGGTTGGAGCATATTATGATATCACTAAGGTAAGCAGTGTATTTGGTGATAAGGACTATAATAGCCAAGAAGCAATAGATGCTGCTGATTCAACTGAGGCAGCAGAAAAATATCGTACAAATAACGATAAGCTTCCTGAGGATTTAAGGGATGCATATTGGATGAAAGAGTATTAATATTATGAACAAACAAGTGTTAAGACTGACTGAAAGTGATTTGAAAGCCTTGGTTGAGGAATCTGTTAATTTAGTAATTAATGAGATAGGTGATACCAAAAAAGGTCAAAGGTGGCTTGGAATGGCTGCTAGAAGAAATCGTGCAAGAGCTTGGGATGCTATGAAGAAAGGTGATTTTGATTCTTCTGATAAGTTCAATAAGAGACAGTGTGATATTACTTCTAAGGCAATTGAGAATCCTAATATGATGGATAGATTAGGGTACGGTGAAGGCTGGAGAGAAGAATCTGACAAGATTTCAAGTTCAAAGGAAGAAGCTAATTTTGCACCTTGGGAACAAGCAGACCCAATAGAAGACCAAGGAGAATATGGTGTAGAATCTTTCAAAAACAACCAGAACTACTCTCATTTCGCTGTAAACAAGGCAACAAATAAGATAGTTAACGGTTGGGATTACGCTGATTATGACCCAAGTGAATTAAGACAATTTAAAAACGATTATTTCACTAGAGATTTGATTGATTATGAATTAGACCCTAAACAATATAAGATTGTAACTGGTAAATATCTACTTCGTCAAGGAATTGACCCAAACGACAACAATAATTGGGCAAACAATTAAATATGGAAAAAAATATTGTTATAGTACACTACAATACTCCTTACCTTACTGAGTGCTTGGTAAGGAGTATTAATTTGTTTGTGGATAACGCTATTATTTATATTTTTGATAATAGCGATAAAGAACCATTTATTGCTAAATTTGATAATGTTACAATATTAGATAACACACATGGTGATATTATTGATTTCGATAAATGGCTTGAGAATTATCCTAGAAAAGACAAATCTCCAGGAAGAGTTAACAATTGGGCTAGTGCTAAACACTGTTATAGTGTTGAGAAATGCATGGAAATAATTGGAGAGAATTTCTTTTTATTGGACTCTGATATACTTCTAAAAAAAGACATATCAGAACTTATTGACGAGTCATTAATTTATGTTGGTGAAACTGTTCTCCAACCAAATTCCACAATTAAAAGAATATTACCTTTTCTTTGTTATATAAATGTTAGGTTATGTAAAGAAAACAATATACATTACTTTGACCATGATTACATGCACGGATTAGCTTATAATAAAAATAATGTTAATTCAGATAAATATGATACTGGTGCTGGATTCTACATACATGCTTCAAATTTTCAACATAAAGATATAAAACTTAATGATTATATTACACATTATGGTCATGGGTCATGGAATAAAAAGGGATTTACTTATGTATGTACAGCAGCACAATGGCTTTCATTAAATAAAAGATATTGGGGTGATACTAAGAACAAAAAGGTTATTTATACTTGTATAACTGGTGGATATGATGATTTAAAAGACCCAAAATTCATATCTGATGGTTTTGATTATATTTGTTTTACTGATAATACCGAAATTACAAGTAACGTTTGGACTATAAGACCATTACCAACTGAGTGTGAAGAATTGTCACAAGTTAAGAAACAACGATACGTTAAGATAAATTCTCACAAATTGCTGAAAGAATATGATATATCTATATGGGTGGATGGTAGTGTTTCTGTTGAAGGTGATTTGAATAGCTTTTTAAAAGAAACTATCAAAGATGACGTATCAATTTATGTCCCAACACACCCATCTAGAAATTGTATTTATAAAGAGGCAAGGGCTGTTATATCCATGCATAAAGATACTGAAGAAAATGTTAAACCACAGATTGAAAGATATAAAGAAGAAGGTTTTCCTAATGATTATGGATTACTACAGAGTAATATATTGATTAGGAAACATAATAATGAGGATTGCATTAAATTAATGGAATCATGGTTTAATGAACTTAAAAATAACTCGCACAGAGACCAATTATCATTTAATTATGTTGCATGGAAAAATAAAGATGTTAAAATAATATATTTAGACAAAACAATTTGCAAGTCGAAATGGTTTTATTGGAATGGGATGCATAAAAAACCAATTAAGAGAATTATAAAAGTTCAAAGTACTCAAAATTCAAACGCAAAAGAGATAATCAAAAGGGTTAGGCAAAGAATTGAAGAGAGGAATTCAGCAAAACGTATGGCGACATTTGGTTATAATTTATCAGTATATAATTAAAAAAAGTTAAAATTGGGATAATCGCTTGGTTATCTCAATTTTTTTTTGTATCTTTACATCAAAATAAAATCAATATGGCTGTAACAATAATAACATTTAAGGCTATTACTAGTGACCGTAGGATTGTCAATAGAAACATTCCTATTGAGCATGACTTTGTTGAGATTCCAGCTCAGAAGTGGCATGGTATTGATTTGCCCCCAACAACTGTTGAAGAGCAAGTGATGAATCAGTTAGATGAGACTGATAAAACCAATATTATGTTAGACAATGACTTCGATTTGATTATCGACTATTGGCCTAAGAAACCTAGAAAGCGTAAGAAGAAGGACGATGAACTCAAGGAGTTTATGCGGTATTGCCAACCTCTAATTGATGAGAATCCTAGCTTCAAGAGACCATTCGAGGCAATCATTTCAGAATCTAAGGATACCTTGTTTGGTAAGGGAAAATCCAATGAGGCAAAACTTAAAGAGGTCATGAAAATGTATGACCTAGTTATGAAGGGGGCTAGTGGCGTAACCAAGATGGTTATGGGAATTCTAGCAAAATACGATGATGAGAGAAAAAAACTTTTAGAAGATAAATAAATATGAACGTATCAGTAATTACATTAATTGTAATCCTCTGTGTCATTGCCTTGGTATTGATTAATCGAGTAATGATTAAGGAAGAGGATTTGCTTAAGAAAGCAGAGAAGAATTGGTTCTATCACACATTGGCAAAAATGACTTGCCCAAAGTATGATGGTTATGTGATGGGAGGTGATGAGAAGAAAGCCATTGACAAGTATCTTTCTGAGCCTTCTGAATATGATAGACACCCTATTGGTGTTTACTTCAAGATTTGCAAGGAGTTGAAGGGTATTCTTAATACCGCTGGAAATTTCCATAACTACAACCTTAAGTTTAATCTTGGGGAAGTTGGAACTGGCCTTGCCGTTTTTGTAGTCTTTGCATTGGTTGTAACATTAGGAGTTATCTATGGATGATAAAATGAAACAAGTCAACTCTATCCTTGATAAGATAGAAGAGAAGCAAAAAAAGATAGACAATATCAATCGTGATATTAGTGCGCTTGCAGTACAGTTGAATGATTCGTGTAGGGAAGCAATATTCTCAAAGTTTAAGACAGGACAATTCATTACGCATAGGGATAAATATGTGTTTGAATTAGGTGAGCCTTGGACTATAAAGAATTGTCATGTTAATGTTAATTCATTTGCTAACATAGAATATAAATCATTCTCTGCAACTACTAATCTTCAACCTCTATGTAGGGCTGTTTCATTTCTTGACAATGCTAGACTTTCAACTAAGGAAGAGATTGAGGACTACTACATCTGTCGTAGAATGGCACAATATCGTCATAGAATATTAGGTATCTAAAAATAAAAGCGAGATTCCATGTGAGTCTCGCTTTTATACGTTTATATAGGTCTTTCTTTCATCTTCCCTATTCCAATATTTTATGATGTAGTCAATCTCTCGTGTTCCCTTTCCATCGTTAGCCTCTCCGATGATTTCACTTGAAAAAGACAATTCCCCAAAACGCTTTCTGTTCATAAATCCTAGGACAGCTACATATGCATCGCAAGCATCAAAGTTCTCCTTTTTGAGTTCATCTTTCTTATTGTATAACCATTCAATATCTGGGAATACATCTGCAACCTTTCCTTGAATAACGGTTTTCTTGTCGATAGTCCAAGGATAGCCGCCAAACAAAACCAACTTGCAGTCCTTAATCTCCTTGTAAATCTTTGAAAACTCATATTGTTTCTCATCCTTACCGTATTTTCTTATTGACATAAGTTCTGGGAATGAGTACTCTCTAGCATCATAAGATGATATGTAGTTCGGAACAATCCCCAAGATGTTATAAACGCAGTCTGAGACCATTCCATTGAATCTAAGCAGTGTTGATACAGTATTGACATTATTAGACCTTAGAAGAGGCTCTTCTATAACCACATGGTCAATACCGAAATCCTTGTATTTAACCAAGAATTCCTCAAATATTTTCTTCTTCAAGAACAGTTGTTCAATACCCTTTATCTTGCTTGAAACCTTTGGGCTTATATGGGTTAGCTCAACGATTTTACCATAATCAGAGCCATCATCAATAATAATGCTTATGCCAATACAAGCAGTACTTACGTCTAAACCTAAATATATTTCTTTACCTTCTTTATTCATAATAAATAATATTAAATTATATATTAAAATAATAATATATTACATTAATATATTAAATATTTTTTAATAAAAATTTGGTTTTTTAACATTTTTTTAATATCTTTGCATTAAAGAGTAATATAATGGCTAGATTATATATAAATCCAACACTAGAAAGGCAGATTCGCCAGTATTGTGAACTTAACGAGATTGACGATGTAAATGCCTTTGTTAATAGGTGTGCAACACAAGGATTCAATGTTATCAAGTTTGGTACTTCACCAAAGGATAATGTTGAACGTGAAACTAAAGGTATAAAAGATATTAAGAAACAAAATGGAAAAAAAGAAACTGACACTTCAAGATTGGAAAGACAACCCCCAATTGAGAAAAAAGAATCAAGTTCAAGTAAAAAAGAAGAAATCAAACCAGCTGAAGAAAGAAAAGAAGGGATAACAGTTAGGAAGATTCAAATTATCAAAAAACAATAATCATGATAGACGTAAAGAGCAAAGGAAGAATCAATGTTCATTGGAACGTATCTCCTTATGATTATAATAAGGAAAAGGAGAAATCAATTATAGCAAAGTTTAGTAAGAAATACAATCTTCCAAAGGAGAAGATTAAGGTTATACCAGAATTTATAATGGTTGATGAAAGCGGTAATGAGATTTCTCTCAACACTGACGTTATACAGAACATTCAAGACCCACAATTTCAGATTAAACTATTTGAGGCATATCTTAAGAATAAGAATATTGCAAACTACGATTTTGATTTAATAAAGAAAATTGATGCTGAGATAAATGGAAAAATCGACTACAAAATTTATGATAAGTATAGGAGATATTCTATCAAGTGGATACGATGGAGTAATTTTTTGTCATATGGAACCAGCAACTATTTTGATTTTACAAGCATTAACGGACTTACTTCGTTAAGTGGTGAAAACCAGAGTGGTAAGACAACACTATCAATTGACCTCATCCATTTTCTTTTATTTGGTAAGACAAGCAAGGTTGCTACTCAAGATAAGATATTCAATAAGCATTTGCAGCAAGAAACCAATGTCGTTGTAGAGGGTTGTATAAATATAGATGGAGTTGATTATGTTATTAAGAGGACGTTAATGAGGCCAGCACTAGATAGGAGAACTGATAAGAGTAAGACAACTCAGAAAGTTGAATATTATAAGGTTGTAGGTAATTCCAAAGAGACACTTGAAGAATATGACATCGAGAACCAGCAAGAGGAGAATGGAATCCAAACCAATAAGGCCATAAAGGATGCAATTGGTATTGAGAGTGATTTTGACTTGATTATGTCAGTCACCGAATCAACTCTTGATGACCTTGTTAATAAGAAAGAAGCTGATAGAGGTAGACTGCTTTCAAGATGGATTGGATTATTGCCAATTGAGGAAAAGGATAAGCTAGCTAGAGAAAAGTTCAATTCTGAGGTAAAACCAATGCTTCTATCAAATAGGTATAATGAGGAATCATTATTACAAGAGATTGAAGCATTTGAATTATCAAAGAAAACATTGGATGAAGAAATTAAGAAACTCACCAAGGAAAACAAGCAGCTTGAAAGTGAAATTAAAACATTAGAAAAAAACAAAGAAACTCTTTTGGCTTCAAAATCAACCATCGATAAAGATGTATTAAAGATTGACATTACCACATTAAATGCGAATATACAAGAGAGTATATTCAATGGTAAGAAAAAGAAAGAGGAAATAGCTGAGATTGACAAGGAGTTAAAGGAAATTGGTAATGTTGATTTTTCTGTAGAGGAATATGATAGCATTCAATCTGATTTGACAAAGATTACAGGTGAAATTGCTGTTATGCGTGAAAGATATAAGAATACTGAGCATAACATTGCCCATCTTAAGTCTAGCGAGATTTGTCCAACTTGCGGAAGGAAGTTAGATAACGTTGATAATTCAGCTAAGATAAAGGAATTTACAGAAGAACTTAATAGACTTGTTTCAGATGGTAAGACCAAAAATAAACTAAAGGAAGATTTAGATAAAAAAATAAAACAGCTTAAAGACAATAGAGAAAAATATAACAGAAAGAACAATCTAAAAATTAAAAGAGCTGCACTAGAGGTTAATGTAGAAAAGCTTAGAAGTGAATATCAAGAGTATAAAGCAAAGAAGGCAGAATACGATAAAAATAGTGAGGCAATTGATAAAAACAATGCAATTGACATCCAGATTCGTAACAATGATGTATTTATACAAGATAAGCGAAACACAAAGGATACCAATACCACTCTGATTGCTAGACATGAAACTGATATAAAGAATTACAATAGGCAAGTAGAGGATAGAAGAGAGGTAATCAAGAAGCTTCAAGAAGAGGAAAAGCTTGTTAGAAACTGGAAGATTTACCTTGAACTTGTTGGTAAGGATGGTATCTCGAAGATGGTACTCAGAAAGACTCTACCAATCATTAATGCTAAACTGAGAAAGTTACTGAGTGATGTTTGTGACTTTGATGTTGAGGTTATGATTAACCAGAAAAATGATGTTATGTTCTATCTAATTAAGGATGGTATATATTCAGACTTGAGTAGTGGTAGCGGATTTGAGCTTACTGCAAGTGGAATTGCTTTACGAGCAGTACTTTCAGAACTTTCAACAATACCTCGCTCTAGTATTCTCACATATGACGAGATATGGGGACGTGTAGCAAAAGCTAATTATGAAAACATGAAAAACCTTATTGAGAAGGTTGCAAAACAATACGATGCAGTATTCTTAATAAGTCACTCTGATGAGGTACGTGACTGGTGTGACTGTCATGTATCAGTTGTGAAAGAAAATAACATTTCAAAGGTTGTTTTGAAATGAGTGTTTAACCAATCAATATGAATCAATACGCAAATGATTTTACGAGCACAGTTAGAATCTATTATGATGACCTAAAAAAATATAAACCATTAACAAAAGCAAAGGAAAAGAAATTACTAAAACAATGCAAAAAGGGTAACTTAAAGGCAAAGAATGAGATTCTAGAATCAAACTTAAAATTCGTTTTTGATATTGCCAAACATTATACTGGTCGTGGCTTATCCATTTCAGACCTTATATCAGAAGGTAATATGGGGCTATTAAGGGCAATTGACAAATTTGATGATACAAAGGATGTTAAATTTATATCATATGCCGTATGGTGGATTAGGCAAGCAATGCTAGAGGCGATAAAGAAAAAGAGAATGCTATCAATGGTTGAAATTGACCCAACAGAATCCAACGATACAATATTTGAAAGAAAGATGTCAGATGATGAAGATGAAAGAGTTGGAGGTATTAATGACGTTGGCTTTTCAAATGAGGTCGATGAACATAAGAAGGAAATGGATTTTAACCAGAAGGAGGTAATTGGGAAACTTTTAAACTCCCTCAATTCAAGAGAAAGGGAAATTATTGAACATTATTATGGTCTTGGTAACAGTAGAGAACTAACCTTGCATGAAATTGGGAAGAAATATAGGTTAAGTTCAGAAAGAGTGAGACAAATTAAACTGTCAGCAATAAGAAAGCTTCGCTCATCAATGATGATGTATGATGATATGGAAGAATTGCTAGGTTAATAATATTTATATATAATAAGTTAAAGTTATGGCAAAGAAAGAAACAGCAAAGAAGACAAAGAGGACTCCAACAAAAAAAGTTACATCTAAGAAAGTTATTGAAGAAGTAGCTGATTCTATACAAGAAGCAAAAGTTAATGAAAAGGAGATTGAACAGCTTCAAGAAGAATTGAAAGATGTAAAATTAGAAGTGTTATCTGAACCAGTATATGAACCAACTAAAAAAGATATTGAAAAAATCCTCAATGTAGATATTATGAATGGAGACCCAAGTGTTATTATTCCAAGTAATGATATTGAGTCTAAAAAAGATGTAGTAAAGGAAATAGAAGAAGAAGCTTTTAATAATACTTTCAAGAATATTAAAAAATCCAATAGGATTGATAGAACATTTGGATATTCTTGGAATGGGATAGAAATAGACTTTTAACCACAATGAACGAGAACAGTATGACAAGAAAAATGCTTGATACTCTAAGAAAGGGAAGAGTTGAGCAAGCTAGAAAGGCAGCAGAGCAATTTGTAACTGAAGAAAAAGAAAATGATAATTTCTTAACAATGGCTAAAATCCTTATGGAAGAGGCAGTTAACGATAGTAAAAAAAAAATCTTAACTGAGGAAGAAGTGGATGATGACCACAAGGATTCTTTTGAGATTAATAAGAGTACACCTCAATTTGGTGATGTAAGGGTATCTCAAGAGGAAGCCATCAGAAAGGCAATTAACAATAATGTACAGTTTTCAGATGGTGCTCTAAAATACTATCCAAAGGCAGATGATATGACATTGGATGGTAAGATTCCTTCACTTAATCTTGATTTCCAATTTAGATACAACGACCCTTCTGGCGATGGTTGCTATGTTTGGACTGAGGCAATGCAGCTTACAGATACCAATGCAAGAACCCTTGGAAAGATTAGGGATGCTTTCTCTAATTGGAAGGACAGTATCACACAAGATGGTGATTTGATGGAGAAACTGAAGAAGGCTTCGGAAAACAAAGATTAATAAATGAAAATAGAATTAAAGGAGATTATAGACCAATTGACTGATGCCATCCAATTAAAGAAAGGACAAAAAGTATCTGCATTAATCGACAATAATAAGATTGTTGGATGGATAATAGTAGATGTATTAGAAGATGGTATGATAAAACCAATTGATGATTACAAAGTCTATAAGAATATTAAGGAACTGATTTACGGAAACATGTAATAAATGTTAAAAATGGATTGATTTTTTGGTCAGTCCATTTTTTTTTCGTACCTTTGCATCAAAAATAAATGAAATGAAATTACGTAATATACCTTTAAGAAAAGACGGTGGATATACAACCATTGGTAATGGATTTATATTACTCGGATGTGTTATTGGAAACTTTGCTAACGGAAAGTTAACTCCAGTATATATATTAACGCCATTTGTAATTTTATTATTTACTATTGGAATATTAGCATTGAAATACGGCAAATAAATATGAGTAAAAAAGACGAAGTAAAGAAGATAGCAAGCGAATGCAAACTCTCAGATGAAGAGTTAGATGCTCGTTGGGAGAAAAGATTCAAGGAAGTGAATCTTAGACCATTGCATGATGCATGTAAGGAACATCCATTCTGGAAGACCTTTTCCAATGACTTCCATACAGAGTGTGTTGATAAACTGAAAGAGGCATTAAATATGTTGATTGGCCATTTCTCAAGGGAAGACTATGTAAAGTGTCCTCATGCAGTTATCTTGTTAGAAGTTATGCACAATCTTTATGACTGCATATTAAAGTCAAAGTTGATGCCTAAGTATCAGAAAATGACTGTAATGGAGACCAAGGCATTTGGTAACTATATCTTGTGTCTACAGACCGCCTTACAGATAGTACATTACTATCTTGATGGTATTTTCGATGAAGATAGTGTTGTGTCTTACGAACCGATATTCCATTACGATAATGAAAAGGATGCCTATACCTCTTGCACTTATAGAACATATGGCGCAAGAAGTAATGGTGATGGAACATATCGCTTGGTGAGAATTATCACGAAGGATGAGATTCCAGCGGTGTTGAAGCGTTGCGAGGAAATGCGTGATGGAAGAAAGAGTACGGCAGATTATTTCCGTAAGAATGGTAACGAAACGTATGCTAGGACATTGGATAAGGAACGTGATTATTATCAGAGTTGTGTTGACGATTTGAAAGACAACAAGGAGAAACATTTTATAATTAAATAAGATATGAATCAATTAAGTGTTGTGAGAGTTTCTTATAAGACTTGTAGATATGCTTTGCTTAATGAAGATGGAGAGTGTGTTTCTAGTTTGGAAATTGATTGCGAGGTTACTAGTAATTATAGACGTGAATGTAATAATTTTCCAAAGAACATTAAAATCTATTATCTTTGTAATTTTCGCACCCATAAGAATTATCGAGGAAAGGGTTATGGTAAGGAATTACTTAATCTCGTAAAGGAAGAAACAAAGGGACAATACATATATCTTTATGTTGGCGCATTTGATAATGGACAGTTGACGAATGAACAATTGGTAAAATTCTATCATTCAACTGGTTTTGAAATCCGTGACCGATGGTGGATGGGATGCCAGATGATGGTATTAGATAATAGAGAATAGATAACATATGGAAGTAGCTTATGTATTGCAAGTGCATGTTAAAGAACATGAAATAAACAATTGGCTAAAAGGTGATGGGAAGTTATCTGCTTGGTTAAATAATGTAGAAGACTTTTCAAAACCAATGTTTTATACTACTACTGTAATTGGGGCGTTAAGTAACAAATTACTAGATGCTAGAATCTATAGAACACCAAATAATTTTGGTACAATTAGGAAACATATGGAAAATACAACTTTTATTGAAAAGGTAGAAGTTAGAAAAATTTCTCTTGAATTATTAAAGGATGCTTGACTATAGCATCCTTTTTTTATTGTCTTAATATTTATATAAAAATAATGTTATATGATTTCAGAGAGTAGAATAAGAGAGATAATCAATGAGGAAATAAACAAAACTGAGGTTGAATCAATTGTATCCAACCGCATTTCTTCTGCCTATAATTCAAGGGACTTCAAAAAGGCTGTTAAAGATATTACGGCAGAGGTAATTGAAGACTTGTTCCGTACCCTATGGAATCGTAGTAGCACATGGAAGGGAGGAGTCACTAGATGAAACTAATACATATCAATGAGTCAGTATTCAATAGGTTGTTAGAGGACAATCGCAGACCTCCATTTCAAGACTTCTATGATAGTGTTGTTCAGTTTGTAGAAGGTATTCGCAGAGACCCAATAGGAACAGTCCCAAATGACATTTTAAAGGGCTGTGGACTGCATAATGGTGAGCTTAGGAAGAAACTATACGATTACAATATTATCACCAAGGAGGAGAGAATTGATGAACCATATGATGAGAGAACTGGAAACCAGCAATCTCGTTATTATGTTAAGTATGATTGGACAGAGAGAATCAAGAAACAGCTTAAGAATACTGATAGAATAGGTAATCCAATCAAGGAAATGGTAAGGAAATTATACAATGATTTCTTTGGTTTATCAGAGGCATATCATGCGAAGGATGGTACTATCAGACTCCATAATAATGAGCTATGTGATGATGTAACAACTAGGGGTCAAATTGACACAATGTTACAATCTCCATTAACAATGGGCGTGTTGAGTGATGAGAGAGCACCTGAATATGTAAAACAAGCAACTGACATTTACAATAATAAACTAAAAAAGTAATATAAAATGGCAAAAAATATTAGAACTTTGGATTTCTATGGCTATGATTATGATAGCACAATGGTAAAGAAAGATGAGAACGAAAAGGATGAGACTTTCAATATCTCAAAAGTAAAGGAACTAAAAAATAAGAAATACATTAAGGATTAATAATATGGGAAACAATAACAAACCAATTAAATTGACAGAACAAGACCTTCATGTACTTGTTGAGGACGCAGTGCGCAGCTATTTAAAGGAACAACGTATCGATGAATTCTGGGGTGGACTTAAAAATATGATGGGAGCAGCTGGAAATGCCATGTCAAATGCGTATAATAAAGGAAAACAAATGTATCAGACTGGTGAAATAAATTCTAAGATGCAGAAACTTAATCAGTTAGATGCACAATTGCAACAGCAAGAACAGATGATTGCACAGAAAAGACAAAATATCAGAAGCCAAATATCACAATTACAGCAAGGTGTTTATAATAGTCAACAGAAGATTAATGCAAATAATCAACAATTGCAGAATCGTAGAGGTGGTATAATGGGTACAAATAATATGCAACAACAGTAATAATCGTTAAGATTAATTTCTACACAGAATAAAAAGGGCAACGTTAAGTTACCCTTTTTTTTATTTAACGATTAATTTTGGTATAAGTGTGATATTTATTTATAAATAAATGTCTACATACATGAAGAAGATTATAAGACTTACAGAAAGTGAATTACAACAAATTGTAAAGGAATCTGTATATAGAATATTACAAGAAGATGGTGAAATTGGCGGTGGTGGCGCAACCAATTGCGTTGGCATCAATGTAGGTGGTGCTGCTGGCCAAGCTAAGAACCATATTGACGCTCCAGCTTTTGGTGGAAAGAATAAAAAAAAAGTAGGAGGAGACGCATTTAAAGAACCAATCATGAGACAAGCTCATAATCTTGGTGATGTTACACAAGCACCAACGAATCAAGTTGACATGGGACCAGCTCTTAGTAGACCAAGAGGCGGTATCGCTATGGGAGAAAGGAGAAAGTAATATGTTAGATTACGAGGCAAATGAGGAAACCATTAAGAAAGTTCGTGAGATAGATGAGAAATTGCATGAAGACAATCTTAGTGGAAAAGAGGCAACTAGGCTCATGTTCGAGCAGATGTTAAGGGGATTATACATAAATCAATTTAAATAATAAAATTATGATTGCAAGGATTAACGTAGGCGATTTGAGAAGAGTTATCAAGGAAAGTCAAAACGAGTTCAAACCAGTAGTTTTTGGAATGGATAAATCTAAGGAAATCAACGACAAGGCTTACAGTGACATCAAGAAGGAAACCGAGAAATATGACGGTGGACTCACCAAGGAGAAGAGAGAACTTGGTGGTGGTATTTCTGCCACTGATAATAAGGGTATGCATGATTTAACTTATGATAGTATCAATAAGCCATTCCAAGATAAGGTTAAATCCCAAATGAAGGGTTATGCATCAAAGGATGCAGAAGACAAACATAAGGGTGAGCCTTTTGGTAATGCTGATTTTGATGACAATGGTAACATCTACAAAGCAGCTAAAGAACACGCTGAACTTGTCAAGAAAGGCAAGGATGCTGCTGTTGAAATTGGTCTAACTGGCCGTGAACTTAATAAAAATGAAGTAGAAAAACAAAGAGAAACAATGGGAGAATCAAAGAAAATCAAGATGCTTACCTTTAAGAACACTCAATTTATTTCTGAGAATCATATGATGACTAGAATTCCTGATGAGTATAAGACAGAAGGTAACAGATTTGTGATGAAAGACAGTGCTGATAATCAGTATCTTGTAGAGTGGCACGCTAAAGAGTCAGTAGTTACTAAGAAGCCTAACATGACTTTGGTAAATGAGCAGAAGGAGAGAATGAAACAACTTTGGGGTTATAAGAGCGCAGAGGCAAAGGTTTCAACTTCTAGCTTTAGAATGCAAGAGGATAAAGAGTTTTCGGATATGATAAATAAGGCTAGAGAGTTAATGAAATAAATAACCTTACTAGAATTATATTTAAAACTCAGAGATGGAAAAAAATAGTAGGACAAAGGGTCAGAGAGTTATTAACGTTAACGTCTCTGACCCAAATAGAAGTGAGAATAGAGGATTATCAAAGTATTTATCAATATTTAAGGAAGCATTTTCATTTGTATCTGGAGTTTCTAACAAGGCATTGACTAAATTCTTCATCACATTAACAATATTCATTGTCCTTATTGTCGGTGGTAGAGTTTTATATAATGCTGCTGGCAGTGAAAGAATAATGGAAGCCATTTCAAACTGGATAGAGGGGCAAAATGCAAATACTGAAGAAAAGGGAATGGAAATAAGACAAGATATAACCACTCCTGCTATACAAAAAGAATTAAGACTATTGTGTTATACATTAAATGCTGATAGAGTATTCTTATTTGAATTGCATAATGGTAAAAAAAGTGCTGGTGGATTACCATTTATTTATGCCGATATGTCATATGAGGAGGTTAATATAGAGAAATGTCTAGAATATGTTGGGACTGAATTTCAGAATATTCCATTGACTTTATATAAGTATCCTCACTATATGTTTCACAAAAGATATGAATATGCTACATTAGAAGAAATTGCAACAGTTGATAATGCTTTTGCAAAACATATAGAGGAGATTGGTGGAAAATATCTTGCAACAGTTTATATAACGATACACAGCAAGCCACTTGGCTTCATTTGTGCGTCATTCCATAATGAACCTGTGTTATCAGAGAATGTTATTAAAGAAAAAATGGAAAATAGTGCAAGAATATTAAAACCATTATTGGATTTAGAAACACAACTCAATAAAAAATAATAAGTTATGAAAGAATTCTTAAAAAAGTTATACAACAAGTATTCTTCATGGATAATTGCCATACTCATTGTTCTGATAGTTGCGATAGTTGCTTATTTCAATTATAAGCTCAATGAGAAGCAGAAGTTAATCGATGGTATCGAATATACCGATACAACTGGTACATACAATAAGGTTTACTTGGAACAGCAGTTCAGTGACCTTAAGAAACAGAACAAGGAATTGTACGATTCCTTGAAGAAGTATAAAGACCAGATAGATTATATCGTGCAGTTTACCCATAAGCAAGAATATCACACTGGTGTTGTGACAACAAAACCTATAATTAAGGATAGTGTTGTGTATGATACAGTGCCATTTACAGTCCCACAAGTGGCTAGAACATATGAATATCAAAGCGAGGAAACAGATACATTCCAATATAAGCTTAACGTGAATTCATATACAGAACCACTTTGGTATTCACTTGACGTGAGAACAAAGAATACGTTCACCATTGTCAATAAGGAAGAGGGTGGTACTAACGTGATTACGATTGACCCTAGTGGTGGGCAGATTTCAGATGTGACAACATTTAAAAAGAAGAAAAGAACCTTCTGGGATAGATTCGCATTTGGGCCTTCTGTAACAGCTGGTTATGATGTTGTTAATAAGAATTTTGGAATAATGGTTGGTGGTTCAGCCACATTTGATTTGACAAAATAATGAAAAAGATTATTAGATTAACAGAGAGCGAACTTCGTGATGTTGTAAAAGAATCTGTAGCTAGAATTTTGAAAGAAGATTTCAATCAATTCTCTGATGGGGATTTTGCTAGCGAGGGAAACCCATATGAGTTAGATGAATACAATCCAATAAGTGAGATAGAACATATAACCCCACAAGATTTAAGAAAGGTATATGTTTGGGAAACTGGAGATTCATACTATGAGTTTGAAGCTGATTATGGAGAGGGAATGAGTACAGCAGTATCATTTAGAGGCTCTTTTGATGGAGATTTTACTGTTGACCATGTTATTTTGGGACATAGTGGCTTTGGAAGAGAAATGAATCCAAGAGATATACAAACATCTCAATTTGAGGAATGGTTCAATACAACACTAGGAGACCCACTTGCAAAGATATTGTATACAAAGATACAAGGTGGTGATTTTGCAAATGATGCAGATAGCGGATATTAAATACAATAAAATGCTTAACAATTGTTGAATTGTTAGGCATTTTTTTTATATTTTATAAAGAATAATATATTTACTTAAATAAATTTATTGAATTATGATAGCAGCTTTATTGTTACAATTTAAGGTATTTTTGTTTATATTGGCAATCTTGACTTTGATTGTTGATATATTCCATGTTATAAGTGTGTTTAGACTTAAGAATGGAAAACTTGCTTCCCAGAATGAACTTATTGTGTTTGGGATGGCATTATCATATGTAATAACAATGTTAGTTTGTGGCTTCTAAATGAGAACATTACAAGATAGAATGAATGACATGAAGCCTTATTTTCGTGGTATTGAAATGTATAATGAGGCACTCATGGTTAAGGTTATATATCCAAGGAATTGGAAAGCATACCCTAGCGCAGATGGTAGAATAAAGGTTACACCATCTGACGATGGTTCTATGACATATTACTATGCTGATTCCAATGATACTAGTTACGAGGATATGTTTGACTTGGTTGAAGAAACAATCAAGGCAAATAACGACATTGTGCTTAAACTTAAGCTTCTTAAGGATAAGGTAGGCGAATTGAAGGAATTGTTTTCACAGCTTTCATATGATGAGTTAACAACTCTTAAATTTGTCACTGAGAAGGTTAAAACTGAGAAGCCTAAGAGGAAGTATACAAAGAAGAAGAAAGAGGAAGAGAAGCCACAAGAAGAGCCAATAGAGACATCTGAAGAGGTGGATAATGTTAATGATAATAATGAAGAAGTAGCCGAGGTTAAGAATGATGAATAGTTGGATAGTAGTTTTTGTTTTTTCAATTGTTTCGTATGCAATTTCAAACCATTTTGTTTATGCTCATGGACCTGCTCACATATATGATAAGATTAGAGAGTTAGCCAATAGGATTCATTCTAACCTTGGTGAATTATTCAGTTGTATGATATGTTTTCCAACTTGGGTTGGATTCATATTGAGTGCAGCCAATTCATTGTTAGTTCCAACACTTAAACTAACACCACTTATGCTATTGCTTGGTGGCGTAGCACCTTGGTGGATAATAATGATTTTAGATGGTTTCTTTGCGTCTGGAATTGTATGGCTAATACATACAGCGCAAGAGGCTATGGAAAGGAGTAATGCCAATGAATGATTACGAGAGAGAGGTTATAACGTATAATAGCGAGAAAAAGATGGATGAGCTTGCTCTAAAGGGACATCAATGGAATATTTCGGAGCAGCTTAATGGAAGTATGGGAAAAGATATGAGTGAGGTTCTAAGCGGCAAGAAGAAGGTGGAATTCACATTCTGGACTAAATTAACATATAAGATTAATAATTTCCTAAAGATTTTTAACTAATGGAATTTAAGTTTGGTACTTTGAGTATTCTTGAACTTGGCGGTATCATTTCAGAGAAACTAAATGATGATGGCGTTACAAACCAAGCTGAATTGTATATATATGTCAGCGAGGAAGATTTCAAGAGGATTGACGAGGATTTGTTTTTGAGAAACAGAAAAGATGAAGATGAGAAATTTATACCATCTGAGGGCGAGATAATTGCAAATGTTGGAATGGTTAAAGTTATAATAAAAGTTAAAGAGTGAGGAAGATTCCCCACTCTTTTTTTATGGTCTTGTGCTTGGTCTGTTTATCTTAACCTTATTCCAATGTGTTGTTTCTTGTATTCTGTTGAACCAGTCTTTTCGGTATTTGCTCTTCCCAACATCCCCCATAAAAGCAATATACTTGTATTTTTTCTTTAATGCTATCGACTCTATCATATTATACATTCTAATAGCATCTTGTTTGTTTTTACATATGACGATTTCAAGCTTACCATTACAATCAAACAATATCTTGTTCAGATATACTTGTATTGATTTGAACATGTATTTATTTTTTGCGTCTTTTGATACGAAATTATCAAATATCCAATTGAAATCTTTTCTCTGCAATCTTGGGTGATAACCATATACCCAAAATGTTTCTTCTATATTATATGGGGCACGGTCAATAACAATCCAATCATCATCGGTTGTAGTATAGTCTACGAATTCTCCAGTGTCAGTTCTTACTTTATTAACTAAACTCTCATATTCGTCTCTACATTTGATGATGACAAGTTCATATTCAGATTCAATCATTACATGTTCATGATTATTCCACCTAACTGGAAATACAACCTTCTTATTCTCATTTAGTAGATTGTCGAATCTTTTGTATATTTTTTCCTCTGTGGTGTCTGAACAAATGGAATACAGTTGTTTTCCATGATTGATTAGAATAATGCTATAGATTCTCTTTTTGTTTCTACGTGCCATTTAGAACCAGAATTGTACTTCTTTCTCAGTATTATCTTCTAAACCATTGTATACACAGATGCCAGTGCAATAACCATTTACTGCACCATATCCCATGCCATCATCTTCTAATATACGCAATTTGACATCATCATCCAAAGCACCGTTATCTCTTACAAACTTCCTCAAGTGCTTCATTGTAAGTTTCTCTAAAGGCCAGCCTTGGAAATCTGTTAGTTCACCTTTATTATATTCTAATCTAGCCATATAATCGCAAGCCTCACTGATTGCCCCTCTTTCTGTTGCTGTCAACTTATCTTCTGTCATTAGATGATTCAATACATCCATTATCTCTTTTGTTTTCATAAATTCACCTTTTAATTCTCATAAATAATAACTTTTTTTAATTTTTTTTAAAGATTACTTGGTTTTTTAACATTTTTTCTATATCTTTGCATAAACAATTCAAAATACATGGAAAATTATCTTTTAACTAGATTTGAAAATGACCGTGAGACTGAGATTTGTCGAGGTACAAGTCTTGAGGGTTTAAGAAGTCTTGTGGAGAACAGCAAGGGTTTTTTTAAAAACGGTTATTGTATCTATGAGTTAAAATTAGTAGAGTATAGTCCTAAAGATGAGAAAGAGATATAACGTAGAATTAGTTTACATGTATGATTGGTGTAGTCCTGGATGTCATACCGTAAATAAAGAGTTTGATTCTCTAGATGAGGCTAGAGAATATATCGAAAAAAACAAGACATACAAGGACTATAAGACAGAATTTGGAAATAAATGGTCTAAGACAATTACCACCAAGTATTATTTAGACCATTATATCATTACTGAGGTGATTGAAGAAAAGGAACATTTGTATTATCAACCATATCAATCACCGAAATTTATTGAGATTGATTTAGAGAATAAACCTAATAAAATTAATAGATTATGGCAAAATTTTTTGAAACATCTGAAGATGTAGCTAAGTTGGCTCAAGAGAAGTTTGAGGAAACAGGTTTACCTCAAATGGGCATTGACCTAAAGGTTATATCAGTAACAAAATCTAAAAATGTATTGAAGGCTACCAAGGCTGGTGCAACAATTCATTATCTAACAAAGAAAGATGCAATCCTTGTCATATATGAAGAGGCTTTCGATAAGCTTACAGATGAATATAAGAACAAACTTATGGAAGGTGCATTAAGCAATATCAGCTATGATACAGAGAGAGATAAGTTGAATGTTGATGGCGATATAGCTAGGGAGATTTTCAGAATGCGCAGACAGTATGAGAATTATACTGACATCATGGAGGCTTCTTACATCGTTATGGAACAGATTGAAGACCAAGAGCGTAGACGCAAGGAAGAAGAAAAACTAAAGAAAGCAGAGGAAAGAGCTGCTAAGAAGAAACAGTAAACGATATGACAAAAAGTTCTTATGCAAGGGTAATGAAGAAGAAGAGTGAAAAACTCAGAGCAAAAGCTAAACAAATGGTTCTTAAGGATTACCCAAAACTGATGGAAGACCCAGAAATGAGAAAGAAGACATTTGATGCTATTGACAATGCCAATGTGTTGGTAGATGGCAATGGTGAGCTTCACATACAATATGAACCTAATAATAATTTAGAAAATTTAAAATAACATGAGCAATATTAATAAAAATTGGATTAACCTAGTATTTGTCATTGACAAATCTGGTAGTATGTATTCTTCAAAGGAAGACGTAGTTGGTGGATTCAACAAGACAATCGAGGAACAAAAGCAGAACAAGGAAGGAAAGGTTACAGTTTCCCTTTACACATTTAATGAGAAAGTTAAGCAAGAGTATCTTGGTACTGACATTAATGATATTGGTAAGTTCCATTACTCTCCAGATGGCATGACAGCCATGAATGATGGTATTGGTACTGCAATCGATGAGGTTGGTGAGTGGCTTTACGAGAAAGATAGAAAGGGTGAGGAAATGCCAGGTAAGACACTTGTTGTCGTAATGACTGATGGTATGGAGAATGCATCTAGAGAATATAAGCTCAAACAAGTCCAAGACAAGATTAAGGAGCAGACTGAGAAGTATTCTTGGGAATTTATCTACATGGGTACAGATATTACAACATCAAAGGCAGCAGATGACCTTGGATTCAAGTTTAAGACATATAGTTCAAGGAAGAAGTTCGCTAATAACTATGACATAATCAACTGTGCAACAACAGCATATAGGTCAATGGCAGCAACAGGTGCTTCATTGGCAGATACTAGTGCATACTTATGCGCAACCCTTGATGAGCAGTCTACTAAGAACACAGCAGATTTTGAGGCTGAGATTGGTAAAAAGATTACCAATAATTAAAATAAAAAGGGGGTTATGAAGTAATCCCCTTTAAATGTTATTATCAACAATATGGATAAAGAGAATGAGAATAATGAGCTTCAGAAGATTATTGATGAAATCATACCAATAATCAGGGAACTCGAAAATGATGAAACTAGCAAGATAGCTGTTCTTGAAAGTGAAATCGATAAATATGGCACTAAAACCGTAACATTATGTGGAGGTCTTAATGGTAGCGGTGAATGGAAAAATTATTTTTCTGACTTGTCACAGATATGTGACACATTAGCTGAGAAGGGGTTTGACATGTGGCTAATCAAGTTGGATAATGATTGTCTAGATGATATATTTTATGCAACGTTTGGAATAAGTAGAAAGAATGGGTGATATAAAATTACTTGAACAAATAAAAAATTACGATAAGCCTTGGTGTTATCAGTATCAGAAAAGACTAGATACATTGCAAGAAGACTTGGAAAAATACGGATGGTCTCAAGAGGATTTGGATAACATTTCTCTAGATGACTTTGAGTTTATGAATGTTACATCCAAAGAGGATAGAAAAGAATGTATAGAATTCATTAAGAGATATGAATGGCTTGGTGATGTGACTGGTTTTCCTATGCAATGGTTTATGGCCAAATACAAGGGGAATCTTGGAGGCGTGATTATAATGAGTCCACCAAACGCATTCTCTAAGCTATTGGGTGAAGGTACTGAAAACATCGAGGCTTTAATCACTAGAGGCGCATCAGCTTCATGGTGTCCTTTTAACCTTGGTAGCAAGTTCCTCATGTGGTGTATCAAGTGGATGGTTAATAATACACAATATAGATTATTCACTTGCTATAGTGACCCACAAGCAAAGGAGATTGGTAGCATATACCAAGGCTTGAATTTCTATTACTTGGGCCAGAATAGTGGAGGCACTGTAAAGTGTATTAATCCATATAAGCCCAATTCACTTATTTCAGATAGAACGTTTAGGTCTAGAAGTTTCTATAAACTTTATGCTAAGGACTTGGGTATTGAATGGCATAAGGATTGGAATGATAGAAGTAGGATGGAGTGGAAGAATGTTCCAGATGATGTGGAAGAGAGGCTTAGAGAGTATTCTAGAGAAATGTTTAGGAAAGCTGAAAAGGTGATTTTCCCATCCAAACATAAGTATGCTTTCGTATTGGGAAGAAACAAGAAAGAGACTAGGGAGCTTAGGAAGAAGTTCTTGGAGTTGAATAAAACATACGATTATCCAAAAGAGAGAGGAAAATGACACTTGAAACGAAAGGTAAACCAATGGTCGTACTTGGTGCTTATATGCCAATGGATGACCCACCGCAAACATTAATGGAAGCATTAAGTCCATTTATAGGAGAAGTAAACAATGCTGTTACTAGGGATAGAATACAGATGGTTCTAGATAGATGGAATTTTGTAAACCATGATAATGTAACAATTGACGATTTAAATTTACAATAATATATGGCAATAGTAGTTAATTTATTTGCAGGACCAGGAGTTGGTAAAAGCACCAATGCTGCAAGGATTTTTGCAGAACTAAAGATGAGAGGTGTTAATTGCGAAATGGCACTTGAATTTGCTAAGGATAAGGTTTGGGAAGAGTCATTTAAGACAATGGATGACCAGATTTATATCTTTGGTAAACAATTTCATAAGATTTGGAGATTGAAGGATAAGGTTGACGTAATTATATGTGATTCGCCACTTCCAATTTCAATAGTTTATGACAAGGAGAACTCTGATGCATTCCATGCGTTGATTATGGAGCAGTTCAACAAGTTCAAGAATCTTAACTTCTATCTTAAGAGAAGCGCAGTATATCAACAAGAGGGAAGAATACAGACTGAGGAAGAGGCTAGAAAGGTAGATAAGGTGGTAGAAGGTGTTCTAGTTGATTATAAGATACCGTTTGTAACTTTAGATATAGATTCAGCAGCTTCTAATATAGTTGATATAATAATGGACGAATTAAACAAATAAATAATAATGGAAAATATTACAAAAGATTTTAGACATTTTGCGATTGATAAGGTTGGCGTATCACCTTCAGTAATTGACGATAAGATTAGTAAGGCAAATGCACACCTTACACCATATATCTTGGAAGAAAGACAGTTGAATGTTGCCACATTCGATGTATTCTCAAGATTAATGTATGACCGTATTATTTACTTTACTGGAGAGGTGAATGATGACACTTGTAACACAGCCATTGCACAGTTGCTTTACTTATCATCAGTTGATGAGAGGGATATTAATATGTACATTAATTCTCCTGGTGGTTCAGTTGTAGATGGTCTTGGGCTAATTGATACAATGAATTACATTAATTGCGGTATTTCGACTACATGTATTGGTATGGCAGCATCAATGGGTGCAGTATTGTTAAGCTGTGGTGAAAAGGGCAAGAGATTCGTCCTACCTCATAGTAGGGTTATGATTCACCAAGTATCAAGCGGAATGCGTGGAACTGTATCTGACATGGAGATTGAATTTGAACAAACAAAGAGGTGTAAGGAAGATGTATACAAGATTCTAGCAGATAACACAGGAAAGTCTTTTGAGGAAATGGAAAAGCTTTGTGACCGTAATAATTGGTTCATTGGCCAAGAGGCTGTTGACTTGGGTATTGCTGACAAAGTGTTAATTAATGCTAAGAAAGAATAAATAATTTGTATTTCTTGAAAAAAATACATATATTTGCTTTGTATGAGTAAAATTGAAGTATTTACACCGCCAATTGAAAGCGATAAAGGTGCGTGTGGGTTAGATAAACCAGTTAGAATATTCCTTGGAGGCACTATTGATAATGGTGACTCCGAGGATTGGCAGAGTGAACTTATTAAGACTTTAGAAGGGGTCAACCTATTAAGGTCTTTGTATATCTACAATCCAAGACGTGCTGAATGGCCTTCTGCTGATGCACATGATGAAATCGATAAACAGATTAATTGGGAACTTTTTCATCTTGAAAAATCCAATCTGATTGTTATGAATATTTTGGCTAATTCCAAGTCTCCAATATCATTGATGGAAATTGGATTATTTGCAAAGGAAGGGAAACTAATGGTTTTCTGTCCTAAAACATTCTATCGATACGACAATGTGAGAGTTGTATGCAACAGATACAATGTCCCACTATATACAACAAACAATATTCCATTTATCGCAGAAAAGGTGAGTGATTATATTGGTTATAAGAAAGAAGGAGTAGAGTATGAACTTAAGTAAAATAAAATACAAAAACTTCAAAATATGGTTCTTAGACCAAATCAAGAGAAAGGTTTGGTTTAGGAACTTCTTCATTACGAGAAACGCTTGGGGTGCTTTCTCAATTAATTCCCATATAAATCAGCATACTGGGAAGAATAAGGTTATGTATAACACTGTTGAGACAGCACGTAAGAGTGCCGAGAAAATGTCTGAGAAACATGGCGTACATTTCTCTTACTATAAATGTCTTTTCTGTGATGGATACCACGTAGGAAAGAACAGAGACAATAAGATTAAGGGTTATGACAATTGATTTCTCTGATAATCTAGCATATGTGTTATACTGTGAAAAAAGATTGACTTTACCGTTGTATTATTGTTATAGAACGCTTGCATGGCCTTACTTTTCACCTTTCACAAAGGGGATGTATAGGTGTGAGTTTATTGATGATAGTTCTGTAAAGGTATATGATACCGCCAAAGGTACTACCATCACAATAATGGAGTTCAATTTATTTTTCAAGAGACCTAGTAAATTAAAATTATTTCTATACGAACATTTTATATGGTTTTAAAATTTAGGAAATTTACAAAAGAGGAAAGAAGCTCATTCCCTTATTGGTTCAATCATTGGCTAGCCTATAATTGGGTGGCTTGGAAGTTAGGAGTATGGAAACCGAAATGGCTTTTGCATGATGTTGAGAAACCTTGGTTGAAACTATTTTGGGGTGATTATAAGAAGGTTCAGAAATGGCATAAGCACCATAATAGTCACCATATTTTCTATGGTAGACGATATGGTTATAACAAGATAGATTGGCTTGCTGCAATCATAGATTGGGAGTGCAGTCAGCATACTAAATACGCAGCCCCTAGAAATGGTAGGGAAGAAGTAGATTATCTAGTTGAGACTGGAGATAATGGTAAGTATACACCATATGAGAGAGAAATAATCAAGAATAATTGTTATCCAATTCTAGACAATATAGGATTATGAGTAAAGTTTGTGAACATTATGGGGAGTGCAAAACTTGTTTGCATTTTGAGAACATGGGAATAGTTAACTTTCACATCGGTACTGGTTATGATGGTCGTTGTAAGGTTGATGGTCATGACACTGATAGTTTTGTAAAGTGTAAGATTGGAGAGTATAAACAGAAATAATTCTCTGTAAATATTTATTATTTTTGGAATAATGTTATATTTATAATACAAAGAATATAATATTAATGAAGAAAATAATTAGATTAACTGAGTCAGACCTACACAATCTAGTCCAACGTAGCGTTGTTAGGATTTTGCAAGAGGATAATAGTTTTCTCTTGCAACTCATTGCGCAATCTATCATCCAACAGAAGCAGCTAGATGTTAATGTTGGTGAGAATGATGGAGAGTTTCGATTGCAAGGCGATAAGTTCGCCTACATAACATTCGAAGTTGATTGTGACCCTTATATGCAACAAGGTATGAGAAGTAGCAGCTATGATGTGCCAGATGACCCAGATGAGATAATTGACAATCCTACAGTTGTGGTAAACAGCATTGATTATTGTGATGGAGAAGGTGAATGTATACAGATACATGATAATGGACTCGTGAAACAAGCACTTGAGAAGATTATAAATGTTGATTATACAAACTACGATGTTCCAACTGAAGGAGATTATTTTAATGAGTACTAATAACGTTATTAAATATAGTTTGAATTATGGCATGCGGTTGTAAAAATAAACAAAATGCTGCTGCTCAAAAGCCAGCAGCACAAAAACCAAGTAACCCACTAAACAATGGTAGTGTTGGTGGAAGAAGAATTGAAAAGAGAATTATTCGTTAAATCTTCTTAATAAATTTGGTTATTTGAAAAATTTTTCATATCTTTGCACTATGGGTTGATACTCTCAATTCATAGTGCAATTTTTTTATGCAAAAAATAGGTACAGAAGGCGAGCGTGAACTCCCAACCATCCGCTGTGATTGTCAACGAAGGGCAATGCCACGTGTAGTTTACTCAGGATAAGAACATCTGTACCTTTTAAATATGGCTCGATGGCGGAATGGTCTACGCAGCAGATTCAAAACCTGTCCTTAAATGGGTCTCCGTTCGAATCGGAGTCGAGCTACTATGAACAAAGATTTGGCGTTTAAGGAAATAATTCGTGAGCCAATGATTGTTGATGGTTGTGGAAGTGTAGATAAACTAGCAGAACTCATTGGTGACAATAATGTCGAAAGATTGAAAGGTCTTGACATTATTAAGGTGAATGATGGCGAATTTTCAGTGACCAAATTAGGAAAGAAGTTTGTAGATGTATTTTCTACCAACTAGATGATATGCCCTTGTGCTGGAATTGGTAGACAGGCTACACTAAGGATGTAGTGCCGCAAGACGTGTGGGTTCGAGTCCCACCGAGGGTACAAAATTGGGGTATGGTGTAATGGTAGTCACTATAGTTTTTGGAGCTGTCAGTCATGGTTCGAATCCATGTACCCCAACATGAAATATGATTGGAGCAAAGAAAGGTTAGAATCAACAGTGAAACAAGCTAACTGTTGGTTTAATTGGTTAGAAATACTTGGAATACCTAAACGTGGTCATAACTATAGAACTTTACGGAATAAAGCAAACAGTTATGAGATAGATGTGTCGCATTTTGATTATGAATATGCTAAAACGCACAATGGTGGGCGTTCAGCTTGTAACCAATCAACCGATGAATTTTTCTCTCCAAATAACACTCATAATATGGGTGTTATTAAAAGAGAATATATCAATAGGATATTGGGCGGTAACGCTAAATGTGAAGTTTGTGGAATTAAAAATTGGTTAGGCAAACCAATTGTACTACAACTACATCATTTAGATGGTAATCATAAAAACAATAGTGTTGATAATCTTCAATTACTTTGTCCAAATTGTCACGCCCAAACAGACACATATTCAAATAAAAAAAGAAATTAAATTGGGAGTTGGTCGAGAGGCTTAAGACGGAGGATTTTGGTCCCTCTATGGACTGGCGAGGTTCATCGCAGGTTCGAATCCTGCACTCCTAACAAATAATTAATTAATTGAATCCACATGTCAAAAGGTAAGAAGTTTAATACCCCTAAGAGATTTTGGGGAAAAACGCAGCATGGCAAGTCATGGAGAGCGCATGTTATGGGCGGTAAACACAAAAAGTATAAGTGGTTCTTCCGCAAGAAGAAATGGTTTACAGATGAAGCCCTTAAAAGAATGTCTATGAGTAAACCAACTGCCCATGAGATTTGGGGATGGGATTAATATTAGAAACCTTTTTACTAATTAACAAGTTATTTTCGTGGTCTTTTGACTACAAAGGTGCTAGTTGTCTGTGAAGATAGCTAGCATTTTTACTTTTGGAATTATCATTATATTTATTCAAAACGTTAAGCGTATGAATATAGTAAGTAATGATAAAATCGAGTTAAAGTACGACAAGTACGATATGAACTATACTCTCACAGTTTATGACAAGTATGGTCATTATATTGATGATGTTGTGTTAACAAGGGATGAAGTTAAAGAACTTTATGAAGCATTGGATTCAATAAAAAATACACTATAAAATTTGTTAATTAGAATTTTTTTCCATATCTTTGCAAAAAGTATTAAAAGTTATGGCAAATATATTTTTGAAGAAGACTATGGCATCAATGCTGAACATGCCTAGTGAACAAGTAGATGCAATATTGAATGCAGCAGAAGCATTCAAAAGCAATGATATTGATAGAGGTCTTGCAATTAAGTTGTTTAACAAATTCGCAAATAAATCTCCAAAGGAGATAAATGAAATTTTGCGAAAGATTGACATGGAATTCTAATGACTGCAACACAACTATTCTTTTTGTTTCTTAAGGAAGAATGTACCATTGATGAAATGAGGTTTTTTAAATGGGCGGTTATGAAACACCCAGATAATAAGTATTTCCGTAAACGTCCTTTATTTAAACCTACATTTGTTGAGGATTATCTTGCTAGGAATGGTAGGACTCTCAGCAACTTTATGACTAGGCTGTTTATCCTTGCACCAAGTTTACACAGAGCTAGGCATAAAAACCCTAGATGGAGAATAATATGGACAGGATATAATGAAAGAAACGAAGGTAAGTCTGTTTTAAGAACATTTCAAGACTGGGATGGTTTAGAGAGAACTGTGCGTGTACCTTGTGAATTCAGACGTTTTAATTGCGGAATGTATATTAGATACTATCAACGTAAATGGAATCAGTTTTTAAATGAGAAGATAGAGAGCGAGAAAAAATTCAATAGTCCCTTCAAGAAGGGAGAATGTTACGATTTTAAACTAAAAACAGATGACACCAACTGAAATATTTATGTTGTTTTTGAAACATGGACTAGAACCTAACGAGAGACTAGCATTCATGACTGAAATCAGAGCAAAGATACGTACCAACAACAAGATTATCACTAGACAAGCGTTTTACGATGCTCCATTAACATATTTTGAATGGGAGAAAGTCTTTGTTGAGAAGATTATGAGAAATTCAAGATATATTAATAATTCATTGGGACACTATGGTTATTCATCAAATTGTACCTCATTATCTTCATTCATGAAATATCTTTTATATTATATACCATCAATTATAGGTAATTCTAGAAAGAAGAATAGGTTTATTGGCAGAATTGAGGTTGAAATACCAGATAAGGTTGGATATAAGAGATATTGGGAAGCAAGACTAATCAAAAAATGGCATAAATTCCTCAATGAATATGTTAGGAACTATGATAAGTATGTTGATTTCCCAAGTTCAAATACCAAGTATAATTTAGCTAAGGAACTATGATATTCGTGTATAATAGTCATGCAGAAGACCATACTAGTAACCCTAACAATTTTTATATTGGCAGAGGTAGTCCGTTAGGGAATCCGTTTACACATAATGGTGTCAAAAGCATATTCAAAACCTTGGTGTTCAAGACGAGGGAACAAGCGATTGAGGCATATGATAAGTATTTCGATAAGATGTATGGTACAGATGAAGCATTCACCAAGGCATTTGATGAAATATATGAACATTATAAAAAGGGAGAGGATGTGTATCTCCAGTGTTTTTGTAAGCCAAGGGCTTGTCATGGTGATGTAATAGCCGATAGATTACAGAGAAGACTGATAAAAGAGAAAATGAAAGATTTGAAGAAACAGCAGTGATATTTGTCACTGCTTTTTTTGTGTAAACATAAAAAACTTTTCTAGGGACACTTTTCCGTAAATCTTTATATTTATATATAAATAAACTTTATATTATGAGTAGACGTTTGACAATTAAAGAAATGATAGATAGAGCTAAAGAAGTTCATGGGGATAAATATGATTATTCATTAGTCACAAATGAAGGTCTTTTTAAAAAAAATAAAATAATTTGCAAGGCTTGCGGTAATATTTTTGAAATGGCATTTAATAATCATATAAACCAGAAACAAGGATGTAAATTTTGTTCTCATAGAAGCTATGCATATACAACAGAAGAATTTATTAAAAGGGCTAAAAAAACACATGGTGATGCATACGATTATTCAAAAGTAGAATATATAAATAATAATAAAAAAGTTTGTATAATCTGTCCTATTCATGGTGAATATTGGAAAACTCCTTATAAACATATTAACATGAAACAAGGTTGTCCACATTGTTCTAAGTTAGCTAAATTAACTAAAGAAATATTTATAGAAAGGGCTAATAAAGTTCACAATAATAAATATGATTATTCAAAAGTAGAATATAAAACAGTTGAAGATAAAGTTTGCATAATTTGTCCCATTCATGGTGAATTTTGGCAAACGCCACATTCTCACATGAGTGGTGTTGGATGCCCAAAGTGTCATGAGGAACATAATATTAATGAGAGTGCGTTATTTGATATAATAAAGAAATATTATGGTGATGAAGTAATTTCTCAATATAGAACAGATTGGCTGAGTGGACAAACGATTGATATTTATATTCCATCAAAAAAAATTGGTATAGAATATCAAGGAATACAACATTTCAAACCAGTTAGGTATTTCGGTGGGAATAAAAAATATGAATACACAATAAAGAAAGACAAAGAAAAATTTGAGAAATGTAAAAACAATAATGTGAAATTATTTTATTTTTCAAAAGAAAAGGAATTACCAAATGAATATTTAGACACTATTTATAGTAATAATAATGATTTAATAAACGAAATAAATAAGTATGGTACTTAGTGAAGAGGTTAAGCATTTGTTCAAGCTTGTTCGCACAACGATGGGAAGTGGAATTAGAAAGGTTCAGCTAGAAGATGAACAATTATGCGATTTATTAGAAATTGCGATTGGCGATTATGCTGAGAAGGTGCAGAACTGGGTATTAGAGACACAATGGCTTAATATACAGAATAAGAATCAAATACAATTCCAAAACGCTAACGAGCTTGCTTATGCAATGACTGTGCGTACAATGGATTGGTCACGTGATTATTCATATTGGTTTAGTAGAGAGGTTGGTCTACAACAAAGGGGTAACTATGAGTTGAAGAAAGATTTCTTCCAAGTTGAAAGAGGAAAACAAGTGTATGTTATTCCAGCAGGGCGTGAGATTAATAAAGTAATGTATGTTACCCCTTCTACTACTAAAGCTGCATTGTACGGTAATCTTGGTACACTAGACACTGGTATCGGTGGTGGCTTTGGACAATATGGTAACATGGGTAATGGTATGGGTATAACTGGCTTCTATGTTGGTTCTGCCTATGACACAGCTCTTATGTCAGTTGACCTTAAGTATAAGAACTCATTACTTCGTGGTGATTTGGCTTATAAGGTAACAGCTGGTCCAGAAGGTACTCACCTTGTTCACTTGATGTCAGTTCCTGGTTCTCCAAATATGGTTGGTGGCATTGCTGCTGATGATACTTGGGGATGGAATAGATATGCTAATTGTTTTGTATGGTATACCTATTATGATGTTAGCGGTTCTGATGATGCAGAAGACCTTTGCAGACTTGAGAATAAGGATGATGTGATTATCACCCCAGACCAAGTGCCATTGGATAAGATGAGATATGAACTTATGAACAATCCAACTCAGCAGATAATCAGACGTTTGCTTGTGGCAGAGGCTAAGATATTGCTTGGTATCATTAGAGGTACATTCAGTGGTGAGATAAAGATACCTGATGCTGAGGCAAAGATGGACTATAATATGCTCTTACAGCAAGGAGAGAAGGAAAAGGAAACTGTGCTTAACGAGTTGAAGGAAAGACTTGAGAGAATGCTTCCTTGGAATCTCATGAAAAATCAAGCTGAATTGAATGAACAGCTTATGAAGGTACTTAAGAATAAACCATTAGGTTTTTATATTAGATAAAAAAAGTTAAAAGTTGAATTGATATTTGGTCAGTTCAACTTTTTTTCGTACATTTGCAAAAAATAATTATCAAAATGCCTAAGTATAAACCAACTAACGTAAAATGTACCACCTTCAAGTATTTGGATGGGGACGGTAACAAGGTTGTAAAGCCAAAGAAACAGTATAACACTGAAGAGGAGGCTTTTAAACAAGCTTGTTGGTATAATGCCTATGGTGGAACAATTCGTAAGTTGTGCGCATATAAATGTTGGACTTGTGGCAAATGGCATATTGGAAGAACACCACATGTACTAACAGACGAAGATAGGGAAAAATATAAGAAAAGATATAAGGAATTAAAAAATGAAGAGAAAAGAGTTTGTAAGGGTAATCGAGGATAATAAGGATATTATCAAGAAGATTAAAGAGACTGCTGCAAATTTACACGATAAGGAGTGCAACCAGAAGTATGGCGAGGGTAAACCTTATTCATATCACCTTAATATGGTTGCTGATGCAGCAATGGATTATGGACATTTGGTATGTGGTAATGTGGGACATGTTATACCTATCATATTTGGTGCTTATTTCCATGATGCCATTGAGGATGCTAGAATGACGTATAACGACATTATGAAGCTCGCTAAGAGGTTTATGGACAACAATCAAGCACTTATAGCTACTGAGATTGTTTATGCGCTCACAGACGAAAAGGGACGTAATAGAGCAGAACGTGGAAGCGAGAAACATTATCAAGATATTCGTAATACGTTGTATGCTCCATTCGTGAAGTGGTGTGACCGTTATTGCAATTGGCAGTATTCAGTTGACACACTCAGTCGTATGGCTGATGTATACGAGAAGGAAATGCCGCATTTCATCGAGAAACTTGGTGGAACAAGGCTTATCCCAGAGGAATTGATTAGGATGATGTATGAATAAGAAAAAAAGGCTAGGAGTTAAATCTTAGCCTTTTTTCTTTTACCTAATGGTTTAGGTTTTTGTGCCCTCATATTATCAATATTGTTTGAGATTGTGTTCAATCTTTCTTGATTATGTTGAGAATGATATGATTGTATTTCTTGTGGACTCATCCAACCATTTTTGATTGCCAATCGTATTGTATTGTCGATTTCATCTTTTTTGAACAAATGTTTCAATCCATTTGCTGCTGTTAAACCATGATACCTAACAAAGATGGTGTATGGCTGTCCAGTTTTATTTCTGTTAAAGCATACCCTACATAAGTCACAATGTGGTTCTCCCTCTCCACAAGGACACTTATAGAAGAATTTGCCATTATGTTGACCAAGTATAGGTTGGAAGTTCTCATCAACTTGATTACCTCCTTGAAGTGAATCATATAGAGTATCGTTTACAGCATGGAATCTTCTTTTTGGTTCTTCACCTATATTAATTCCTTCATGCGATGGCAAAACAGAAAAATTATCTGGTCTATTTGAGAAATCCAAGTTTCTTGCTGTATATGCATGTACCTTAATGCCGTATTTTTGTCCAATTTTCTTAGCAAATTTAGTCCAAAGGTCTACAGATAGTTGGCAAGGAAAGTCTCCAGCTTCATTTAATCTAATATCAGTAATCTTAGGCTCTTGAGAAATATCCCTTACTACCTCTTCAACTTGTGCGGTTATTTGTTTTCCTCTCCTTCTTAGTGAATCGATTGTTTGGGTGTAAATGTTCTTTGCTGCTGCATTACCAATCTGTATATACATTTCTACCAAGCTGAAATAATCCCTCATTGGCTTTTTATTACCCTTTTGGTATTTTCTAAGAAGCTCAGTATTCATTAAGTCATTTTGTAAATTTCTATTTCTTGAATTTGGGTATTGGTTTTCACCTCTTTGTGCATAGCAAGCACCATTTTTAATTGTACAGATACCAAGGTAATATGAAGGGCAAGCAAGTGCTGAGGTGATGTTAATCATAAGAACATTCTGAGGAACTTTTGCATTTCCAGCTAAAGCGATAACCCTAGGAATATCAAGTCTATCTTCACCAAATATTTCAGCTTTACTTTTAGTTAGTTCGTCTAAGTCACTAAACGTTTCTTGATAAAGCTCTTGCTGCTTCTTTTTGATGGCATCCCATAATACAGTTAGATTCTGGCCATTAATCTTTTGGTCATTGTAGTATGGATTTTCATCTTCAAACAACGTTAGTTTCTTATATTGGTTTTCTGTAATATTTACTTTCATATTTATACATTTTATATAATAATAAATACCTTTTTATTTTGAAATTTAACTTTTTTTATATATCTTTGCAATAAATAACAATTCAAATGATACAACCAATAAGAAAAAGAGTTGCTGAAGCGAATGGTGTTAAGACCAAAAAGGGTGACTACACCTTATTAATAGATATGAATAACATGATGAAGATTGCTTCAGTTGACCATAAAATGAATAATGATGGGAAAGAGTATGGTATTATATTGACTACTCTTAAATTAATAGGTGATATACTTAGAAAAAAGGATTTCAACTATTGTATAGCCGCCTATGACGGTGAAGGGAGTGGCGTTCTTAGATGGGAATTATATAAAGATTACAAGGCTAATCGAGATAAGAATTACGAGCTACATAACCCAAATAAGAGCGATTACGACAAATACATAGAAAACTACACAAAGAGCATCTTGAGACATTCTAGAGAGAAAGCTGATAAAGAAACAGAGGATGAAAGTTTTGCTAGGCAGAAGTCAATTATCCAACATATACTTGATGAACTTTGCATTAGGCAGTATGAGTTTGAAAACGTAGAGGGTGATGATATAATAAGTTATTATGTTAAGTCCAAGAAAGCAGATGAAAGAGTAGTTATTGTTTCTTCAGATAAAGACCTTACACAGCTTATTTCTGATACTGTAGTCATATATAACCCAAGAAAGAAAAGCTTCATCACAAAAGACAACGCAAAGGATGAGATTGGTGTTCTTTCGGAGAATGTTGTTCTTGAAAAGGTCATATGTGGTGATGTGTCAGATAATATAAAAGGTGTAAAGGGTGTTGGTAATGAAACACTGAAGAAATTGTTCCCAGAGATAACGGAAAGGAAAATTGATTTGGGTTTCATTCTGAGGCGTTCTAGGGAGCTGTTGGGTGAGAGGAAGGCTGAGAAGAAAAAGCCTCTCAAATCGCTTGAAAACATCGTTAATGGCGTTACAGATGGTTGCCAAGGTGATAGACTTTATGAAATAAACGAGAAAATTATAGATTTATCGAAACCGTTATTGACTGATGAGGCTAAGACCACTATGGATGAAGAGTCTTATGCCCCAATTGACACTACAGATAGAAGCATTAAGAACATATATAATATAGTAAAGGAAAACAAGGTTAACGAGATTCTAGATGAGGACAAGTTTGGTAACATACTTGAACCGTTTGGGAGAATCATTATGATGGAAAACAAGAGGTATTATGAGTTTAAAAGAGAGAATGCGTGAGGATAATTGTGATTGGTTAGCTATGTATCTTAAGTCGCTAATCCAGTTAAAGGATATGAAGAAGTATAATAGGGTTAAGAACCTTATTTATTATTTCCCTCATATTATCGATGGTATGTCATTAACCAATTTTAAAACAGCAATGGACAATCCAGACGATACATATCTTTGTTTGAATAGTAATGACGAAAGATATAAGGTATTTGATAGATTGTACGAAAACAAAAATGGTCAAGAATTCAGTCCGCAAAGTTTTTATGACAGCCGATATGTAACTATTGGGGATATATCAAATTATTTTGGTTTATAAAAAAATTAAAACATTTTAACTAAAAAATTTGGAATTTTAACAAATTTTGCATATCTTTGCGACACAATACAACAAACATGTTTAACTTTTAACAATTTAATTTATGGAAATTAATAAGGAAAAGGATTACAAAGAGGAGAGATTTGAATTTACTGTGTATGTTAATGACAACATTATCTGTAAAAGGAATTTCAGAATCTTCAATTAC
Source organism: Isotricha sp. YL-2021b (assembly GCA_023805745.1). Classification (NCBI taxonomy): domain Eukaryota; phylum Ciliophora; class Litostomatea; order Vestibuliferida; family Isotrichidae; genus Isotricha; species Isotricha sp. YL-2021b. Next base: position 154,032 of record JAJJKW010001448.1, read on the forward strand.
ATTGAAAACAGTATGAACACATTGGAGTTTAAGAATAAACTCGATGAAGTTGTGAAACTGATTGACGATGACTTAAAAGCCAAGAGCCGTGTTTATACATGGTATTACTTTAATCCAAATGAACCAGATGCATTTGATGAATTCGTAGGTAAACCAATTGAACCTTGGGCTTGTACATTCAAGATAGTAATATCTGATAACAAGCGTGATGTAATCACTAGGATTTGGGACGGATATGCTTATCCTAAGTATATACGTGACAAAGTTGACCTTAGCAATAAGAATGTAAAGGTCACTACAAAGGATGGACAGACATTCTCATATGAGAAAGAAGGTTTCTTTAACGCAAATGAGGGTAGACTTTCATTCGAGCATGAAGTTCTGAGGCATATGATTATTGACAAGCCAGATGTATTGCTTCAGATTACAAAGAAGATTTGTGAGGCTTGTTCTCCATCTAGGGATGAAATTAAGGAAAAGGGATACTTTGACCCTAGGGAAAACAGCAAGTATCTCAGTAAGTACACCGTAATTGATGACTACGGTAAAGATGCAAATGGCAAGACTAAGAAGTATGCTTATAGTTTGTATCTAGCAAACAAAAAGATTGAAAAGGATTGGGAGCGTTCAGTGATGCACAAGACCAATCGTTATTTCAAAAATCTTTACTAAGAAAATAACAGATTACAAAGAGTGGTTTTTTAATGGCTCAGACTAATAAAAAAGATTTAGGATTCTTAGGTGAGAAATTTCAGTACAAACTCACCCATGAGTTTATGGAAAACCACACTTTCTTTGAGGATTTAAGCGGTATCATAGACCAGAATATGTTTACTGACCCAAACCTCAAGACATTTGTTGGTGTAATGAAGAACTTTTTCGAAAGAGAAGGTAACGTGCCATCTTATGATATGATGGAAATTGAATTGCGAGATATTTCACACTCTGACAAGGAGATTGAAACATATCTCGCAATTATTGAAAAGGTTCGAAATACCCCAAGTGACGGTGTGGACAGAATAAAGGACATGGCTGAGAAGTTCTTTAGACAACAGAATATTGTTAAAACAGCCAATGAAATATTAAGAATCGCAGGAAATGGCGATGTTGAAAAGTATGACACTTGTGTTGGTTTATTAAATGATGCAATGACACAAGGCATACATAATGATTTTGGAGAAAAACTATTTGACCATATAGGCGAAACTTTATCAGATGATTATCGTATTCCAATCCCAACTGGCATAGGAAAGATTGACGAAGCTCTTGAAGGAGGTCTTGGAAAGGGTGAGTTGGGTGTTATTATTGGGCCTACTAGCTTTGGTAAAACCTCATTAACAACTGCAATGGCTTCACATGCAGCTTGCTGTGGATATAAGGTGTTGCAGATTGTATTTGAGGATAGAATCAAACAGATTCAACGAAAGCATTTAGGACGAATTACAGGAATTGAAGCGAAAGACTTATCAAAGCCTGAAAATATTGATAGGGTAAGGGAAACGATAGAAAATTTCCCAGATAAGGATAAGTTGCAAGAAAATCTTAGAATTGTCAAGTTCCCAAGTGGTGAGAAGACAGCAAGACAGCTTGAAAGGTTCATTAAGAAACTTATAAATAGTGGATTTAAGCCAGACCTAACAATTATTGACTATTTTGAATGTCTCGAACACGAATCAGAAAACAGAACTTCCAATGATTATGAAAAGGAAGGTAAAACAATGCGTAGATTTGAGGCAATGGCTGGCGAACTTGATATGGCGATTTGGATTCCATCACAAGGCACAAAGGATTCAATCAACCTAGAGCTAGTTACAATGGATAAGATTGGAGGTTCGGTTAAGAAAGCGCAGATTGCGCACGTAATTATGTCAATCGCTAGAACAGTCGATGATATAGCCAATAATAAAGCAACTATAGCAATTCTTAAGAATCGTGCAGGAAAGAGTGGTAAGGTCTTTAATAACGTAGAATTCAACAATGGTACATGCCGTATAAGTACTGATAATGTTGATGAATTGGACAGTTTATTCGAGCTTAAAAAGAAGCAGGAAGATATGAGACTAAATACTCAGAAAGAGATTTTTATGAGCGTTAGAAACGAGAAAAAATAAAAAAATTTTTTCTTAAAATTAGATTAAATTGGCTTTCAGAAACTTACAAATTTGATAGCCAATTTTTTTTTAATTTTATCATCTTTTTGTAATTTTAAATCATATTTATTCTTACATCAGATGTTAAAATTAATGGTTGACCGAATCGAAAATAATAATTTAATGAACAAATAAAGTTTTGCTTTAATGGAAGTAAGAAAGAGCGATAGTTCCTTTGAAGAGTATACCCCTTCGAAGGTAAAACACGGAATCTGTGAAGCCTATGCAGCAACAGGTGAAGTATGTCCTGATGGATTAATTGAGTCCCTTATTAGAAACTTATTTATCTACGACAAAATATCTTCTAAAGAGATACGAAGACAAGTCGAGGAAGCACTTATGTCCGTAAACAAGAAGGTAGCTAGAGAGTATATAAAGAAGTATGAGGAAAAGGAAGGTAAGAGCAGCACGCTCAAGAAGGACAGTGACTTTATAAAAGACTACATCAATGCTTCAAACGCATCAACAGGTTCTAAGTACGATTCCAACGCAAACGTTGAGAATAAGAACGTTGTAACATTGGGTCAAGAGTTACATAAGGGAAAGAACATCATGCAGAATAGGTACATTATGCAGAATAAAATCAAAGTATTGTACTCTAAGAAGCTTGCAGACCAATACATCAAAGACCTCGAATCACATGTATTATACAAACATGACGAAAGTGGAACACCAGGATACCCATATTGTGTTGCTATCACAATGTATCCATTCCTCATCGATGGTTTAACAAAGATTGGAGGACAATCTAAAGCCCCAACAGACCTTAAATCATACTGCGGTGAGTTTATCAATCTAGTTTATTCAGTATCTTCACAATTCATGGGTGCAGTTGCAACCCCAGAATTCCTTATGTATATGGACTATTTCATTAGGAAGGATTACGGTGATGATTACTTAACTATACTTGATAAGGTAGTCGAACTCAATAAAAAGGCTAGAACACTTGAGCAAGTTATTGAGAATGCGTTCCAACAAGTAGTACACTCAATGAATATGCCAGCTGGCAATCGTGGATACCAAACCGTATTCTGGAACGTTGGCTATTTTGATAAAAACTATTTTGATGGTGTGTTTGGTGAATTTAAGTTCCCTGACGGAACAGCACCAAAGTGGGAAACACTATCTTGGCTTCAGAAGAAATTCATGAAGTGGTTCAATGAAGAAAGAACCAAATATGTATTGACATTCCCAGTTGAGACGATGGCAATGCTTACAGATGGACATGACATCGTAGATAAGGAATATGCAGATTTTACAGCAGAAATGTGGGCTGAGGGTCATTCATTCTTCTGTTATTTGAGCGATTCGCCAGATAGTTTGTCAAGCTGCTGTAGACTTAGAAACTCACTTAAAGATGGAGAAGATGACGAACACAACCACACAACACACCAATTCTCTATGGGTACAGCCTCTGTTGCAACTGGTTCTAAGTCCGTAATGACTATAAACCTTAACAGAGTTATACAAAATGCTACAAGAGATTATTTCGAACAATATGAGGGAATCATCCTCAAGGAAGGTGAACAAGTAGATATTGATAAAGTAAAGGATAAGAAAGTACTTTATGAATTTATCTCAAACGGTATTACTGAAATGACAGAAAGAGTACACAAGTACCAAAGAGCATTTAACGAGATTATCAAGGACTTCCTTAACGCCAATATGCTTGACATCTATAGAGCTGGATTCATCAACATGAAGAAACAATATCTAACCATTGGCGTAAATGGTCTTACAGATGCAGCAGAATTCTTGTCAATCGATGCAAGCCTCAATGATAAGTACGAGGAATTTGTAAATATGATTCTTGAGACAATCAATATTTCAAACAAGAAGGATAAGACTAGAGACTGTATGTACAACACGGAATTCGTACCAGGCGAAAATCTTTCCAATAAGAACTATAATTGGGATAAAAAAGATGGTTATTATGTGTCTCCAAAGCACGTCATGTACAGCAGTTACTTCTTCAATCCAGAAGATACAGAACTCTCAATCCTTGATAAGATGAAATTACATGGCAATAATTATGTAAAGTATCTTGATGGTGGACAAGCAGCACACTTGAACATTAACGAGCACTTGTCATTTGACCAGTATAGACAATTGTTAAGGGTTGCATCAGAATATGGCTGTAGCTACTTTACATTCAACTGTAAGAACACTGTTTGTAACGATTGTGGTTTCATAAGTAAGGATACCCTTGAGGTTTGCCCTAAGTGCGGAAGTCATAACGTAGATTATCTTACAAGAATTATCGGATACTTGAAGCGAGTTAGCTCTTTCAACGAAGCAAGACAAGTAGAGGAACATATGAGGTTCTATAATGAAGAATAAAATGAATTGGGTACTCACGCAGTACCCAATTTTAATTAAACATAATTGTAATGATAAAGATACATAGAAACGAAGGTTGGGAGTTAAACCCAAACGATAAGGTTGTGAATGCAATACTCAAAAGATGCGAGAAGAACGATGGGTTATGCCCATGCGTACACAACACTGAGGACTACGAGGGAAAAGACTTGCATTGTCCTTGCACAGATTACACAATGAAAGGGAAGTGTGAATGTGGATTATATGTTAAAAATTCAAACTGGGATTACATAACAAAAAGATAAGGTTATGATTAAATACTATAATGCAATGGTGGTATTTGAAGAAATACCAAATGAAATAACGTTAGCGATTAATATAACAAACTGTCCTTGCAAGTGCAAGGGGTGTCATTCAAAGTTCCTTTGGGAAGATGTGGGCACTGATTTGTCTTATGAAGAGCTTGAACGTCTAATAAAAACCAATGACGGAATTACAACAGTATGTTTCATGGGCGGTGATGCAAACCCATATGAGATAAGTAAATTAGCTCATATGATTAGGTTAACTCATAGAAAACTTAAAGTTGGTTGGTATAGTGGTAGAGACGAACTTTCTAAAGACATCAATTTAGATTGGTTCGATTATATTAAGCTAGGACACTATGACGAGGATTTAGGAGGCTTGAATAAAGAAACTACAAACCAGAGGTTATACATGGTAATACATGAAAAAATGTATGCGCCAACATTTGAAAGCGAAGCTAAAGTATTAAATCATAACAAATTAGATGACATAACGAATATGTTTTGGAAGAAAATGCTTAAATAAGTTAAAAGTTGGGATAAAATTTGGTTATCTCAACTTTTTTATGTATATTTGCATTATGAGACATAATGAACCGTTATATAGGAAAGTAAATCGTAGATGCCTACACTGTTATGAAACCAAAGGTGGCAAATACAAATGGCAACGTCATACAAAGAATGAAAAACTATTGTATGACGAAGAGATTACGCATGGAAAGATGAAAAAACGTGCTAAAAATTGGATTGCCACTAACGCATATGACTATACACCATTGTTTAAGTACTTACTTAATTGCATTGGTGAAGACGTGGATGTGGTTTATCACAAAATCCATAAGCGAATAAAAGAGAGATACCCATTTGATACGATGGTATCAAGGAAACCAAAGGAAGAACTTAATGATTACTTCAGATGGGGAGAATGTACATTTTTCTCACAGCTATATGTGGATGAGAACAATAAAATACAAAAAGTGAATCCGAACCTTTCCAACATGGAAGCCTATTATGGTATGGAATGGGGACAAACACTGAATGGTAATGCAATATCCCTCAAAGGTATCAACAGTGGCTCAAAACGTCTTAGAGAAGAAAAGCGTAAGGAAGATTAATTCCCTACGCTTTTTCTATTCTATTAAGGCATTTTATCATGGAATTGTTGTACCCCATTCATAAAGCCTATTTGCATACTTGCATTGTATTTACCTGCGATTACATCACTCATCCAGTGCGCTCTAACTACAACACGGTTATAGCAGTAATCTAATACTCTCTGATACTTGTTAGAGATACTAGCAGCCTCAACACACATTAGAAATTGGAAATATGCCTTACAAGAGTGACCTGATGGGAATGATTGATGACTGTTCATACCTTGACTTGGACACCTGTCACCGATACCTAGTTGTCTTGCTCTTGTACAATCTTCACTACAATCATATCCACCAACGCAAGCTGAACTATTACATCTTGAATCTCCATCACACTCTCCATTACAACCACCACAAGCACCACAAGCACTTGTATATGAAATTTCATCAACTTCTTCAGTACGTCCAGGTCTTGCACTAGCAACATACACCTTTGCGCCACTACCGACATCGAATTTATCTGCATTTGCCACAATCTTCTGATAAGCACCAGGTCTCCAACGTTCATAGTCCCAATTCCATTTCACGAAACCATTGGCTGCTTCTGTGAAGTTAGCACCATATGCAAGGAAATTACTGTATGAAGAATTATATGTTAGTCCAAAAACACTTTCGCAAACATATTCATCGCTTGACATTTTATCAGCAATGGCTTGGGTGGTTCCAGTTGGGTGAGTATTAATTTCATTTTGAGTTTTATTGTAGTCAACAGAGCTACTTCCACTTGAAGGTAATCCACTTGGTATTAGGTGGTCTAGCTTAACATAGATTGGATTCTGATAACTAAACTCACTAACTTCTATCATTTCGCCACTTCCCTTTCCAAGCTCATGTAACTCTTTTCTTGCATAATCTGCCATTTCGTTTGTGTCAGAATAACTTGCATTCTTCATTTTTGCGTATTCTAGGCCACCTAAAATTCTTGCATCATATATCGTTTCATTTTGGTTCAAATCACCAATCCCACCGAATTTATTAGCTGATTTCTCGAAATATAACGTAACATAGTCTTGATAAGGAGTTATTTCTGCCATAACGTTTGCCAATACCCATGAAACAGTATATGCGGATGTAGTTGATGTCTTAATATCATTACTTATTGAATCATAAGCATAATTTAGATAAGAATAAGTACATTTTGTATTTCCTGTATTTTTTATTTGTATACCAAGAGTTTCATTAAACGGAGTTATATAGTTATCCAAATCCGCATTATCTTCAACTCCATCGCAAGGGTCTATTGGCCCTGGTTGAGCACCTTCTTGGCTAATCCATAATTCATTACTTCTTTGACCGCCAAAATCTAAGTAGAAAGACATACTTCTTCCAGCGGTACTTGTATTAGCAACAGATGTTTTACCATATATAGTTCCACCTTCTGCAAGAAGAGAACAGAATTGTGTTTGTCCTTGTCCAGTTACTATATTAGGCTCTCCGCTACAATCTGTACTGTATGTACCGATTTCATAGTTAACGCCATCTATACTAGCTGGTAATCTCTTAGTGATACTTCCACTAGTAGTACAGCCTCCACCACAGTCTTCTCTTAGCTTTATAGTAGTTGTTGATACACAACCATTGTCATCTGTATAAGTCACAGTATAAATTGTTGTTGGCCTGTTTGGGGCAAAATTTACTGTTACTTTGTTACCATTTGGGGTTAATTCTACCCCATCATTAGGTGATATTGTCCAATTTGCCATAATTATATTTTTTTAACATAAATATTTTGGTATTAAGAAAAAAAAATCGTATCTTTACATTAGTTAATAAATCAATATGGACATAGAAGAAATTATGAGAGTAAGTAGTTTTATTATTTCAATGCTTTTTGTACTGACAGTATCAGCACAGAGCGATTTTGACATTGCTCAAGAGTTTATATCTAAAAAGGGTATAATACTTGTTGATAATCCTTCAAAAACAAGGTCAGATGATGGTTCTGTTATATTTAATGCGGAGGATGGAATTGGCTTTGTAATTGTAAAGGATGGCGTGGTTGTTGGCTATTCAACAGAGAATTCAGCCGAAGAACTTAACTTCAGAATTAATACAAGAGGTTTTACACTAACGCCAAAATCCCCTATAAGTCCATTAGTAGAGGCTAAGTGGGGTCAAGGAGAGCCTTTCAATAGACAAGTTCCAGAGGTTGATAGATATGGGACACGTGCTAAGACTGGTTGTGGCGCAACTGCTTTAGCTCAAGTGATGTATTACTATAAGAATAAGGGGTGTAAGTCACTATCTGCATACACCCCAGATGATGGTAATTATGCGCCTTTAGAGGCATTGCCTTCAACAACCTTCGATTGGAATTATATCCTCCCCAAATATAAAAACGTTAACTTCACAGATAAGCAAGCTGATGAAGTGGCTAAATTGATGAAATATGTCGGATACGCAACAAAAACGTTATACAGTATCATCAATAGAAGTGGTGGTACTTATTTATACCCAGATGACTTTGCAGAACCACTTGGTTTTTCAAGTGACACATATAGCACATTTAATAGGTATGGCAAAATGTCAGATGAAGAGTTGGAGGACTTATTTGATAGAGAACTTGAGCGTAATAGACCTATAATAATGGCTGGATATAATAAGAATAATGGTGGTCATTGGGTTGTAATTGATGGTCGTGATGACACTGGCCGTTATCACATCAACAATGGAGCGAATGGTGGTGGTGATGGTTATTACATCATATCACAAGAGTTATTTAATGAAGAATATTATCCAAGTGATTTGTGGAATATGCTGAAATGGGTATGGTGTGTTGTTCCAATCATGCCAGATGGTTGGGTAATTCCAACTGTTGATACAAGTATAAAGGGTATTACGGCAAAGAATGACGGATTGGTTTATAATCTCCAAGGACAGAAAGTTGGGGATAGTCTTGAAGGGTTAAATAAAGGCATTTATATTATAAATGGTAAGAAATACATCATAAGATAAAAAGTTTTATGTGCGAATGTGTTGAAGCGAGGGTATCACTACCCTCGCTTTTTTTATTTATTTTTGCGCACAAAAAGTTATATTTTATATACTTATATTTAAATAATTTTTGTGATGGCTAAAATACAACACTTTGGTATAAAATACCCTTTTCGTACAGATGGATTTCAGCATTACTTTATCGACACAAATGATACACTTAGAGATAAAGCTAGAAGTGAATTAATGCACATTGTATTTACCCCAAAGGGGCAAAGGATAAGAAACCCAGAGTTTGGCACTGACCTTATTAAGTTTATATTTGACCCCAACGAACAAGTAACTTGGGAAGCAGTAAAGAATGAGGTTAGTGAATCAGTAAACAGATGGGCTAACAATATAACCCTTAAAGACATACAAGTAGTAAAGAACGAAGAGGATGAATCAGAAATATATGTGAGACTCGATTATAGTATTTCTGATGGTAATAAGACGACTAATGACAGCATAGTAGTACAAGTATAATGGAAAAGAAGATTTCATATTTGCAAAGAGATTTTGATGGTATAAGGGAAGAACTATTGAAGTTCTCTAATAAGTATTATCCTGAAATATTTGATAGTTTTAATGACTCTAGCATTGGAGCATGGTTTATTGACCTTGTTTCTGATGTTGGAGATTTGTTATCTTATCATACGGATAGAATGTACCAAGAAACCAATCTTGACAGTGCAAACCTAAGAAGCACTGTTTTAAACATGGCTAGAACTAATGGCTTAAAGATTCCTAGCCGTAAGGCATCTAGTTGTGAAGTTGAATTTAGTTGTGAATTGCCAGTAGACACAAACGATATTTCTAAACCAAATTGGAGTTATGCGCCAATATTGCAGAAAACTAGTATTGTATCCGCTGGAAATAATAATTTTGAACTTACAGAAAATATAAATTTTGGCACACAATTCAACAATGATGGGTATTCTAATAGAAAAATAACCCCAAGTAGAGATAGTAATGGCAATATAACTGGATATACCGTTACCAAGTCTACAATCGTTGTCAATGGTAATACAAAGGTATACAAAAAGGTGATTAATTCATCTGACCTTGAGCCATTTATGGAGATTGTGTTGCCAGAGAGTAATGTAATGAACATCGAGTCAATCATATTCAAAGAGTCTGCTGATTTTAACGATAATCCTGAGATTTATGAGTATTACATCGACTCTGAACAATATAGAATATCTGATGAGTCTGTTATGACATACCGTTTTTTTGAATGCGATTCACTAGCAGACCAATGGAGATTTGGATGCATGGCAAATACAATAGATGACTATGTAATAAAGGATAAATACAATCCAGAGGTATATGAGGATGTAACAGAAGATAGTGGAACAACAACTCAGAGAACAACTAGATATTATGTTGGTAAATGGAAACCAATTACACAAAAATTCATTACAGAATTCACTGATAATGGCTATATGAAGATTATCTTTGGGGCAGGAAATACCTATGAAAATGTCCCATTAAGTCAAACCAAATATGCTGACTATATTACATCAAGAATTATTAACAATGATATGCTTGGTGTATTACCAAAGGAAGGTTGGACTATGTTTATCCTATATCGTGTGGGTGGTGGTATATCAACCAACTTAGGGCCTGGTTCAATCAATAAAATCAGTATTGCGCATGTTGATTGGGGTAATGTAACTGGAACAGATGGTACTATTAGGGGTAATGTTATCAATTCCATGAAGGTTACTAATATTTCTACAGCACTTGCTGGTAAGGACGAACCAACAACAGAGGAGATTAAAGCTCTTATGAAATATAATACGTCTTCGCAGAATCGTGCTGTTACAGTTAAGGACTATAAGGTTAAGCTTATGCAGATGCCACCTAAATATGGTGCTCCTTTCAGAAGTTGTGTTGTTGAGACAAATAATAAGATTGAGATTGACATGCTTGGTTTGGATAGTGGTGGAAAACTCACCTCACAGCTCCCACAAACGCTCATAAACAACACAGTGGAGTATATGTCCAACTATAGGCAAATAAACGATTACATAGAAATAAGAAGCGGTAAAATATACAATATTGGTGTAGCTGTAGACTTATTCACTGATAAGAATTATAATACTGCAAATGTTATATCTAATGTAATTTCCAAGATACAAGAGTATTTCAATGTTGGGAATCATGACATGGGAGAGGACATATTTGTTGGTGATTTGGAAAAGGAAATAAACATACTTGATGGCGTAATCAGTATAATTAGTCTAAGAATATATTCAATAAGAGGTGGTAGTGGTGGATATAGTTCTGACAAGTGTCCATTGCCAACAGTTATTGACGGAGGTGTTTGTGACACTTCAACCGACACATCATTTATAATCGAGGGGGATTCTGAGGTTGAACAGCTTGATTTGAATGAGACTGATAAGGTTCTATATTCAGATTATAATAGTATGTATGAGATACGAAATGATACTGATATACACATAAGATGTAAGAGCGTATAATTTTTTTCAAGTAATATAATGTTATGGCTTGCAATTGTAAGAGAGTAAATAAGTTCCAAGAAGAACATGGTGAACCACAAGAGGAAACCACATTTGAGAAATCATATAGATACATTTATAAAATAATGATTTTTGCTATTGCAATACTAATTGCATTGGTTATAACCCCAACGATTGTAATGATTGCGGTTTATAAAATGATTTTCAAAAATAGTGAGACGATTGTTCTACCAGAGTTTTTATCGAAATATATGAGATAATTTATGGACAAATCATACAGAATACATACAAATATATCTAGTGATGCAGTTCTCAATGTCAATATGAAACAAGACTTTGAATTTCTTGAAGTGTTGACATTGAAGCTTGCACAGAAAGATGCTTATAAGATTCACTCTTCCAACTATGGCGTTATAGTTGGAAGGGTTCTTGCTAATGATGCGTTTGGTATTCCTAACGCTAAGGTATCTGTGTTCATTGAGAGGGATGATTCTGATACAACAGAAGTTGAAAATATATATCCTTATTCAGATGTAACAGCAAAAGATAGAAATAACATTAGATATAATTTGTTACCAGATTATAGTGATGATGATTGCTATAGAATAGTTGGTACATTTCCAAATAAGAGATTGTTATTAGACGATGATACCTATCTTGAGGTATATGAGAAATATTGGAAATATACCACAGTTACCAACAATGCTGGTGACTATATGATATTTGGCGTACCAACTGGTTCTCAGCAACTTCATGTTGATATTGACCTTTCAGACATTGGTATATTATCTCAAAAGCCACGTGATTTTATTTATAAGGGATATAATATAACAGAGTTTGATAACGCCAACCAATTCAAAGAAAGCACAAACCTTGAAAGTTTAAAACAAATAGTCAGTCAAAACAAGAGCGTATTTGTCTATCCTTTCTGGGGTGATGCCGAAAATGGAATTGCAGCTATTACTAGGGCTGATATGCAAGTAGATTATAAATTTGAGCCAACTTGCATATTCATGGGTTCAATTGTATCAGATAACGAGGGCAATTCAATTGGTCATAAATGTGACCCATCTGTAGATAATGGTATGAATGACCAATTGGTTGCTGGTGAAGGAACTATCGAAATGATTCGTAAGACTGTTGATGGTTTGGTTGAGGAATACCAAATTCAAGGTAACAGACTTATCGATAGTGATGGCGTATGGTGCTATCAAATCCCAATGAATTTAGATTATGTTGGTACTGATGAATATGGTAACATTGTTCCAACTGATAATCCTAATAAGGGTATTCCTACTAGAACTCAAGTAAGATTCAGAATTAGTAAAACAGAAACTGGTGAGGAGGGAACTTCTCGTCATACAGCAAAATATCTTGTGCCAATGAATCCTCCACTGATGGAAAAAAGTGACGATACAATACCTAAATCAGCATTAAATGGACAAGATTTTGAGAAACAGTATAACTTTGGTTCAAATACCCCATTAAACTGTTTCCGTGACCTTTATTGGAATAATGTATATTCTGTAAAGAATTATATTCCAAAGGTACAAGTGGCTCATAGGGCATATGCAAAGAACTATGGCGCATTAAAGGGTAGCAACCTAGCGACAGACCAAAACCCAATACCATTCAACAAGTTACGCATTGATATACCTTTTATGTATATGATTGTGTGCATCTTGTTTATGATTATCTTGTACATAATAAGCTTCATCAATGAAGGTGTTATTTGTGTAATCAATTCAATCATTGGTATATTCCATAGTGTAAAGGACTTTAAACTTCCTGTTATTGGTAGGGTATTTAAGTGGCTACCAGTTCCAGGATATATTGGATGTATTTCACTTGGAGCTGGTCTAAGTGAAGATAATATTGCATATTATCCTGGTTGTACTTGTAATACTGGTCTTGATGCAGCAAGTTGTCCAGAGGATATGGAATCAAATTGTAAGAAGGTTAGTGATAACACAACACTTAAGGATAAGATACAACAGAATCTAGCTCAAGAATACAAGATTGTTAAACTTGACCTTTACCAAGATTGGGTGAATGGTTGTCTCTATATGCCTCTTTGGGCGTGGAGAAAGACTAAAAAGAAGACATACTTGTTTGGTTTGTTCTCTAAAAGCGCAAAGAATGAATTCTGTGATTGTGAGAGAAAATATAGCAGATTAAAGACATATGTTACTTGTGATATACAATATAGTGACAGAAGCCTTTCTGTAACTCCAGAAGAGAATAGCAGTAAGGAGGATAGATACCATAAGAACAGAAGGGAATGGGTAAGATATAACAACGGATTAATCAAGGGTGTACAAAATAAAGATGGCTTAACTGCTTATTATTATGCTGCAATGCAGCCAACAACGGATAATGATGATGACGAGGTTATTACAAATCGTGATAGTGGTTTCACTGTAGCTAGATTATATGCTACAGATATTATTCTATTGGGTAACATCAATGAGAATAACTTATATGGAATTCCTCAGTTCTTTAAGGTTGTACCTTCAACTACAGCCAATATACCCCCAATCGCTACTATTGAAGAGTCACTAACAAGTGATGATGAAAATGAAAAGGATTCTAGCAGTGATATTGGAAACGGTGAAGATAGTGGCACAACTGTTATAACTGGTATGGATTGGGGTGCTCGTGGTTCTAAACAAACACCAACATACAAGACTGGTCTATTCCTAGACCTTGCATGTACATATGCAGCAACAAGATTGAAGTCTTGTATTAATGTTGAACGTCTTAGTGAGCTTGGAGTAAACCTTGACATGTCATATAATATGTCATATTCAAATGGCGGTAATGGTATACAGAGAGGTATTATCGATTCAGATGGATTCATAACCAAATATGAGCTTGACGATATGGATAATCGTTCAGCATTTGCGACATTGAACCACATTGGTTTTGTACCACAAGCATATCAAGATGCAGTAAGTGGTTATACAACACAAGTTGAGGATGAAAATACTAATTACTTAGTACCTAAATTCAAGTTTATATATCCTACTGATTTTGATGGTAGGATGCAAGGCCAGATGACTCGTTATAGAAATGGTTTTGAACAAGCCATGTTCGATGAATCAGATGAGGCTTATCTTACATTCAGATTAGGCGCAGAATGTACAGGAAGAGATTGTAATAATAGTGGACACTATTATGGAAGGACAAGACATTTCTATCACAATGAACACAATGTTTATAGAATGCCGTTGTACAACAATTCATTCTATTTCTATTTTGGTATAAATAAGGGCAATACTGCTATTGACAAGTTCAACAATATGTTCCTAGCAGATTGTGTAAAGAATGTTAAAGACCCATTCTCATTGGATATTGAGTCTAGAGGAAAGGCATATTGTGATTGTGTATATGCTACATCAGCGCAAAGTAGCACCTATGCCACTATAAAGGTATCTTCTGATGATATAGTTACTCCTTTTACATACACATTGTACGATTCAATTGGTGAAGTTGTGGTTGGTGAAAAAAATATGACTGCTACAACATTTACGATAGGTGATGTGGAGGATGGTGGTAAGGTTAAGTATCAAATCCCAACTGATGATGACGATGACCAAATTGTAGATAATGAATATGGTGAAAGCGGTTTAACAAATCAAGTATATAATCTAGTTATGATGGATGGTAATGGAAGAAAGGTTTCAAGGAGAATTACGCTTGAAACCCCATCATTGTCATTCAGTTATGAATCATTTAAATTCAACACAAAATTTTATGACACAGAAACATCTACCATGTCATATATTTGTGATGAAGAGAATGATTTCTATGGAAGAATAGTGTTGAGCGATTTTGCAATTGATGGGATTGTATGTAGTTTGCAAAGCTACGAGGTGTCTGCCCATAGAACAACTAGTGATGATTATCTTATTAGAATAAACCTAACAAATGAAGGTAAGGGAATTGGTTATAGCGATACTTGCTATACATACTTAACATTAAAAACATTAGAATCTAATTATATTGGAGAAATCGAAAATTGTTTCTGTAAGGATAATGAAAATAAACCAAGAATATCTTCAACGGCAGATGGCAAGTTACAGATAGATGTATATCAGCCAAAAAGATATATTATATCAATGTATCAGTTTTGTAACACCATTGGTGTTATTAAAGAAAATGCTTATTCAGAGATTATCAGAGTTCCAAATGGTGAAAATTTCAATACATTCTTAAATGACATGCCAGTTAAGTTTATGCTTGGTACAAATAGTGATAATCAATCAGCAAGTATAGCCAATACAAGCAGATTCTATAGCACTAGTACAATTACATCACCTACTGGAAACAATAGTAAAGGCATAAGTGGTTGGTTTGGTGTACACCAAGAGGATTCATATCAATTTAGTAGAAGTAATCTAGTTACTGTTGAGAGAAATCAGAACGTTTGGGAAGATTTCTTAAGCTTTGGCGAGGAGAGTATAAAAGCGCCTGCATCAAAGTTAAATATTATCAAATATAAGTTTGATTCAATGTTTAGCTTATCAGATGCT
This sequence comes from Isotricha sp. YL-2021b, assembly GCA_023805745.1. Classification (NCBI taxonomy): domain Eukaryota; phylum Ciliophora; class Litostomatea; order Vestibuliferida; family Isotrichidae; genus Isotricha; species Isotricha sp. YL-2021b. The sequence continues at coordinate 169,957 of JAJJKW010001448.1, forward strand.
GTGTATTCAACTGGTGAGTTCTATTATCGTGCTGTTGGCGGTATACAACCAGCACTATATAGAAGTGTTGCTCCAATATACAATAATGAGAATAAGAGAGATAGGTATATATTGGATGACATCAATATGATAACTGTTTCAAATGAATATCCTAATATCGTTGGTTGGAACTACGTGTTCTTAGACCCTGATGATGATTACGACCCAGTTAAACCATCTAGTAAAACTCTCCCTAGCTTTAATAGGTATTATGAAGATGATGGTGGTAACACTTGTAGGTATATAGGAAATTACTTCGCAGCATTCACCAACAATGGTGGATATAAGAATTCTAAGGAACTTGACAATACAATGTCAGTTATGAGGAGTCCTAGCTATGCATCTGTAAGTCCTTATAGTAGTAATACCCCAAAGGAGATTGGTAAAACGATTGAAGGAAGAATTAAGACTGATTTTAGACTTGCTAGAGAGAATGGCAATCAGTCACTAATTGGTGATAAAAGAAGAACTGTTAACCCTTATCTAAGGGCGTTAACGGTTGATAGAAGGCTAGGTTATGACTTAACAATCATTGGACCAGTTATGGGAAGCACATTCTCACTATATGAATCTAATGACTCGACTGTTGATAAGAACAGACCTTGGAAGGGCGCAAGAATTATGGGCCAGATTTATGGCGGTATTGAAATGTCATATGATGGAGATTATAATATCATATCAGCAAATACCACATTAAATTCTACTGATGGTAGTTTGGTTTCTGCTTCACCAAATGTACGTTTGGAATACAGTTATCAATTATCCTCAAATGATGAGGATGCAAAAACTATTTACAACAAGGGTAGTATTGATTCTGTTTGGGAAAGTAATAGTGCAGAAACAGCCCAGACAAAGACGATAATTAAACGTTTTTATGAAGCTAGTCTTGGTGGCGTAGATATAAGAAATTATTTCTGGTCTAATTTTAATAGGAGTGCATTAAGTGGATATGTCTCAACTCAAGGTGTTGGTTACAATCCATTAGTCACTACTCCATTGCCTTATGTATTTTCATATCCAAGCGGTAATACTAGTTTATATAATGGCGATTTCAATCGTGATGATGCTGTTAAAGCCAACAATTACCCAACAAAGAGGTTTATTGATATATGTAATATAATGTCATCTAGTAGATATGACCTTAATATATCGTCTTGTTCTTATGGCGGTACGCAAATTATTCTTAATGAGAATGGAACATTAACATCAGAAGTTAGGGAAGGAGAAGGAATTGAGTTTGAGTTCAATTTTGAAAATCCAGTTCAGTTTGTAGACCCTTCAAGTGGAAATAAGAACTTCGGTAACATTGAGTATAAGAGAATAGGAAACACTAGTGGCTATTCAGTATTTAGTGCTAGTACTGCTAATCTTATGTTTAATATAACTAAGAAGAGTTCTTCTGACTTTGACATTTATACTGCAATGCCATCAATGATTAGGGTTCTTCCATATATGAAGGTCAACAATAAGGAGGTTGATGGTATAACATATTTCAAGACAGCAACAGAGAATGGAGAGATTGCCGCTAAGAAGAGCGTTGATGATGCCATTAGCAATGTGTCTATTTACGATTGGTGGGGTAGAGCTGGACTTGGCATATTTGGTATGCTTGATGCAGATATGGTTGTTGCAGATGGTATAGTTGCTGACGATAAATTATATATTAGTGGTGAAAGACTTAAAGAAAGATTCCTATGCTATAGGAAAAACTGGGAATATATAACATCTGATAGTAATGACTTTGGAAACGCTAGGTTCTTTAGAACAGTTTCTTTAAATAATGTGAAGGTGCTTGCTATTGTTGTTAAAAGATATTATGCTAGCAATGGTAATTCAACATTGGCTAATAGTTTGAGAACAATCGAGACTAGTGAATTAATAGACTGTAGAAATGTATGGATGAAATTCGCTGTCGGTGATTCTAGTAAACCATTAAGTTATGTTGAACTTAAGAATCTTGAATCAAACACTGACATTGAGGTACAAAATACCCCTACAGAAGAAGGTGAAGAGGTGACATCTGAAACCGTAACCAAAGAGGGGACAACAAAGTTATATTCTCAAACTGTGGCGTTTGAAATGAAGATAAATATTGATTCAATACCAAATAGTACTGGAGCTTGTAATCAAGCATTCATAGACTATGATAATATGTCATTTACCTTTATGTTTAAACATAGCAGTGATGAGTATTATGTTGACTGCGGTAACGTAACTTTCACAAATGAATCATCATATACTACTGATGGTTATATTAACCTATTGTACTCAATGAAACTACCTCAAGAAATGGGATTGTTATTCGATGACAGCAAGGGTATCAATAAATGGGATTGCGCATTGCTTGCAAAGACAAGTAGTGGTTTCTCATATAAGGTTGAATTCAAAATCAGTATATCTGGTCAGAAGTTGCCACAACAGCAAGGAACTCGTGAACTAACACAAGGAACTATAACAGGTTAACAATGGATAGTAAGATATTTTTAAATGAATTTGATAGTAAGAAATCAACTAGCAAGACTAGTGGTTTGAATGTGTCTTTGGGTGGTAAGAGGAAACTCATACCACTCACTGATACTTCGTATGTTATTAGTGCTTATGAGCAGTATCAAAAGGAAAGAGAGAATTGTAACATTATTCGATTAACTTGTCAAGTGAATCCAGTATGTACAAATGTTCTTTTTAATAGAATTACCGAAATTGTTAAGAAAGAAGGTAGCAGTGGCATTACAATGCTTAACTATGGCGTTAGTGGCGATAGTGAGGCATTCAGTGGTGTTAAGTACAAGAGTAACAAAATGGAGTTTTGGAGTGGTAATACAAGCACGTATCAAAGTGTAGACCCAATGGCTAGTTCTATGTCATACCAAACACCAATTACAAAGGCAGTTTCCATTTCTAGTAAGGGCATAAATTATGCTAATGTAGAGGGATTTAATGAAGTCGATAGCTTACACCCAACAAATGCTATCAGGGATATGCAACTATCCAAGGCAGACAATAATGGTGATTCATTCATATACCATTGTGGACTTGATATATTGAATAACCATTTAATCAGAAGCAAGACATTCAAACCAATTAGTAAGATGCCAGATGATTTCAATAGTGGATATACTGCTTTTAATACCATTGCTGACTTAATGCGTGATGTTAGTGGCAGTAAGGTCATTGAAAAGATGTATTTCCCAATCAGTGCCCAAGTAGATGGTAATACCAAGATTCTTGCAAGACACCTCTATGAGTATGATGATATATACACGTTCAAGGAGGCTGTTGAAAAAATGCGAATCGAAAAGTATAATGGCTGGTTTGGATTTGATAATGCATCAAAGATAAAAACATATGACAATTTCAGTGGAAATACTTCACTCGATTTGGAAAGACCAATCATGTATATGAATGGTGGCGATTTCGTTGATATGTACCCATCAAGAGACTTATATTCATTTATACCAAAATGGAATGAGTATAGGCATAGGATTGAGAAAAACTGGAACTATTGTATCACATATCCTAGTTCTTCAACAACAGAAGGATTTGAAGAGTTCATCGAAACAAATAATGGCGTTAACGCATTAAAGGCATTATACTTTGATGAAAATACGAGGGGTGATAATGGTACTACACAGCTTGTAATATACAGTATTTCAAAGCATGGACTTGCTGAGGGTGATTACGTAAACATCTATAACACCTATAAGAATGATGATGGTGAAAAAATCACAGAAAAGATTATTGATAATGCGCAAGTAAAGACTGTGGTAGATGATTATATTTTTACCGTTTTTGGTGCTGACACACAGATAAGTAATTCTTGGCTTGAACTTACCAATGATGATATGAGGTCACTTACAATTACAATAAGCGGTAACACAGAAGGAGATAGTGCCATGACTTATACATTAGATACTGAAAAACATGACTATTATTTCAGAATAGATGAGAATGGTGATATTATAAAATATTATATTATAAACCAGAGGGATGATTTCAATGGTTATGTAAACTTAGATGATAAGGCACAAAATATATCATACAAAAAGGTGGTTGGTGGCATGGAATGTGATTATTATGTAAGAATATTCTCAAGGATGCCTAATTTCAAATTTGCTAGCGGTACTACAAGTGAATATGACTTGTATAAAAATAATAGTGAAATGATAAATGAATACCAGAAGTTAGAGTATGATTTCGAGAGTCATGTATCTAGATTGGCTTTTGCTAAAAATATATATTCAGACGATATGGGAGAATTGGTATTCACTGATGATATAGACCTTTCTAATTTGAAGGACAATCTTGGAAGACCTCTTACATCGTTGTATCTAACCTTAATTAAGAACAATAAGGGGTATAAGGAGTGGTATGGATATGGTAAGAAAGAAAATGAATGGAATCCAAAAGAAACCATAAGTGGCGAATCAATAGAGTATTCACATTGTTTTGGTAAGATAACTTGTGGATTTGATTATTCTGCTGAGGCTATCAATGGAACGAATCTTAATAGCATTAAGACAATAAATAATAGCGGTGTTAATGTTGGATTCAATTGCAGCAAGATTAATAGTAATAGACGTAAAGATGTATTTGATGAAGAAATCGATTACGAGGGCGATGTAAACTTCTATGGGGACTTGACTTACTATGATAATTTTAACGCAATAGAGAGACATATACAGCCAATTCTGCACAGATTTAACACAGCTCAGAGAGAATCAAAGGGCAGCGCATCAAATAGATTCTTTAGCTCATATGTATATGATGATGTTCAATATGACGATTATGACAAGAATGATAAGTATGTAATTAAGAGCACTGTTGTGAACAATGCAAACAATAAAAATGAAGGATATTACTATGTACCTCATTATGAGATACCAATTAAAACGTTTGATAAACTTAGTTCTGTAATGCCTACATTCTTGACGATTAGGTCATTGGTAAGTACACCAGATGGTACAAGGATAACTGTTCTACAGAATCACTTCTTAGGAGTTGGTGATAAGGCGATGATATATGATAGAGGAACTAATGAGTATTTCTATTGCAACACCACAAGCAGTGACAATGGAAAAGTATTCGTATGTGACATATACGATGAAAATGGTAATAAGACAGATAAGATACCTAACATATTCTCAAATTCAGAATATAGGTTAAGATATAAACTATTTAAGATTGATAACCTAGAGATACCTTCTTATGCTCACATATTAAGGGATGGAACTTGTAGGTTTATTTGGCGTAATATCATCAATAATGGATTGAATACATCTGACAAGACAATTGAGGAATATCCATTCACCAATGGAGCTTTCTATGTAAACAAGAGAATAGACTTATATCTAAGAAGACAAGACCCATATAACCTATATGGTTTATATTCTGAGGATGATATTATCGGTAGAGACGTTGAAATTGAGAAGGAAAATAATTATGTTAAAGACGATGAGATAAAATGTTAAAATACAGTGTTAAACTTACTGAAAATGATTTCAAAGACAATAACATAGTTTGGAGAGAAAAATATGTTGCACCAGATTTATCATTTATTTCTGGTGTAACAGACCTATCATATCATCTTGAACAGTATAATTCAATAGCAGCAGAAAGTCCAACAGCCAATCAAAGCTGTATATTCACCCTTGAGACAAATGTTGTAACAAGGCTTGGTTATGTCATGGCAAAGTATAAGGAATATCCAGTTAAAACAGTTAATGGGAAGGATTATGTTCACATTAATGGAAGATATTTTTACGCTAATGATGATAATAACATAATAATTAAGGATTGGCAATGTGAAACATTTGTTCAAAAAGATAATACATATATTCCAACAATTATTGAAAAAGATGTAACAGTTTCATCAAGTAATGATAAGATAGAACTAGATACAATCTATTGGATTGAAGATGGTTATGTAAACATTGATGGAGATGAGTATATATTTGATGGTAATGAAATACAATCAAATGGTACAAAGGGATGCTTGAAATATAAAAATGATGGTAGAATAATTGATATGCCAACTAAGTGTAGTTCAATTGTTTTCATGCCATATACATCACCTTCATTAATACATGAGGTGTGCAAGTTTAAGGCAACTTCAACGCCATTTATGTCATATAAATATACTAGTATGAAATTCTGTGAATATTTCTTTTATGCTAAGTATAAGGAATATTATTGTCCAGTTAGATTAAGTGGTAGTACATTTGTGTGTGAAGTGCCTATTAATGGTGATGTTGCAAATCCAAGCTATTATAATGTATCAGGATACTCTGATGATTGGGCAGAAATATTCCCAATTAATACATCTACTAAAGGTATTAAGGATATAAACGACTTGATTAACTTTTCATTGTTTATAACAATTGATGGTGATAATTTCCCAATAGAGTATGACTATAGAATTTCTAGTAATTCTAAATATATAATGGTGCAAATGGCAAACCAAGGGATAACGATTCCAGTTGGAGAAAGAATTACATTTGTTGATGTATCTAACGATAATTGTATGCTTGATGCTAGCGATGGTACAGTATTCTACAATGGTAAAAAATACTATGCAGAAGAGAAGATATTTGACAAAGCCATTATTAATGATACAGAATATGATGTTAAATATGACGAGTTTGATGATGGAATAGCATATGTAACGATAGAAAATGAAGAAGTACCAATGAGGCATAGTGGCAGTACGCTCACTAGGTATGGTTATGTTATTCCAAGTGGCTCTACTGTATCTGCCGCTACAGAGGAAAGCTACAGCATATCAGCTTATAGTGGTGTAAATATTGATGGGCAATATTACATAATCAAAGACGATGTTGCATATATTGATAAAAACTATAAGGTAAAATTCATTGTAACAAGCATTAAGGGTAATTCATTATATATTTGTACGCCTTACTTCAACCCAAACGAATATCCAGATGAATTGGATGTAAATAATAAGTCATTCGAATTATGTAATGAGGTGATTGAAAATCAGACAAATTTTGACTTCCAAGTTGAGAATTCTGTATTGGGTTTACAAAGCATTACAAAAGAAACGGCATTTAGTTATTCAGATACACCAACATCAAGTGATGATGTATACGATATATTCAAACATTTAAAACTTGGTGGCAATAGTGGATATGTCAATATACCTATTTCACTTAGTACAACAATAGGTAACAATATTATACAAAGCGAAATTATCAAGAAAGATTTTTGTGAAAAAGAAAAAGAAAAGGCAATAAATAAGATTGTTGATTTGGAGAAAGACATGTATTCTCCAAAGATAATGATTAATGGATATAGTGGTTCTGATACAGATTTCCAAGCAATACATACTATTAACGTTAACTTGCACTTTAGAACAAGAAATCTTGACAGTTGGAAGGTTAATGAGGGGTATAATGACGTTTCTGTAAGTGGTCTTACTGATAACTGGTTTATTACCGATTATGAACCATATAAGACAATGATTGCTAGTGCAACATCTGGACAATTGGATACACTTATGGAAATGTCTGATTTATTGGGATTCCTTAATTTCTCAAATGATGATGTATTCTATCAAAAGTCGAGGTTGGCAAAATCATTCTTGAGACTTTCATTCTATGATTCTACCGACCCTCAAACACAATCATTGCTTGCAACCTCATCCGTGTTTGTGAATGAACACAATCTTTATAAGGAGTTTATAGATAATTCAAGAAAGGGTGTACATAATTACATACAGTTTGCTGAGGATATTGATGATTCTGTGATTGTAAATAAAATAAGGGTGTCAACGGAAAGACTAGGTAAAGCTGATGATAGTGATGTTATTGGAATAGACATACCTAGTGGAGATACATTAAGTAGGGTATATGTTTCACTTGATGAGAATAGTAGACTAAGTTCAAGATTTGTAATTGACAACAAATATAGTACCGACACGTCTTCTGAAGGTTTTTACATTTATATGTTTAGGGAATATGCTGAAAAACTACACCCAAAACCTATTTATATGAAAGTTGAATTCAACCATGCTGGAATTGGTAAAACCATACCATTCATCGTTCCAATGAAATGGGATAGTGGATGTACAGAAGATGCAGTTAGTGGCGAGGTTTACCCTTGTTCAGCATTGACAATAGCAAACTCAGGGGATGTAAAAACTCTCAAGGAGGGTATACCTTTGTCTTGGGTATATGCTCAATCATATATTCCATTATATGCTGTCTATGATTTTAAAAACAAAGAATATGGATATATATTTGATGATAGATATGTAGAAGTTGATGAAAATGGAGTAGCAAACCTTAACTTGTTTGAGTTGAAAATAAAGAATGATACAGAACCAATAAGCAGTTATGGTACTGCTGTAATAAACAGAAACGAAAAATTCATTGAACAATGAGAAAAATACAAAAGACAATATCATTAGAACCAATGACTAGCAGACTTCCTAGTGTTGTGCCAGCTTATATGAATAATGAACTCTACTTTTTTGATGATGCTCATCTAAAAGAGAGAGATTATTCATATACAAGCAATTATGGCATGATTCCAATGGATATTGACATACCAAGTAGTGTATGCGGTAATAATGGTGATGGGTGTAATGTTATTTCATTTGAACGTCTTAGTATTTGGTATTATAAATTCAAGGAATATTATAACCTTCTTAACAACTATAGTCATTGTAATACGGTATATAGTTCTGCAACTAGTTACTATGATAATGAAGTTAAAAGATGGCCAGAGGATTTGTATTATGGAAGTGATAAACAGACATACATTGATTTAGATAATGAGATAGTGTGTATGGGTGGAATTCCAAAAACAACATCAATTGATGTTACAATTGATTGTGATGGTAATACAGTATCAAAAAGATACCAAACTTTTGATGATGATGGAAAAGAGAGTGGAACAGAGGGATTCTATCATTGGATTTGTGAAAATATCGTCCCAACTTACACCATAACAAGGGAATATCAAGACTATTGGCAGAGGGATACACTGTATTATCCAGATGTGATTAAGTGGATTGGCTGGTTTGATGAAAGAAACGAATATAGCGGATATACCACAGAGGAATCTTGTAAAAATAGTTCCAATTGTTGTGAATGTGTTGAGTATGTTAAACGTGGTGGAGCAGAAGAACGTGAGAAAATGGATAAGTGGTATCAAATGATACAAGATAACATAGAAGTATTAAATTCCAAAGTAAGTGATTGTTATATCCCCACTATGATAATGCCGTTAGAATTTCAGAATTCTATTGAAGATTTGGGAGAATTTTCTATATTTTCTGAAGAGTATGAGGTTGGTGTTGATTATAGGGGTGCTAGTGGTTATGGCGAAACTGAAAATACACTCAGTGGAACAGTTGTCACAAAAGATGGTAAGTCACTTATACTTAAAGATGGTTATGTGGGTTATACATTTGACCCTAAATATATGGAAGCCAAATTTGATGAAGATGCTTGGGCTGAAATGGAGTCATCTACAGTTGAAAGTGGAATAACAGCATACACAACATCAAAACTAAAGTCATTATCTGTTGATAATTATCTTGTGGATGATATTGGTAATTTGATTGAAGGTCTATATGATGTTAGCGGCAAGACAAATCATCAGCCACTAGAGGGTAGTGTATTAGAACCTATCTATCAAGTTGGACGTATATATAATGTTGTAAGAAACGAAGACGTTGAGAACCAGTTTATTGGTGATGAAATTGATAGTATGACATTTTATTACATGACCCTTAATGGAGAAAAAAGCGAAAAGGTTTCAGCTACGACAGATAGTGTGTTAGACGCAATAGAGGAGGTTGAGATTCCAGATGATGGTAAGATGTATCAAGAAGATATTTTTTGTGACGTAATCTACCATATAGGTAATGTATACAGCGCAAATACCGTTGTGTGTAATGAAGAAAACATTGAGAATTGCGTTAATGTAGAACATTTGGAGCTGATAGATGGTGGCGAAGGTGTTGAATATACTGATACAGTACAGTTTGTAAAGACTAGAACTGAGTATTATCTTAAGAAGAAACCAAAGGATTATACACCAGATGAGTATAATGTTCCAAGCGCACATACAATAAGTTACCCAATATATGTTTACAAACTAAAACAAAAAGAAACCACCATAAGGGATAACACATATAACATTCCTTATAACGATAGTTTGGCAGAGGTTACATATGACATAACAAGGGCATACGATGATAAGGATAGAATGTTACCAATCATGAGAGAGGAATATAAACTTGGAATCGCAGCCCCACAAAACATAAAGGGTGATATTTATATAGACAGAGGAATTAACGCAGCCTTTGAAAAACATCTTAAGCTAGGTGAGGTGACAAGCCTTGAAGCGTTGGAAAACTATGGTAACGGATATTTTAAAATAACAGATAAATAACTTTTAATATAGAACATGGGTGCATTAGGTTCATATGGTTTAAATATACCAATCCAGATTAATAACAGTGATATTGATAATTTGGTAGACATATCTTTTTGTTATCACGAGACGAGAAGTTATGACTCACTCAGTGATGCGAAGTTCAAACAGCTTCCATCAAGTGTGCTCACATTGGCACATAGGGATTCAGTCGTTGATGACATAGACGATTTTATTGAGGGTATGTATAACCTTCAACTACCTCTTAGTGAGTTTAATAAGAAGGGCTTCTATACTGTATATATTAAACCAAAGGAGGTTAAAACCAAGATTATTGATGTTGGAACATTGACAGCATTCCCTGAAGTGAGGGGCTTGGTGTTGGACACCACGCAAATAAAAGACAACTCATTAATCCGTGATAAAGTCTTGAAAAATAATGAACTTGTAGGGTATAGAATCATCTACCTTGACGATAACAACAATAGACAAGACTATTATAGGATTATAACGTCAAATAATAAATGTGAGGCAGTTGTACAAGCACCTTCTTCATCAAGTGACAAATCCTATACCTATAGATACGAGGATAGTTCTACTCTTACATTCTTGACACTATCACCTTCTTCAGCACCAATGTTTAAAGATAACCAAAGTCCTTATATTGGAAAAGTAGGACAAAACATATTATTGGTTAATACATTATTTGAACCAATAATGATTGATATTGAAATGACAACTCATGATGCTGACACAATCAGCACAATGTTGGAGGGTAGCCAGCTTAGAGACCTTGATAATGGTCTTGTTACCACATTTAATGACAAGAATGAGATTTATAACCAAGCAGAACACTTCACATTGAAAGACCAATATAGTGGTAAACCAGTATTTGAGGTTAAGGAAAATAAGAAGAATTCAATAGATTTCTCACAAACTATTAACGATAAATTAGCATAATATGCCACAATATATTAAATCTCATAGTAATTATGTTCTCAAATCATTTCATCAGCAAGTAAATGATGGAAAGATATATGAGAGAGATATAACAACCATTGGTGGAGTTAACACATTTCCAAATGGCCAGACACCAATTTACCGTAGCAATAATTTTATTATTACGGTAAGGGATGATGGTGGTATATCAAACCAATATAACAGAAAAAAATGGGATAAAAACAAAACAAGCGGTGACACTTGGACTGTAACTAGCCTAGAAGGAATGGTATCTGAGTTTGAGGATGATAATGATACCAAGATTGTTCTCAAACAAGATTACTATGATTTCCGTGACTTTGCATATTATGGTTCTTTGTCTGAATTATTCAGAGCTTCAATAAATGATATTATAGCTAGGTTTCCTGGGGAATTATATGGTACTACTGATAACGTCTACTATACAACTGGTCAAACCATTGATGGTGAGTTGATTGAGACAAATCTTATGCTTGGAAAAGTTATTCCTCAACGTGATGATGATGGTAATGTAACTGGTTATACAGATAGTGGACAAACTCTATATTATGTAACAAATCCATTTGGCATAGATATACATTCTGCTAACTTACCAAAGGATGCAAACCCATTGAGATATTTTGCAGAGAATGGTTATAAGAATTATGATTACATAAATGGAGTTATCAAAACACAAGTAACATGGAATGTTCAATATGAAACAATGTCTTGTTTTGTCAAGGGAGATAAACTTGCAACAATAACAATTAATGGAGTTACCATTTATGCTTATTTGGGTGATGATAACGTAGTTTATTATTTAAGTAGTGAAAATAATTTTCACATTCGTCCAAATGATACAATTTTAAGCAAATTCTACAATGAATGTGACAACTTCCAAAAATTGTTATTGAACCAGAAATCTACTCCAAAATACAAGGCAACATTTTCTGTAATCAAGGAGAATGAAAATGGCTATTATAGGGAATTTGAGGATTTCATTTTCCCAACATCTGAAGGGGATTATAACATTGACGCAACTTCTTATGGATTTAATAATTATACCTCTAGATTGTCAGAAATTGGTGAATTTTACGATGAGTACTTTACAGATAACCTATATAGGTCAATGACCCATGAGGCTATCAAAAACTTTGACTGGACTTATACACGTGAATTTCAAGAAGGAGACGAAGAAGAATACGTGCTTGGTGGACAGAAAATGCAGAAAGCATTAAGAGTGTTCGCTAGGGAATTTGATGAAATATTAAGTTATATCAACAATATTAACAGTGTTAATAGGGTAACATATGATGAGAGAAACAATTTGCCAGATTATTTCTTGACAGATACTGTTGAGAATGAAGGATGGAATGTTGTATTGGTTAATCCTTATTATACTAATGAAGCAATTGGTAATCTATCTAATTGTAGTGATGTTTCTCTTGATTTCTCACAACCAAGTGGTAGTGTAACCCCATATGTTATTCCAAATGAAAAAGCTTATTTCTTAAGCTGTTGTAGTGGCGGCACTCAACCTTGCGGATATATCGGTAGTGGATACTATTTTGTTGAGGCAAGGGATGGAGAATATACAAAATTCGATACTTGCAGTGGTGCAATGAGAAATCGTATAAAAAGATATACAGACAAAAAGGAATACACATATCAAGAGGTTAATAATGAGTTTTTGAGAAGGTTAAAGCTTAATTCTCGTTATATCTGGCGTCATAAAGGTACTCTTGAGGGTATTGATATGATTCTTAGTATGTTTGGCATGAGAAATAAGAAATTCTACGATAACCTAAATAATTGCCAAAAAAATGGTAAAGGTTATGATTATGAAATTACTGAATATGTTGCAGAGATAGATAAACCAATATGTGATAATTGGGATGCTGTGCATCAAATGTATCATATTGATTGGATTAATTCTACCAAGACAATTACCTATGATTACAAGTCAGTTTCAAATTATAATGAAGGTGGAGTTGACGTAGATTATTTACCATATCAAGGATTACCAATCATGTATGAACAAGTTAATGATACCACTAGAAATCTTTATCCAAACTTCAATAAAATTGAACAATATGATGGAAATCCATATTTTCAGATGAATGGTGGCTGGCTGAATAAGAAATTGAATTCATATAATTTTCAGTTCAATGTTGATGACCATCTAGTAGTAGCAAATGATAGCATGTATAAGGAAACTGTAAGGAATATTAGAAGATTCGATACTCTTCAAGAAATGCTTTCAGTTCCGTCATATGAAATACATGATGGCCAGATTGTATATGTGTCAAAGATATATTCAAACACTTGTGTTGTCGATGGAATGGTATATGAGATTAAAAATGACAGATTTGGAAGATACATTGAATTAGTTAAACAAGATGATGTTGTTAAGGCTGGTGATGACTTATTTTTTACAGAATTTGTTAGAGTATATAATAGGCAAGGAGAACAACAATCATATTATCTCAATACAATACCAAATGGTCAAATTATAAAGGCATATATTACATCTAGCGGTAGCTTTATGTGTGCAGACGATTATCAAAGGAATGATACGTTTAAGATTATCACCACTGATTCAACTGATACAAATTACTTTAAGATAAATGATTTCTCTCAGTCCAATAGAATTGATGGTGATGGTTGGAGAAGACTTAAAATTGATGATTGTGATTATATTAAGCTAAGTACCATTATAAACGATAATGATGGTAACAATCCTCATAATGGTATGATGATATATGATAATGGTAGAGAATATTTTAAATACTTTGAACAATTATTTAAGTATTCAATCGAGAATGACATGTTTGACGAGAGGTGTTATGATAATTATGAATTAACACGTGATACTGAAATAAGCAATATTGGATGGCGTAAAAAAGACGATGAAACTGAAGACCCAAAGTTTACTGATTATGAAAAAGATGATTCATACTCATTCCCAAGGGAGTATCAATATTATCAATCAGGAAATGAGACTAGAGTTTGGGGTAAAGAAAGTGGTATAACAGTATCTTATAATGTTAGTAAAATACACCATGTCGATAAGAATGAAATTACCAACAAAGTATTAAATACCAAGGTAATAAGAATCACATTTAGATTGCACAGTGACTTATCAAATAACAATTGTACAGCAGAATTAAAATATATAGATGATATTGTTTTGAATTATCTAACACAGATGATTCCATCAACAGCAATATTACAAATAAATTATGTAACCCAATAACAAATGGCAACATATAGTGTTAAAGATACTGAAATAAGAGTTAATGTCAATGCTAGTGACACCACTGCAACGATTTGTTGGGTTGGTATCACTGAAACCACTAGTGAATGTGTTGTTTATAGGGATGAGGAAAGTTATTGTGAAACTGTATATATTGGCGAGAATACTGACTGTTCTAATCCGCAGCATTATAGTGGAACTATCATTTGGCATGACATTACAATTAATTATTATATAACACAAGCAACAGCCGTTTGTCCTTCTTGTACAAAGACCACTCCACCTTGTGACTTGATTAGCTATACTGTTGACCCATATTATGTTAAATCAGGAGATACAAATGTTAATGTCAAGTATGAGTATTGGAATTATTCTGTTAATGATAATTGCGAAATTGTTAGAGAAAGGATAACTACAATTACTGATGGCGAGATTGATACTTCTAATATTCCATGTTCTGCCGAAAATGAAGATAGACTAGTTGAAATACATGCGAATATTGATGAATGTGTAGTTTCTGCAATTGGTGATTTAAGGTGTTATGTTAAGAGACCACAAGAGTGTGATTGCGAATATCCTACAAGTGGTGAGTGCTATGATGTTGGCGAGATTTATTATTCACCATCTACAGTTCCTTCATCTAGTGCTGATGTGTCTTATTATTTCGATTATAAAAAGATAAAGACGCAAGATTGTGAACAAAAGATTATATTTGGTAGACACAGTGGAATTTGGCATATAAGCGGTTGCTCTGAAAACGCTTGCTGTAAAAATCATAAGGTCACAACTGAGTTATCAGCACTAACAAGTGATTGGAATGATAAACTTAAGTGTGATGGTACACCAGTTAGTGGAATGCAACTTTCCATTATTCAGATGAAAGACCCATCATATAGTGGAGAGTGTATTAACGAGTGTACTAGTGATGTTGGTTACTGTGTTGATAAATCAACTGTCACCACATATCATAAAGATTCTAATGATGAGTGGATACCTTGGGGAAGTGGCGCTTCTTGGGTATGGCTTGATAATTACTCATTACCCTACTTTGGGGGTAGTATAAGGGTTACTTGGGAATATTCAGCATTTACAGTATATGATGATTGTACGACTGCTTCTACGAGTGGAAATACTTGGGAAGACATAATTGATGTGTTACCTGATAGCGGAGAATGTGATTCTAACTTATCAGGACTTTCAATAAATTACATCTTTAAAAAAGCTCCTTGTGAATTACTAGACAGAGATAAGTTCCCACCAAGTATAAGTGGAAAATGCAGTGGAGATTGTACAGAATTCACCATATATTATAATCAAGATGCAAAACCTTGTGACGATGATTGCGGCACTTGCATAGACCCATTAGACTTGAGCACAAGTGGAGTGACTGCTGCAACTAGCGTAACTGCAAGTACTAATGGATGTACTGTTGAATTAATTAGCAAGCCAGAATGGATTACAACCACTGAAACCGATAACACAATAACATTCTCTTTGACAGCTAATAGTGGTTCAACTAGACAAGGTGGTGTCACATACAAACTTAATAATGAGAACTGTTATGATACAGTCATTATATCACAAAGTGGAAGTAGTCAAAACGAAGATACACCAGAACATACAGACCCAGAGGTACAATGCGATTGCAATTCAACATTTGACGTAAAGGCAATATCAAAAATATCAAATGGTGGTGGAAGACTTAGAATTGGAAGCTATATATTCGATGAGTGTATTGACAAAAATGCTGATATAGATGTTGGAGCAGGTACTGCTTATACAATAACATGCACCAATTCTTCATTCTCGCTTGAATGTGAGGGTGGTGTAGGATTCTCTATAGGACAAGAAAGAAAGGAACATTTGATTCCAGACTTTGTTTCAAATGTGTCATTTGATGATGATGGCTTTATATATGCAGATGTTCAACCAAATACACAAGCATACGAAAGAACTGGTTATCTAGCCGTTACATATAAGGGTTGTGTTACAAAACAGATAAGTGTGACGCAAGAGAAAGCTAACTGCGCTATCAGTTTGAATGTTATAGGCTCTGTATGTAATGAGGAAGGTGGAGAATTAACAATTATAGCTACTTAAGACTTATGATTAAAATAAATGGTTTCGAGAATGAGTATATAATAAACTTAAATGAAAGTTTAGAAACAAACTATGATATAATAATAGATTCAAGGGATGACAATGGAAAGGTCATTCCTTGGTCTATTTTATTGGTATCTAATCCTTCAATAATTTATGATAAGGATGGTATTGACAAATTGCATCTTAAATTTAATCTAGAGGCGATAAAAGATGAAGAGTTTATCCTTATAGAAAACTACAACAAAGAAAAGAATAAAATCAAAATAAAGCCCAATTTAAGTGAATCTGCTGCTAAACACTACACCTTCAGACTTATTGGGTATGATATAACTAACAAAGATACCATCAAGTTTAAGGTCAAATCAGAATGTAATGGAAACTACGTAGGTTGGAAATGTACCTATGATGGAAAACCATATGAATATTCCATAATGAAAGATGATAAGACAATAGAAATATCCTTAAAATCAATACCTTTCAGTGATATTATTGGATTTATAGAATTATCCCAAGAAAAAAGCAATATGAAATTAGGATTACATTTGCTGCACCATAAGGAAGATAAGATGGAACTCAATATGATAACTTAAAAAAGCTGACTAACTAAAAGTTAATCAGCTTTTCTTTGTCTTCATCAATATCATCAACAGAGTTTATTTCAACATCATATAATTCATATTCGCTCTCAATATCTACAAACCTATACGACATATCCTCCACATTCCATACGGCAAAACCATGTTGCGATACTGTCTCAGCATAGGATTGCTGAATGAGTGAACCTGGATATACAATCTCCGTATCGCCACTCTTTAATACTTGACGTTTATGTAAGTGGCCAGCCATTACACAATCACATCCTTCAAATGCCTTTCCATCAAGACCACTATCAGATACATAGCCATTATTAAGAGTAGAACCAATTATCTGTCCATGAAACAACCCAATGAACTTCGCATTTGGATTCGCCTCTCTAGTTTCCTCAAGTGTGGTAGGTCTCATGAAATCTTCATATATCGAATATAAACACCACACTACATTATCATCAACAGCACAACCGCTTTTGTATTCAAAAATTGCATCTAGGAACTTGCAGTTTTTAAAATCAGCAGTATCAAACAATGCTGTCATTGTGTCAGTACGAGCTTGATTCTCTACAATTAGGTCATGATTGCCAGCTATGACCAATACGGTAGCTATTTCTTCCAATTGTCTTAGGAAATAACTCGCAAACACCATAAGTTCATTTGAAATGGTATTCTTCGAATGAACCAAATCACCACTTATGACAATACGAACCTCATCTTTTTCAAACCCTTCACAGAGTTCCCTACACTTGTCAACAACTTGTGACAATAATACTGAATATTCCTCTAGTCTTTGGAAATTTCTAATATGAATATCTGCTAAATGAATAATTTGTTTTATCATTAATTCTAATAGATTTTTGCAAAGATATATAAAAAATGTTAAAAAACCAAATTTTTAATCATATAATTCAGGATGTTTCACATCAAACATCATCATTTCGCCATCATTAAACTTTTTAAGGAATTCCTCTAGAATCTCTTTCTTAATAATACAACCATTTGACGGTGGTTTACTAAAATCTATCGGTTTCATTTGTGCAAGCCTAACGTTAAAATAGAATGGATTCTCCTTCAATGACTCTATTATCTTACTTTTGTCCTCGCATATGTCCCTAAAACCCTTTATATCGTCTTCAGACAGTTCAAACCATTCCCCTATAAGGTTTGATGATTTGAAGTGATTGTGGAGCATTTTTTCAAGCTTGAAAGGATGTTCAGTTTCAAATGATTCCTTTAGATATAATTCTGAGGAATTACCTGTTTGAAGTTGTTTCAGTCTTGTTTCCACTTTCTTTGCCTTGGTTGAACCAATCTTATATCTATTATTATTTCCTATCTCCCCTATTAAGTATACATATCCCATAATCCAATTGTTGTTTTTATAAAATATAAAGATTATTAGGTCAATAAGAAATATTTATATAAAACAATAGAAAATTATGAAATACTTAAAAGAATTTAATACTGTAGCAGAGTATACTGCTGCTGAGAGTGGATTAGCACTACCTAACGTATCTCTTGTAACTGAGAATAATGCAGTGCATTATAATCCATCAAGTCCAACACCAACTCACGATTATGTTGAGATTGGTGGTATCAAGTGGGCAACAATGAATGTTGGAGCATCAAGTGTAACTGATGCTGGTTTATATTTTGCTTGGGGTGATACAAGTGGATATACTGCTGCACAAGTAGGAACTGACAAACAATTCACAGAGGAAGATTATAAGTATGGCCCAATTGATTGGAATGATGAACCTAATTATGGTATAACCAAGTATAATAATGATGACCATTTAACAGTTCTACAACCTTCTGATGATGCTGTAACTGCTGCTTGGGGTGGTAATTGGAGGATGCCAACAAAAGAGGAATATACAACATTATTAAGTGCTACAACACAAACCTGGGTTAGTAATTATGAAGGTTCTGGCGTTAAAGGAGTTGTATTAACATCTACTGCTGATTCAAGTAAGAAATTGTTCTTCCCTGCTGCTGGCTATTGCCATGATGGATATATAGATTCTGAAGATTATGTAACTTACTGTATGACAAGTTCAATTAATAATGGTGAATTGTATTATTTTTATGCTTTTTATTCAGATGTTGATGGTTCATTTGAATATGATGAGAACTTTCGTTACAGCGGCTGTCCTGTTCGTGGTATATTAGATGATTAAACATAAAAAACAATAGAAAATTATGAAATACTTAAAAGAATTTGCAACTGTAGCTGATTATAACGCTGCAAAAGATGGTCTTATAACACCAAATGTATCACTCATTAATGAAACAATGGGAGTGGCTTATAAACCTTATGTGCCAACACCAAGTCATGAATATGTTGACCTTGGTTTGCCAAGTGGAACAAAGTGGGCAACAATGAATGTTGGTGCAAATAGTATTACTGATTATGGTTTGTTCTTCCAATGGGGCGATACGCAAGGTTACACTGCTTCTGAGGTAGGTAGTGGTGAAGGAAAGAAGTACTTTGGTTGGTAAGACTGTATTAGATGCAGAAGATGATGCTGCTCAAGCTGCATGGGGTGGTAGTTGGAGGATGCCAACTGAAGCCGAATTCATAGAACTATTGGGCAACACTGATAGTGAATGGACTACTGTTGATGATGTAAATGGATATAAATTCACGCATAAGAATGATAACACCAAGTATGTGTTCTTCCCTGCTGCTGGTGGCTGTTACAATGGCAGCGTGGAAGATGTGGGCAGTGACGGTAACTATTGGTCAAGTTCACTCTTCACTTTCAGTGTGGATTCTAGTATATCATTGTGCTTCTCGGATGGTAATTGTAGCCTATACGGTGGCTACCGCAGAATCGGCTCATCTGTACGCCCTGTAATGGATGCATAAATATCCATATATTACTATAAACCTTACAAAAGGGCATCAGAAATGGTGCTCTTTTTTTGTTTGGGTTAATATTTATTATAAAATAATAATCAAGCAAGTCCTTACTTGCTTTTCTTAATAAACTATTTAGTTAAAATTATGGCAAAAGACAGAAGAAAGCTGCAACATATCCATAGCAGTTTATTGGATAAGCAGCCAACAGCAGCCTCACTTGAGGTAGGAGAAATTGCTGTTAACAATCACGAAGGAAAGGAATTCCTTTCAATTAAGAATTCAAATGACAAGGTAGTTAGATTCTCTTCAGATGTACAGATGATTGATTGGGTTGAGAAGAAAGAGGTTATCCCTTATAGTGGAACAGTTGATAACGTACACCTTGACACTAACCGTTCAAACATCGAGATTAAGCTCAACCAAGTAGTAGCTAAGAACACCAAGAAATATGATGTAGTTAATGGTGCTAAGGACATTGACGGACAAGATGTTAATCCTTCATCTGATAGCGGTCTTACCAATGGTGCTGGTTTTGCAATCGACATGTCACAATATGCAATGATTGGTGCTAACCCATCATTTAGTTCTGTAACAGTAACACATAGGTCAAATCTTAGTGGTACAACCAACATCTCAAATGGTGCTGGTGGCACAGCACTTAATATTACTACCACTAGTGTTAGTGCAAATGATACAAATTGGACTGAGACAATCACCAACAAGACTTCAAAGGTTACTACACTTGCTGAGAGCGCAACTACAGCCACATTGAGTGGTAATACACTTGACATAACTGAAGCTACTAGGATTTCTGCAAAGACTCCAAGTGCATCTGTTAGTGGAACGAATCTAAACATTACAGAAACAAACACAGACATTGAATCTTGCGGAAGAATCAGTGGAAAGACAAATGCATTCACAGTACAAGAATGTGCTGCTGGTAGCGGTAAGACAATTATTAACCAAACTGATATTGACATCAGTGGTAAGACATTTGATGTTGTAGAAACCACAAGTGCTACAATTAAAGCCCCTGCAACAACCGTAAGTGGTGCTACATTGGCATTTGATGAGGGTACAAGTATTTCAGCAAAGACCCCAACAACAAACCTTAGTGGAACAAGTCTTGGAATCATTGAGACCAATACAGATATTACTTCTTGTGGTAGAATTAGTGGAAAGACAAATGCTTATTCTATGGAAGAGTGTGCTACTGGTGGTACACACACTCAAAAGTACCACACATCAACAATCAGTGGTACTAATTTGAATGTAACAGAAGGTACAAGCACAATCAATAGTACAAACACCAATTTAACTGGTACTAATCTTACGATAAAGGAAAGTGCTACGACATTATCAAGCACGACTACTACAATAAGTGGTGGAACACTTACTCAGACCACAACTGGTGCAACTACTGTTAACGTGGGTGGTGCTCTTGCTGAGAATGTAACTGGCACAACAACTATCAATAGAACTGGCGCTGTTACAGAGAACAACAAGGGTGGACTCACAATTACCACAACTGGTAAGACTTGTATGCAGTCAACTACTGACGTGAATATTGGTGGTGATTCTAGCACCAATATAGGTGTTACTTGCGCTAGTGGCGTATATTCAAACAATGTAGGAATATATGCACAGACAGGTATTACAGAAACAGCTAACACGGTGACAATTAGTGGTACAAGTAGCGTTAATGCTAGTGGTGCTACTGTTAATATAAGTGGTACAACAACTAATATTACTGGTGCTACAACACTTAATGTTACTGGTGCTACAATCAACGTTGATGCTTCTACTTATGACCTTGATGCGGCTACAGTTTGTGTAAGCGGTTCAACAAAAGCTAACTTCTATGGTAAGGAAACAAATATTGGAGTTGACTGTGGAGGAACAACGGCTACAACTATTAATGTAAGCGGTGCAACAATTAACGAAGGTGGTACGACAAACAACAACAATTTCACTACAATTAACAATACTGCTGCCACAATCAATAATAAAGCAACCAATTATAATATAACTGGTGATACATATATTAGCGGAGACACTGAAATTACTGGTGATTTAACAATTCCAATTACTTGTTCCACTATAACATCAACAACTGTCAATGATGCATTGTGTGAGGTACTTGATAGAGGTGTGGTTACCATGACTACTGTTACACCAGCAGCTACAAGTGAAATACTTAAGACCTATAAGCTTTGGCAGAATGGTGTTCAGATAGGAGAGGATATCAATATTCCTAAAGACCACTTGTTGAAGAGTGCTGAGATTGTATATGGTAAGGTAAATGGTACTAGTTTTACTGCATGTACAGAAGCTTCATCAGATTGCCATTGGTACATCAAGTTGGTATGGAACGTGTTCGACCCATCAACAGGTCATGCTGATGACAAGACCACATATATGCCAGCAGATGACTTTATCAAGGATATTGATAGTGTTAACCCATCTGACAATGGTACTGCTGCAAACCACAACGTGAATGTTACTGTATGGTATGATGGTGAGATGAATCACGTTTCTGCTGAGACAACGCCTACAATGCACGTAACAAATATGTATGCAAGTAGCACTATTAGTGCAGCAACAGCAAACATAACAACAAGTAATATTACTACATTGAATGCTGGTGCTACAACCATCAGTGGTGCTACAACTATCAACAATAACTTAACTGTTACAGGAAACACTAATGTTAGTGGTAATACTGCTGTGAAGGGTACATTGGATGCTATTGGAGGTTTGACAAAATCAGTGACATGGGCATTGGGTACTCCAAGTGCCGATACAACTGGTTATAATGGTTCTGCCAATAAGACTATTACAATACCTTCTTCAACAAGTCATCTTACTAAGAGTGCTTTGACAATTGATTATAATGTAGATGTTAGAAGTAAGACAGATACAACTTATAATACAGAAGCAGCAGCTACTGTATCAATACCAGGAAGTATTGACCATTTGTCTAACTATGATGGAACAAACATCACACTTCCTCACCCAGTTAATGTAAGTGGTACTGTTACTGCTACTGGTGCTATCTATTCATCAGATAGAAACTTGAAAGAAAATATAAATTTTGTTGCACGTGAAGATTTCAATAAGGTTAAGAACGTGTTTACAAAGTCATTCAACTTCAAGGATGACGATAGCAAGAGAAAAGTATATGGTGTAATCGCACAAGAGGTACAAGAAGCTGGGCTTGATGAGCTTGTACATGTTAAAGACGATGGAAACCTTGGTGTTGACTACACATCATTACTTATCTTGAAGGTTGCATATCTTGAAGATTTATATGTAATGCTAAATCAAAGAATTGCAGAACTTGAAAATAAAGTTAATGAACTTGAGAACAAAGACTAATTTGGCCAACTTGAATAAGTGGTGGGGTTAACCATTATACCCCACCATATTTTAAAATGTTTAAAATAATATGGCAGTAATTCAAAACGAATGTTATAGAGTTGTAACTATTAAATATTTAAAGGATTTCATTGGTGCTGACGTGCAAGATAGCACCAATGCTAATCCCATCTATATATCCAACTCATATGACGAAAGATATTGTCCTACATATAGCGAGTTGACTGGAGGAACTATTATACAAACTTGGAAACCTGGTGATACACCAAATGGTGATAGGGATGGTATAACTGTTAATTCAACAGCAATTCTTGGGGGTAATTATACTGATAATCAATGTGTTGACCAAAGAGATTTGTCTATGACATACACAAGGTTTAGTGGACTAACAGTGTCAACTGGAAAAACTAATTTAAGTGCTTGTGGAGACAGTACTTCAGTTAGCTATAGTCACAAATATTTGAGGTATACAAAGAGTATGAATGATAGTTGTACTACTGGAACGTCATCAGCAGAAGTAAGTGATACAACTTGTAGCGAATTAACTTGGCATCCATCATTAGGTGCGGTATCAAGTTGTAATACGTATACAATTGAGAAGAATAGCAGTTCAACTGGAGAAGCAGATGCTAGACCTATAACATTATATGCTCATGTGGAGTTTAGGGGCAGTAATAGAAATAGTAATACAGTTAATATGACTCAAAGTGCATTAGGAGGAAGATGGGTTGATTATAGTACAGTTTATGAGATAAGCACAACTACTGATGGCGAGGCATATGATACATGTTCAGCACAAAATTTCAGTGTTGGTGGTACTGGAATAACTAGGGTTAGTTATTACTGGGAGGATTCTTGTGGAGCATCTTATCCAAGTATAACTTCTGGTACTACAGGAACTACATACTTAGGAACTGAAAGTGGTAGTTTTAGTTCGTGGGATTGTTGTAATGGTTCTCACACAGCTTCATCATCGTTTACCTTTAATTATGGAACAAAGAGTAAAACAGTTACATTTACACAGAATTGTGCAGACTGCTCAAGCAGTTGTGGAGCACCAGAATGTAGGGTATCAAGTAGCAAGTATTTGTTACCATCTAATGGTGGAACAATAGAGGTAAAATTAAAAGACAATGATACAGGCGAAGTGCTTTCAGCAACATGGTCAGTATCACCTAGTGATGGGGTTACAATAAATGGTGGAAATATAACATTCCCACAAAACACAACAACTACTGACAAAGAATACACTGTTGTTGGTACTAATGGCTCTTGTACTGCAAGTAGACTTATAACTGTAGCAGGAACAAGTGGTCCTAGTCCTTGTTCATTGGTTGTTACTGATAGCACATACATAAAGTCATCTAGTTCAGCTAAATATGGTAGTGATGAATGTGACTCTGCGTATATGTACAAAGGCAACGTAAGTGTTATATATAATCCAGCATCAGCATCGACGTGGCTTACGTATAAAATAACATGGCAAGGTGATTCAGATTGGAGTACCTATTATTGTTCTGATTATCAAGCTAACCCAGAGGTGGCGTACACTATGCAAGACAAATTAGGACTTACTCATGATAAAGATGACCCTAATCTTTGCTCGATAGCATACATTATGACAGAGAATACAGGTAATGACAGAGAATGCGTTGTTAGTTATGCAATTAATGGTCAGACATGTAACCATCAAGTTAGGGTTGTACAAGAAGGAAGTGGCGGCCCAATTCCTCCTACGCCTACAGGATGTGAATGTTCTAATGCTAACTTCAGTGTAACAGGTAATAGTGTAAATGCTGGAACTAATGTTGTTGTTGGTAATTATACAGCCAACTGTACTAATGGTGCTACTGTTGGATTTAGAAGTGGAGATAATTTCTTAGAAGGTGGTATTTGGCTAAGTAATGGTAGTATTATAGCTGGTAAAGTAAATTCACATACAGAAGATTTGAGTGGTATTTATGGAATTTATGTTAATGGGGACAGATGTGCTACCTTCACAGTAACATCACCTGGTGCAGTGACATCGTGTGTTGATGGAATTGGAGCAACTGCTTATTCAATAACTTGTGATGAGGTTGCTACTTCTGTGGTTAATATAATCAATTTCGATATGAGTGGATGGAAAAGCGGATGTAACTATATAATGCAAGTTGAGGTGACAGATGACAATAGAAGACAAGTAATCCCATTCGATTTTACTGGAAATGGTTTTTACAGTGTGGTAGTACCTATAGGGCTGGAAGGTAGTACTGCTCAAGTAACAATTGGTGGAATTGTAGGAGGAGAAATATGGTCGAAAGATTGTGGACGTATTTCAATATCACGGTGTGTACATGAAATAAGAGTAATAAACGATTCATCAGTTACATTAGAAAATATTGTTTGTCACGCTACTTTCAATAATGGAACTACAGCAACATTCCTACCAGTTAACTCATTGACACCAGGGAGTTCACAACTAACGGAACTACCAATTGTTAATTATGGTGTGATAACAAATATTTCTATAACTATTACTTCTCCAGACAGTGGAACTCTTAAAGAAAGTTGCTATACTATCAATAGTACCTATTTACCATTGAGAGAGGAGATAAGAATAAATTGTGCAACGATAAAATAGTTATAACTCTTAATTAAAAATAGGCAATCAGAAATGGTTGCTTATTTTTTATTATATTATATTTATATTAAATAATAATATTAAATAATACAATATATTATGATTAAAATATTCAAAGTAATATATAATTTTATTATTAATTTATTTAAGTGTGATAAAAAGAAAAAGTGTGGTAAAATCGTTATTGACCATCAGTTTGAGAAGAACGATGGAACAACACTTGCTTATCTAAGTTATAAGGTAGAAGAATAATTATGGGTTGGTCGATTTCACCTTCAAGCAGCATTGCTAGAATAGATTCAAATAGTGGACAAGCTACGTTTGGTCATCACGATAATGACAAGACGTACACAATAACATATACTGACGAGGAAAAGGGTACTCTTTCTCACCAGTTTACTGTTTATGCTTGTGCTCCACCTCAACCTACAGGTACGTGTAATTCTGAGACACATAGACTTGGATATTGTGTTAGACAAGAAGGTGGTAATCATGTACAAATTGGTACATATGACAGTATGGAGTGGTGTAGTGGAACTTGGACAACAAAGGGAACTCTACCATCTTGGATAAGTAATGTAACATTTGAAAATGGAAAAATTTATGCAAATGTTAGTAGCAATGGAGATACAGAAAGAACTGAAAGAATTACAACTTACTTGTCAGATATAGGTGATGACTATTTTGATGTAACCCAATGTGGAGGTGGCGGTGGTGGCTGCAATTGTAGTTCAGCTAGTTTTGCAGTTACTGGTAAGACACTTGATGGCAGTGGCCAGTATAGTGTAGAAGTAGCCACCTATACAGCAGATTGTGAGGATAATGCTAGTGTTGGGTTTGTTAGTGGGGATAATTTTTTGGAAGCACCTTTCTTAAATAGTGGAAGCGTTATGGCAAAGGTAAGTCCATATGAAGGTTACAGAACTGGTGTTTATGGTATATATATTGATGGTAACGAATGTACCACATTTACTGTAATCCAAAATGGTGCTGGCGGCTGTAACTGTGCTGCGGTACATATTGATAGTGAAGTTACATTTGAATCAAGTGGTGGTACTAGTGTAGTTGGTGGAATATCTAGCGGATGCGAATTGATTGTACAAGGAACATCTGATTGGTGTAGGCTTTATCAAGATGGAACTAGTTTAAAAGTTTCTGCAAGTACAAACTCAAGCCAAGATTCTAGACATTCTGGATTTGGATATAAGGTTGGTGATGATAGCAATTGTGGAAATATTGCTGTTCACCAAAACGGAAGTGGAATAGTATACAACGTAATTATAAAGGGTACTTATGATAAACGTAATTCAGATGTATTATTCTCTATCGTATATGAGAAGGATGGAGGTCCACATACACCTACAATAACCAACGGTAAGATAAGTGTTCGTTATAATAATTGTGCGCATGCTTATGAAAGCCCAATAGTTGATGATGGTGCTACAATGGCATTATGCGAACCTGGAAGTGGAACTCAATATGCAATTGATAGAGTGAATACAGAAGTCACTATTGTAGGTATAACATGTACTGTTGGATTGATAGGTGGTACTAAAGTCATGAGTTCAGGAGAAGCGTATGATTTCACATATCCTGGAAGTGACATCACTTATCATGTTACATGTTTGTAAAAAAAAAAAACAGAATAAATGAGGGTAATCAATAGTGATTACTCTCTTTTTTTATCTAATTTTCTTGTTTTTTAATTTTTTTTTGTATATCTTTGCATAAATTATTGATATTACGTATTATGGATATAGATAAAAATATAGTTCTAATGTATGGCTGTCCAATAACTGATTGGAAACCAATTGAAGAAATTGAACCTTGGAAACCAATAGAGATAGAGCCTATTGAAACTCCAAAGAAGGATGTCAATTATTTCAAAAATGAATTCATTAAATTATTCGAAGAAATGGAAACAATATTGGGTGAATGTAAATCACTCATTATGGAGCGTAATGGTGATTGCATAGACACCAATATAAAATTTTAACAATAGATGGCAAAGAAGATAGTAGTAGATGGAGAACCAAAGGAAGTAACAAAGATTAGAAATAAGATATTGAAGGAGTTCAACGACCTTATATTCATTGAAGAAGGACACAAGTATTTTCTTAACGGTGAACAGTTACCATCAGTATCAGAGGTAACTCACAAGTTCTGTGCATATCCATTTGATAGCGAGGAACAAGCTGCAAGATACGCTGAGAAACATGGAGAGACAGCTCAATTTTGGCTTGATAAATGGAAGTTTACCAATCTTAAGGCAACCACAAGTGGAACTTTAACTCATGAATATGGTGAAGGATTAGGATGGTTGAGGAATGGACATCCAGAGTTCCTTCCAGAGTCATGTAAACAGAAATATGTAAAAGATAAGGGTTGGCTTATTCCAACACGTCCAAAGGAAGAATCTGTATTGAAGTTCTATGATGAATTGAATGAGAATCTTCACTTTGTATTGGCTGAAACTAAGGTATACACTGGAAAGAACAAACAACTTACCAATCTCAATCAGAATTATTGTGGAACATTTGATATTTTGTTCTATTACAAAGACCCAAATGATGATTCAAAGAGTGGACTTTGCATATTCGACTTTAAGACCAATAAGGAGTTAACGAAAGACTTTAGTAGGGAAAATGGTAAGTTCCTATTACCGCCATTCGGTGATTTGCACGAAGAACCACTTTCATATTATACCCTTCAGTTAAGTTGTTATCAACTTCCACTTGAAGATATTGGTTTAAAGGTGATTGCAAGGAGAATTGTTTGGTTAAAAGATGATGGGTCATATGAATTAATAGCATTACAAGATGTTACAGACAGATTAAGAGAAGTGTTATAAACGAGCGAATATGGAATACGACTTTAACCTAGAAAGAATAAAGAGAGCAAAGCTTACGTTGGATGCTTACTTTAAGGAAGTTCCAAAGGGGAAGCAACCAAGGGATTTATGGAAAGATACCATTTCTAAGGTTGAGAATAGTGGAAGTAGAAATACTATGTACAGTAAGGCACTTGGTATTGTAAACCTTAATGGTACTGTTCAAGAAGCCTATGAGACAATCATAAAGTATGCCAAGGAGAATGAAGATAAACCACCTAGGGAAAGATTTATGACATTGGAAGATGTCGCATATTGGGCATCTTGGATGAAAGGTGAATTTGAACAATATCTAAATGGTAAGGAATTTTCTCTACTGACATATTTTGATTATATAATAGGTTATTACATTGTGGCTTCATTTAGGGGGTTTTCAGCAGAGTATGAATTCTGCAATTGGTTGAACAAGAAAATGGATGGTTCAACTTGTTACAATGAAGAGAATATAACTCAAGAAATGTGCGAGAGACTAGGTTGCAAAAATCATGACGAATTGGATAGAAAGTTGATGATTGACCTATTGGTTGATGATGATATTGCTATTCAAGTAAAAAACAAGACATTCTTGTTAGGTGGAGGATATAGTTCATTTGATGAGGATTATAGGAATCTAAAGAAAGCAGCCAAGGAACTCAAGGAAAAATATCACATGGATTATTATTTCGTGTTTTATGACACTGATGGAGGTTGGGTTAGGAAAAGAAAAGATGGATTATTCGTATTTGAAGCAAATGCTATATTCAAATTATTTGACGAGAATGACATTAAGAAGAGGAAAGAATTGGTGAATAAAATGTACGATAGAGGTAATTTATTTATAAGCGAACTAACACAATGACAACGAGGAAAACAATTTTTTTGGGGAGTTTCATAGGAGCAATGCTCATGACACTCATTTCTTCAAGTTATCTATACATTGCATTCAGAAAAATGTATAATGGTTTGAAGGTGGGATTTGAAAAATGGGATGATTTAAAAAAGTTTTAAATTATGGAACCAGTTAAGAAATATGATTTAAAGGAGATTACCATACGCATAAACAATCTGAAGAAAAGATTTGGGAGCTATAGTGTAGACAGAATGATTAACTTATGTCACACATATTCAGACAACCAATGTGATGTGTTGAATCTAGCATATCGACAATTGAAAGATAATTTAACAAAGATAAAAAGGTATAAGTATGGTTACGTAAGAAACATAGAATATGAGAAGAGAGAAAGGAAGTATTATGAACATAAGCAATGCACAGTGTATTATAATGATTATGCAAGTCTTTATCCCTCTTTTTCTAGTAGTAGTAGCTGGACTATAACAACAAACAGTTTAGGAACTTATGGTATATATTAAATTATTAGATACATTGGCAACATTGGCCAATGTTAGAGTTGAGAAAAAGATACTCAAAAGACCAGAAGGAATAGTAAAATGGGGTTATAGCGACAATAGCGATATTGTTACTGAAATATATATAACGAATTTTTCTAAAAAACCTATTTATAATAATAGTGGCTCTTTTGGTTTTTGGGTACATGGAGATACAGAGGAAGAGGCTAGCAAGAGAGCTTTAATTCAGCTTCTTAATAGTCTCAAGTGGTCATATAAAATTAAAATTGGAAGATGGCTAGAGTCGTAATTGAAGTTCTGTCTCATTATCTTTTTGATGAGAAGATGAAGAAATTGGGCTTAAATGATGAAAATGTAGAAAATACAAACAAGGCATTTATCTCAATCATAGGCACTGAGGAATGTAGAAAATACTGGATTGGAGAGGACGATAAACACTTCTTCAAAGACCATCCCAATGTCTTGAATCTTGATTTCGATGATATTAATGATTGTGACGTATTATACAATGGCCACTTATTTAAAACAATGACAATTGAACAAGCTGAACGAGCCATTGAATTCATAGAGAACAACATCAACAATGGCGTTGAGACAATAGATATTCATTGTAGAGCTGGAATATCTCGTTCTCGTGCATTCGGTGAATTCATTTATAGATATTGCAAGGAGCATGACATTGACGTAGAATATTATGATAGGGATGATTTTACAACGGTATTGAATCATAGTGTTCTTAGAAGGTTGAATCATGCTTATTGGAAGAAACATAATCTTAGGTTTTATGAGGATGGCAAGACGGAATATCCTAGAGACCTAGTAGAGCCAGAAGTTAGAGTTATTAATAGGGAACGTAACAGAGAGGCTTGGAGAATAAATAGGCAAATGGGAAGAGTATAGAAATGGAGAAGACATGTTTAAATTGTTGTTATCTATCTAGTTGTAAGAAACTAAAGGAAATTGAAGATAAAGAAGGAAAAGTGTATGTTTCTGCTTTGAATATGGCAGAAGATTGTAGTAGTTATTTAGACCCTAGAACTTATGGATAAGTATAATGGAGTAGTAGATGAAGTCCTTTATTACAGTGAAAGGACTAGTGACGGTAGATGGATAATTCCAATTGAAGTTGATTGGGACTATACACTTACCAAGTGTTCATGTTGGGAAGATGGAACAATGGAAATAAACTATGAAGCATTTGATGTCATGAAGCGTTGGACTAAGGATTATAACGTTGGTTGGATACTTAATTCGATGAGACATGATGAAATTTTAAAAGAACCTTTAAAAATACTTGAAAAAGAAGGTGTAAAACTTTATAGTTTAAGAAAGAACCCACGTCAAGATGCAGACGGTAATGAAGTAAGTAAATGCTTCGCTGTGTTCTGCATTGATGATAGAAATGTGGGAATTCCAGTCAAATGGTTTGAAGGCTGTAATAGACCTTATGTTGATTGGAAGGAAGTGGATAAAATAATGACACCCATATTGGAACATATGAGTGCCACCTTAAACAAAGTTAAATTATGAATGAAAAGTATGTTTTAATCAAAGAATTCAAAGCAGGAGAAGGAACACTCCCAGAGGGTAGTGAAATTATTTATTTCAGAGGACAATTTTGGGTAAATGGTGGGCCAGCTCCACAGTACTATAATGGTATGCTTGGAAAGTTGATTAAGAATCCAGAGTACGTAAGAAAGGCAAAGATTTCTAAAAATATGTTTTAATGAAAATAGAAATAGATACTGTACATTTCATAAATGGTTTGGCAGAGAAGTATGGCTTTGAAAGAGACCAAGAAGATAAAGTCATAATTAAATTTGAAAAACTAACCATTGAGGAACTTATGGATATTGCTAATCGTTATTTTAATGATTTAAAAAATGGTTGGCTAGTATATAAAGTGGATGATAATATAATTGTTGATATGGAGGGTAGAAAGAATTCTTTTTCTCCCCAACAATTTAGGTTAGCATTTGTTTGATAAAAATGGATAAAAGTAGATTTTTAAAGGATAGTGATAAAACTGGACGTTTTATTGTTAAGTCAAAGGTAACTGGCAAACAATACTATGTTGAGGCTATCGGTAATACACATTCGGCAGATTGGGGCGATTTAGACCCTACTACCAAGAAGATGACTGGCTCCTATGGAGAACGTTACGAAGGATGCGTTACCGAGAAGGAGTCTCTTATCACAGAAGCCAATGGATTTGAAAAAATAACAAGATTACCGCAAGGAGTTTCCCCTTTCGATGAAATAGAGAGAAGGGATAGAGAATACGAGCAAACAATGAAGAAAATATGAAATTAGATACTAGTGAAGCTGATTGGAAGGAATTTGAGAAATATAAAATTGAAGAAGATGGTGATTATTGTACATATGATTTCTCAAATGCACCAGAAGAGATTGTACAGAAAGTATTTAATATGATGAAGGACGATGATAGGATAAGTGTTATTGATAGTACTAATGTTCAAAAACATCATATTGACGATATGCTAGAAGAAGCAATTGAAGAATTAGATGGAGAATAATTAAAACTAAAAAAAAAACTATATAGTTATGGGAACAAGAGTAAAGTATTTCCATGTTTATGGAATCGCAAAGACAGGACGGAAGAAGCATGTAGTTACTGTCGTAGGTAAGTTCGAGCAGTCACGAGATTGGACTGATGTGACTGAGATTGTTGACGTTGAGGCAAAGCCAAATAACTTTGTCAAGGGTGAACTTAGGTATAAGACAAAACAAATGAAGAGAAAACTGACACTAGGACTGTCAATTTGTCACCCTTCTGACAAATTTGACGAAGAGGTTGGTGTCGAATTGGCAAAGGCTAGGATTAAAAAGGGTTATGATGTTGGCTCACTTGAGACATCTAACGTAACAATGCTTACAGAGGATGCAATTATGGCAGAACTCATAGTTAAGCTTAATCATGTAATTGAAAATATTCAAGAGTACATTTCAGAATAATAAAATATTAAAAAAACTTAAAAGATTGGGTTAGTATTTTGCTAATCCAATTTTTTTTTGTATCTTTGCACAAGATTAAAAGCGAAAAGTATAATGATTATTATTGCATGGTATAATTTAATAGGTGTGATTGTTGGCATTGTAATGCTGTATTACTTTATGAAGATGTGGCGTTTCGAACAATCATATCACGACATACGTGACTTATCAAGTTTGGGATATATGCTTATAGTTGTAGTTTGTGCAATATTTCTAGCGGTTTGGGGAGGAATTTTTTGGTGGTAAATAAAGAATTAAACAGTTATGGCACACATTTTGCAAGGTGAGGTAAGGGAAATATATGTGAGTGATGGAAACATTAAGGAGTCCAAAAACGTCCTATTGGTATATGAGAATGGTGAGTTGGATTTAAAGTGGTGCTGCGCCAATGTGGTAGAACGCCAAGTTAACCCAATGCTTGTTAAGGTTGGCAGAAGTATGAAATTAGAGTATGGAGAGCCTAATCTATTTCAAGTAAGACAGATGATACCATTTCAGAATGAGCAAGGACAGCTTGAACCTTGTTGGGAAAAAATAATGTAATGGAGGCAAAAGAAATATATGAAGAAGAAGGTATCATCAATGGTTCAAGGGACGTATTCATGATAATGGAAGATGATTCAATGATATTGAAGACATACATTGGTGATAGAGTTATTGAATGTGAAAATCCAGAATTAGTACCATGCGGTAAAAAAGGTAACAGAATACATTATGGTAAGGAAAATGGCAGCGGACTTAGGAGTTCCACACCATTTAGAAATTATGATGATGGAGAAATAGATAAAAGATGGACAAAAATAATGTAACATATGATAACTGAAAAAGAATTAGTAGAAGATGTTGAGAAGTTAAAGGAAAAGGTATGGCTTCATACTCACCCAATGGTTAAAGGTATTACAGATACTAAACTATGGGGAGAGGTATACAGCAAACTTGAGGAGATTGTTGGTATTCTACATATGAAAGGAATAAAAATAACAAAATAAATAACATTAAACAGTTTATGGGAAAAATTATTGGAATTGACCTTGGTACGTCAACATCTTGCGTATCAGTTTTTGAAGGTGGTCAGCCTACTGTTATTGTGAATAGTGAGGGCAATCGTACAACTCCATCAGTTGTAGGATTTAAGGATGGTGAACGTAAGGTTGGTGATGCGGCTCGTAGACAAGCTATTACCAATCCTAAGAATACCGTGTACGCTATCAAACGTTTCATGGGTATGCCTTACAACAGCGTTATAGAGGAATCTAAGCGTGTGACTTACGATGTTGTTAACGAGGGTGGTTTCCCACGTGTAAGCATCGATGGTCGTAAGTATACCCCACAAGAGATTTCAGCAACCATCTTGCAGAAGATGAAGAAGACTGCTGAGGATTATATTGGTCAAGAGGTAACTGAGGCTGTGATTACGGTTCCAGCTTATTTCAACGATGACCAACGTAAGGCTACTATGGAAGCTGGTGCTATCGCTGGCCTTGACGTAAAGCGTATCATCAATGAGCCTACTGCTGCTGCATTGGCTTATGGTATTGATAAGTCTGATAAGGACATGAACATCGTTGTGTACGATATTGGTGGTGGTACATCAGACGTATCTATCCTTAACTTCGGTGGCGGTGTATTCGAGGTTATTTCAACCAATGGTGATTCACACCTTGGTGGTGAGGACTTTGACCAAGCAATTGTTAAGTGGTTGGTTGACGAGTTCAAGAACCAAGAGGGTGTTGATGTAAGTTCTGACTCTATGGCAATGCAGCGACTCAAGGAGGCTGCTGAAAAGGCTAAGATTGAGCTTTCTACAGCAATGTCAACAGAGATTAATCTGCCTTACTTGGCTCCAGTTAATGGTACTCCAAAGCATCTTGCAGTGTCATTGTCACGTGCTAAGTTTGAGCAGTTGATTGACCCACTTTACAAGAAGCTTGTTGACTTGTGTAACGAGGCACTTAAGCTCTCTAAGCTTGAGGTTAAGGATATTGACGAGGTTATCCTTGTCGGTGGTTCTACTCGTATTCCAAAGGTCGTAGAGGCTGCAAAGAGTGTGTTCCAGAAAGAGCCTTCAAAGGCTGTTAATCCTGATGAAGCAGTGTCACTTGGTGCTTGTATCCAAGGTGCTGTTCTTGGTGGTGAGCAAGGTGTAGGTGCAATCGTATTGCTTGACGTTACACCTCTTAACCTTGGTATTGAGACACTTGGTGGTGTTATGACCACACTTATTGAGGCCAACTCTACCATTCCTTGCGACAAGGAGCAAGAGTTCTCTACTGCCGCAGACAATCAGACTGAGGTGACAATTAACCTCTTGCAAGGTAATCGTCCAATGGCTTCACAGAACAAGTCAATTGGTAAGTTCAACTTGACTGGCATTCTTCCAGCAAAGCGTGGTATTCCTAGAATTGGTGTTAAGATTAGCATCAATGCCAATGGTATCATCGAGGTGAGTGCTGTTGATAAGGGCACTGGTAAGGCTCAGTCTATCCGTGTTGAGGGTTCTAGCAGTCTTTCTAAGGAAGAGATTGAGCGCATGAAAGCTGAAGCAGAGGCTAATGCTGAGTCTGATAAGAAAGAGCGTGAGGCAGCAGAGGCTATCAATAAGGGTGATAGTATCATCTTTAGACAAGAGCAGATGCTTGAGGAACAGAAGGACAACATTACCTCTGAGGAGAAAGAGAAGTTCGAAGGACTTATCTCTCAGATGAAGGATGCTGTCAAGGCTAAGGACGCAGACAAGATTAACGAACTTGAAACTGCAATCAATGATGCATGGCAAGCTGTATCACAGCGTGTATATAGTCAGCAGCAACAGCAGAATGAAAGCGCACAGCAGCCAAACGATTTTGAGTCTGCTACCGCTTCTACTGAGGACGTGCAAGATGCAGAGTTTGAGGAAGTAAAGTAAGACTTGGCAAGGTTGTTATATATTGAAATCTGAGGGGCTTACCCAACAAGTCTCTCAGATTTTTAACGTTTTATTTGGTTTTTAGAAATAATTTGTATATCTTTGCAAAAAGATTCATAACTTAATTAAGAATAATGGCTGATAATAAGGATTATTATAAGATTCTTGGTGTTGATAAGAATGCCTCTCAAGATGATATTAAGAAAGCCTTTAGAAAGCTTAGTGTAAAGTGGCATCCAGACCGTAATAATGGTTCTAAGGAAGCTGAAACCAAGTTTAAAGAGATTGCTGAGGCTTACTCTGTATTGGGTGACGAGGAAAAACGCAAGGAGTATGACAATCCTAAGACCAAGTTCGAATTCCATACAAGTGGAGGTCCTGATTTTGGAAATATGAATATGGATGACATATTCAAACATTTCAATATGCATGGAAATCCATTTAATGATTTTGGATTTGGACAACAGCAAGATAAACCTATCAAGGGAAGTAATATTAGGATTAATATCAAACTGAAACTTGAAGAGGTTATGACTGGATGTAACAAGAAGATTAGGATTAAAAGATATGAACCATGTACTCATTGTAATGGTACTGGCATGACAGCCGAGAGCCGTAGAAAAACATGTAAGACTTGTGGTGGTACTGGAACTGCCTTTGACCCAAATGGTTTTATGATGTCTCACAAATGTCCTACATGTGGTGGTAGTGGATATATTATCGAGAATCCATGTAGGCACTGCAATGGTCATGGTGTTGTTCAGAACGCAAGTTCAGAAATCTCATTTAACATACCAAGGGGTGTAGAAGATGGAATGCAGATTGAGTATGCAGGACTTGGTAATGCTTCTCCTCGTGGAAAGGGTACTAACGGTAGCTTGATTGTAGTTATCGAGATTGAAGAACATAAGATATTCGAGAAACAAGGAAGAGACCTTGTATTTGATTTGAATGTTAATGTAACTGATGCTATACTTGGATGCGTTAAGGAAATAAATACCTTGGATGGTAAAACCATTAAGGTTAGAATTCCAGAGGGTACAAGTAGCGGACATGTATTAAGGTTCAAAGGATATGGATTACCTAGATATGGTAATACGATTGGTTCACCAGGAAATATGATAGGTATTGTGAGCATAACAGTGCCAAAAACACTTAATAGCAATGAAAAGAAACTCATAGAAGAGTTAAGGAAACAAGAGCATTTTAAGTAAAACTATTATATTTTTATGGCAAAAGAAAACAAAGAAAGAAATTTCACACGTTACGAGAAAAATGGTAATATGTATGAACCAATAGGTGTAACGAAAGAAGTGTTACCTAGTGGTTTCTACAAACCAATTTGGGATAGATACAATGGCAGATACTTTTTCTCAAGCAAGGAGGTTGTTATGCCTAAATTGTATGTATTACCAAGTGACATTCAACTGAGTATCCTTGATGACATTAAGAAGTTTTGGAAGTCAGAAGAACGCTATAGACAGTTTGGTCAAGTTTATAAGAGAAATATATTACTGTATTCACTTCCAGGAAACGGTAAAACCTCTCTTATTAACATAATCTGTAAGACCCTCATTGAAGATTATGATGGTGTTGTTATCTGCATTGATAACACAGATGAATTGACTAGTTACGGTGGTTGTATGGAAAGACTCAGAAGCATTGAGCCTAACCGTAGGATAATTACTCTTATCGAAGACTTTGAACGTCTTGCTAAAGATGATTATTATTCGGCAATGTTATTGCAGCTATTGGACGGTAATAGCCAATTCGACAATGTTGTTACAATTGCAACGACAAACTATCCAGAAATTCTTGAGAAGAGATTCACTTGCAGACCAAGTAGATTTAACCTTGTCATTGAATATAAGAAACCTACTGCTGAAATTAGAAAAGCATACATCACCAATAAGCTTTCTGACGGTGGTATTGACGTAAACGATGAACAAGTAAAGAAAGACATCGAAAGATACGTTAAGAAGACTGAGGGATATACATTTGACTTCTTGAAGGAAATCATACAAGGTATCTATGTTGATGGTTTCACAGAGGTTCAAATATTCGATAGACTTGAAGAACTTATCAAGAAAGACGGTAAGGTAAAAGTCACAGAAGATTCGCCAAAGAAAATTGGTTTTACCAACAACGAGAGAGGGGAAGAAGATTGTAGTGAGGGCACAACACCTCAACATCCTCATGTGGTGGAGAAATCTATCTCTAATAATAAGGTAAGAGTTGTGAAGGGATTTGGTTAATGATTAACATAATAAAAGATGTTGATTTATTCGAACATGTAAATGATTATGAAGCTGTATTAATTGGGACTGGTACTTATTGTACCATGTCTCAAGGGATACAGCTTAAAGTCATGTTAGAATATCCATATGTATATGATAAAAATTTGGAAACAAAATACGGAGACCCAGAGAAATTGGGAACAATTGTTCCGTGTGAGCAAGAAAAAGAGCCTAGTTTCTGCTTATGTTTTATCTATGAAGGTAACTTCAGACCAGACATTAGAAAAGAATTTTTATCGTATGAATCTCTTGAAAAATGCCTATCATTAGTCAATATTTTATATAAAGGTAAGAAAATTGCTACCACCTTACTAGGGGCTAGCCGATTTGATGGCAATGGAGATAGAGATAAGATAATGGAGATATTCGAAAGAACACTAACCAACGTGGATGTTACGATTTTTGACTATTTCCAGAAGTCTAGAGCTGAAGAAAACAAAGAGGTGAGAGAGAGGGAACTCGCTGTAAAAAAAGTCGATAGAGAGGCTTATTATAAGATGGTTGCAGAACGTAAAAAGAAAGCAGATGAGCGATTTAGGAAAAATGGGCACAGAAGGTACTAAACTCTTTTGGCAATTGTTTACGACTAGTATAAAATGTAGAGGAATGAGTGAATCTTCCATTCAAAGGCACATTATGAACTATAAGTTGTTCATGTATTGGGCTAGATTGC
Organism: Isotricha sp. YL-2021b; assembly: GCA_023805745.1. Classification (NCBI taxonomy): domain Eukaryota; phylum Ciliophora; class Litostomatea; order Vestibuliferida; family Isotrichidae; genus Isotricha; species Isotricha sp. YL-2021b. The sequence goes on from JAJJKW010001448.1 coordinate 209,297, forward strand.
ATGGTAAGAAACTGTTAATCCAACGAATGTTTTTTGTTCCCCAAATGACACCGTACAAATTCATAGAGGAAATGATTAGTGTTGCTATCCGTTTGGCTAGATATGGTAGAGAAGTGCATGGAGAAGAAAACTCAATTGATTTTGCATGGAAAGATATATTTCGCACTAGGCTTTGTTATACACAAGGTTTATTAGACCCCAATAATAAGGAAGATAAGTTTAACAGTCCAGCAGATGTCTGTCAAAGAATAATAGACATTGAAACGGATTGGAAAGCATTTTTTGAAAAAGCAAAATATAATTTATTATGATATTACATTTAAATCTAACAGAAGACCACTTGAAGTTGGTCAAGTTCTTAAACATCGAAGACAAAGACGATGATGTGCTTACCATTAACAAAAAGGTAATGCTAACAATGCAAACCCATCTACTCGATGATGTGGCAATGATTTTGGGATTAAGAGATATGGCTATAAAGGGAACGGAGGAAGACCCAGATGGAGCTGCATATCCAGATGATGTGGAGAAACGTATGCTTGATGCCTATAAGTATGTATCTGATAATCTATACCTTATAGAATCATTATTGCATCAGAGAGTATTTGAAGGTGTTCAAGAAGGACATTATAAGGCAAAAGATTCAGATTTAATATGGGAGAAAGTTGAAGATGAATAAAGTTTTAAGAAAATTTAAGGCTTTTAATTTTGCTAAGTCGAAAAAAAATCGTATCTTTGCAAACGATGACGAACCTTCTGCGTTGGCAACTGATGTTGGTAAACCATGCATAGTAAGTGGTAAGGATGCAGAACGTTTCTTAGAACGTATGAGAGAAGTTGAGCTTGAAGCTGAACATAGGTCTAAGATGCCGCCAACATTGGAGGAACTTAAGAGTAGGCTATCCTATGAAGAGCTTGTCTTTAACATGGAGAAAGATAGGTTAGCCTTGAAGAAGGAAGAAATTAGAAAATTAAAAGAAAAAATAAAAGACTTAGAGAAAAAGAATGGCAAAACAGAAGAAGAATGATTTTTCTTCAAAGTTCCGTGTGAACGATGAGATACGATTCAAGGGCAATGTAAGAATCGTTGGAAATGACATTGAGAGTAAGGTTGTACCAATGTCAGAAGCAATTGAGATTGCGGATAGTATGGGTTTGGACTTGGTAGAGATTCAAGGCAATCTTGATATTCCTATTATGCGAATCTGTAACTATGAAAAAATGCTCTATGAGCTTAAGAAATCTGCTAAGAAGAATAACCACACAACCAAACCTCTTAAGGAGATTCAACTTAGCGTTAACATTGCAAAGCATGACTTAGAGACAAAGGCTAACAATGCTCGTAAGTTTATCGAGGATGGTAGCCGAGTTAGAGTTATTCTTTCGATGAAAGGACGTGAATTATCTAGAAGGGATGAAAACAAGAAATCCATTCTAGAGTTTGTTGTCCTTCTAGAAGATGTGGCGACTCCAGAATCAGCACCACGTGACGAAGGAAATAAGACTGTTGTTATATTGAAGAAAAAAGGTAATATTAAACAATAAAAGAAATAATTAAATGGGATTAGTAATCAATCTTAAGGCAGACACTGGCCTTGTAGACCGTTCCGAGAACACCACTCGTTTTTACAAGGATATTTCAGAATATCCGACACTTACTAGAGAAGAAGAAATCGAGTGGTTTAACAAGTACAAACATGGTACTGATGAAGAAAAGGAAGTGGCAAGAGACTATATCATGCTATGTAACCAGAGGCTAATTGTGGCAGCAGCTAAGAAATGGGCTAAGACGGATAGCTTGATGGATTACGTCAATGAGGCTAACTTTGGACTGCTTGAGGCTATGGAGAACTTTGATACAAGTTTCAATGTCAAGTTCGCTAGCTATGCTATGTGGTTTATTAAACGTGCAATCAACAAGTATATCTGTGGCGATTTGCAAGTTGTTAAACGACCAAACTTCTCTAAGACATTCCATGTCATATCAAAGGCTACTAACGACTTCTTACAAGACAATGAGAGAACTCCGACTCCAGATGAGTTGTTCGATATTGTCACCTCTAAGTATGGTAAGGACATCAGAGATAAGAACGACATCTTGGATTTGAAGGTTAGTTATGTTGACGAATCAGCAAGTGATGAAGATGATAGCCCCAATTATGGAGATATGGCAGCTTACAACAGAGCAAGTGCCTCATACAATGACTATGAAGAGAAAGAGACAAATGAGTTTAACAAGAAATTGGTATCCTCACTTCTCAATAAACTATCACCTCGTAAGCAGCAGATTATAAAGATGCGCTTCGGAATGTATGAGGAAGACAATGGTCTAAGGCGTGAGTATGAACGTGAAGAGATTGGGGAGATTCTTGGTTTGACTTCTGAGAGAGTAAGACAGCTTGAATTAGCAGCAATGACTGAAATCAAGGAAGAGTATGTTAAAGCGATGGGTAAACTTGTCTAAAACAAAAAAAAGGAGTGTACAAAACGTACATTCCTTTTTATTTAACTGCAATTTGTCCTGCTGAAATCATCTTTTCAACCTTAGATGCTATATTCTTGGTCATTGGTCTTTCACCATTTACAATCTTTCTGAACTGAGATTGAGCACCTTCCTCAGTATGGTCTGGGAATAGTTCCCTTGCCACAGCAGCCATATTGGTTTTCTCAGTATCAATTGTTGTACGAATTGAATTAGCATCACCAACTGATATTTTCTTGTTCTTTCTCTCATAATCATCATAATCGTAATATTCCTTTCCACCTCCAGCTCTTTTACGGAGTTTTTTCTTTGGGGCTTCTTTCTTATGATGTTTAGTATGACCAAAGTATTTCTGTACAAGGTCTTGAACATGGTTACTCTTTTCACCCATCCAATCCTCATTGATTACTTTGTTAATTTCTTCCTTTATTATTGCATTTACTCTCTTGCTATCCATAATTTCTGTTAATTATATACTATAAATACATTTTTATTGAAAAAAAGTCTTAATTTATTTGGTTATCTCAAATATTTTTCATATCTTTGCAAAGATAATAAATCTAATACATAGGAGAAACAAAAGATGAACACAAAAACAGCAACAAAGACAAACGCATTTGTTAACGCAGTTAACTTTAAGTCAACCACTCTTACTGAGAATGGTGCAGTAACTAATGTTACTACTGGTTCAGCACTTGTTGACCAATTCGGTAAGGCTGGTAACTTTCGTGGACGTACTCTAGCAGAGGTGTTCACTGACCAAGCAACCATTTGGGGTGAGAACGCAGAGGCAGCTCTTCGTTTCCCATTCTACCTTCGTATGGTAACACGTAAGGTCAAGGTTAACGCTGACAATGAAACTGATAAGGTTCAGAATGGTCAAGGTGCTCGTGATGAGTCATTCAAGCGTCTGCTTTGGATTGCTCAAGAGCAGCCAGATATATTCTATAAGAACATTTGGGCACTCCCTCTTGTTGGTTCTTGGAAGGACTTGTGGACACTTATGTTCTACGACATCAAGGAGAACGTTAAGTGTTTGAATCAGAAAGCAATGTTTGAGGTTATCGCTCAAGGTTTGCTTTGTGATACCCACGTTGACTTGATTAAGAAGTATATGCCTCGTATCAAGTCACAGAGCAAGTGTAACACTGATTGGACAAAGATTACCAATGATTTGGCAAAGGCTTTTGCTAATCAGATGGGTATCACCTACAAGGAGTACAACAAGATGAAGTCTAGTGGTAAGGCACATGACTTCCAGAAGTTGATTTGCTCTCGCAACTACAAGGACTTGAATTGGAATCATATTCCAGGTCGTGCTCTTAATCTTCTTGTAACTAGTAAGTTCCTTTCAAATCACAATTTGAAGGACAACTATACACAGTGGATATTGAAGCAGCCAGTGGCTAAGTTTACAGGTTATGTCTTCGAGCTTTCTAAGAAACTTCGTGAGGCAGTGGGTGGTAGGTCAGCTTACTACTACCGTCCAAACCCAAAGAACTTGCCTCTTGAGTTGAAACATACCCTTGATGCACAGTTCAAGGGACTTGTGGATAAGGCACGTGCAGATGGTAAGATTACCGAGAACGTATGGTGCTGCCTTGATACTAGTGGTTCAATGAATCAGCCAGTTAAGGGCTTGAAGGACATCTATTGCTCTGATGTTGCTACATCACTTGCATTGTTCTTCGCAGACCTTAATACTGGTCCTTTCCACAACAAGGTAATCATGTTCGATGATGTGTCTACACCTTACGACATGAAGGGTGAGTCATTCTGTGAGAGAGTCCTTAATCTCCCAAGTGTAGGTTGTGGTGGTACAAACTTCCAATCAGCAGTTGACGAGATTATCAAGATTAGGAAAGCTCATCCAGAGATTCCACTTGAGCAGTATCCTACAACCATTTTGGTTGTTAGTGATATGCAGTTCAACCCAGCTGGTGGATGGCGTAGAACACGTACTGAGCCAACCAACTATGAGTACTCAGTAAGGAGTTTGAAGACAGTATTCCCAGAGGAGTTCGTGGATAACATGAAATTCATTTGGTGGGACTGTGTATCAAGGTATGGTAACACTGATTATGAGGCAACCTCATTGACGCATGGTTGCTACTTCTTCAGTGGCTTTGATGGCTCAATCATCAACATTCTTATGAATGAGGATGCAGTAAGAGACGAGAAGACAGGAGAGGTTCGTAGACCTACTGCGGAGGAGGTAGTTGCTAAGGCACTATCACAAGAGATTTTGAACTACATTACTATGTAATTAGTTCCAACAATATAAATGACCATTGACGAGAGTTGATGGTCATTTTTCTTAAATATAGTTAAATGATTTTGATATTCCAAAAATTTTATGTATCTTTGCAAAAGTATAAAAAGTAAATGTTATTAAAGTATGTACTTTAAGAAGAAGAAAAAGAAAAATAAGGGAGGCAGTAAATCCCAATTTACATCAAAAGCTTATAAGAAAAGTTCCATCAGTCAAGTACAGATGATGGAAATAACTAATGCTGTCTTAAGTAAGCAGAGATTGTTTGTGTATAGTGAATCAATTTAAAATATAATAAAGATGAATCCATTACTTTCAGAACTTAAAGAACGAGGACTTATTGCTAGTCTCTCTGGAAACTTAGAAGAACTGTTAAAAACACCAACTACTTTCTATGTGGGTACTGACCCAACAGCAGATAGTCTTCATCTTGGGCATTTACTTGCCTTTACAACGGCTAAATTACTTCAGTCCTATGGACATAAGCCTATTGTGCTTTTAGGCGGTGCTACAGCCTTTATTGGAGACCCATCGTTCAAGTCAGAAGAGCGTAAACTACTTAGTGCTGAGACAGTAGCACATAATATTAAGGGTATCCATGCACAAGTCAGCAAGCTTCTTGATTTTAACTCAAAAGAAGCCAATGGCGCAATCATGGTCAACAATTATGATTGGATGAAGGATTTTTCTTTCATTGATTTTGCACGTGAGGTCGGTAAGTGTATCACCGTGAACTACATGATGGCAAAGGATTCCGTTAAGAAACGTCTTGAGCGTGAGGGTAGTGGTATGTCATTCACTGAGTTCACATATCAGCTTATCCAAGGCTATGACTTTGTGGAGCTTTACAAGAAACATAACTGCAAGTTGCAGATTGGTGGTAGTGACCAGTACGGTAACGGTACAACTGGTATCGAGCTTATCCGTAAGATGCTTGGTCATGACGATGCTTGCATGATTACTTGGCCTCTTGTTACCAAGGCAGATGGTACAAAGTTCGGTAAGTCAGAGAAGGGTAATATTTGGCTCGATGCTGAGAAGACAACTCCATATGAGTTCTATCAGTTCTGGCTCAATCAGTCTGACGAGGATTCTGAGCGTTTTATCAAGCTCTTTACCCTCATCCCTCTAAATGAAATCAATGCAATGATTGAGAAACATCGTGAGCATCCGTCAGCACGTCTTTTGCAGAAGGAGTTAGCTAAGTATATGACTTGCATGGTTCACTCTGAGGAGGCTTACAATAGAGCTGTAGAGGCTTCTGAAATCCTCTTTGGTAAGGGTACTACAGAACAGCTTGCTACCATCGATGAAAAGTCACTCCTTGCAGCAATGGGTGATGTGTCGAAGGTTGAGGTTGACAAGGAACGTTTTGCAAGTGGCGTAACTGTTCTTGAGCTTGCAACAATGCACGACAAAGTACCTTCAAAGAATGAGGCTCGAAAGCTTATCAAGGCCAATGGTTTCTCAATCAACAAGGCAAAGGTCGCTAGTGAGGCTGACATGGTAACTGAGTCTTCATTGATTGGCGGTAAATACTTGCTCTTACAGAAGGGTAAAAAGGATTACTGCTTGGTTGTGGTATCTTAAGAACTATCCATGTTAAATAATATTAAAATTGAGGCTATCTTTTGGTAGTCTCAATTTTTTTTTGTATCTTTGCAAAAATACTGTAATAATGGCGAAGAAAACATTCGGAGAATTAAAAGGGGTTCTAGTTGAAATTATAGATTCTAATGGTGAAGTTGTAGAAACTAGTAAAGTCAGAGAAAAGAAAGGTAACTTTACTTATAAGTTGATTTATAACGGAGACCCATTATTTGTGGTCAATCCACAAACCTTGTCCATCAGAACGTGTATCGTTAAGTATGTAAGGTCAAGACGTTATCGTTCAACTACAGTCACAATTGGCTATTGCGATAAAGACAAGAACACTAATTTCATACCAACTCATAATGACGTTGAGTGGTATGGTAAGGAAAGCCAAGATGCTGGAATTGAGCTTGTTAGTCTCCCACAAAATCGTTCTAAGTATGGTTTATGTGCCACTACTTTGGCAGATGCTTTGGTTATTTTGGGCAAGTTGAAAGAAGAGCTTACGTTTACTAAGTTAAATGTTGGTGATTCTATATATATTGCTAACAGAATAACAAACAAAGTAGAAAGCTATAGGATTAAACGTATTGACGAGCGTCAAAGCGGTGTAGTAATTGGTACTACTGTTGTTACATTTACGTTAGAAGACGATACAACAGTAGAGGTAGGTGCATCAAAATACGACACCAAAGCATCTACATATCTTGATTCTACTGGATTTAGTTTACGAATGAAAGGTCGTTGGACTGAGGATAGTAGATATTTCGCATATACTACTGAGAAGGAAGCGGTAAGTGACCTTAATTCGATGATTAGGAAATACGAGGTTTCTAAGAAGAAACAAGAACAAGGAACGCCTAAAGGTAGTGAAATAAAAATCAAAGACTCCAAGCAGAATACACTTCATATTGGAGATAAAGTAGCTTATGTACATAATAGTGGACAATCTTCTTCTATTGGTGTTGGCGTTATTGTTAAGGAAACAAAATTGCAAGTACAAGTATTTGATGAAGAAGATAGAATTCGTCTAAGAAAGCAAAGAGAAGAACGTAAGAAACGTTACACTTGGTCTAGTAATTATCAAACTGAATATGAAGATGATGGCTATCATTATGTCCCTAGTATGAAAATGCTGTTAATTGAAACATATAAAAAATAACTAATATAATATGGTAGAAACTTTTCGTCCTATTCCATTGGATATGAAGGTCGTTTTTAAGACCCTCGTAGATGGTATCAAGGAGTACACTAACAAGAATCACATTAATGTGGTTGTGCTTGGTTTGAGTGGTGGTATTGACTCCACCGTAGTAGCAGCTCTCTGTAAGGCTGGAAACGTCCCAGTCATTGGCGTAAGCCTCCCTTGTTCAACAAACAAGGCAGATGAGAATGATTCAGCCCTTGCTGCTGGTAACGAATTCTGTGACACCTTCAAGGTGGTTAACCTCCAAGCCCCATTTGAGACTGTAGAGGCTTTCTGCACAGATGCTAGTGGTAAGGAGAGCACACCTATCTCTCAAGGTAACATTAAAGCACGTCTTCGTATGATTACCCTTTATGATATTGCCTCTAAGGTGGGCGGTATTGTTATGGACACTGATAACCTTACAGAGCACTTCCTTGGGTTCTGGACACTTCACGGTGATGATGCAGATTTCAATCCCATTGGTGGTTTATGGAAGCATGAGGTGTATGCTCTTGCACGTTACATGAAGGAGAACGTATTCAAGGACTCTAAGGCTCTTGAGCAAGCCATTGCACTTATGCCTACTGATGGTAATGGTGTGAAGGAAGGTGGTGATTTGGCACAAATAGCACCAGGAAAAACCTATGACGATGTTGACGAGATTCTTCATGCATGGGTAGGTCTTGACCCTCGTATTAAGGAGCATGCGCTTCATAACTATTTTGACTACGGTGTATTTAAGGGCTTGTGCGAGAAACATGGTTATGAGACCGTAGAGGCTGTTATCATGCGCTCTGTACGCTCTGAATTTAAGCGTAAGCAACGTCCTTTCATCATAGATGTGTATCGTGGTTTGATTTGTGAGAAAAACGGTAATCCATTTGTGTAAAATATGATAGACAAAAGTTTAGTTGAAACCGCTATTGATAATTTCAATATGCGTCTGGACATGACAAAGGAGGAAGTAAGAAAAACGGATGGCAGCTTCGATTTCTCCATTGCCAATCTTGCCAACTCTAGGCATTGTATTGAAGCCTTAGAGAAGATTGTTTCGCAGATGAAACAAGAGGAACATGACCTTACCCAAGATGTATATAATAGATTCAAGGATAAGGGATATGTAAAGACAATAAAGTTTTAAATATAGTTAAAAATCTGAGATTATTTTGGTGGTCTCGGATTTTTTTCGTAACTTTGCATTATCAATTAAATATAGCAAAATAATATGGATATAATAGTAATTTTTTTCATTTGCATGATTGGCATAATGTTGTTACTCATTTGTGCCCTCCTTGTCGGTATTGTGTTCCGTTATTTTCATGACCCATATGACATGAAAGATGCAATGAAGTACATTAGTAACTTTAAGTCTGAAGATTTTATTAGGTCTCTTAATGATATTATTGTGAAGATGGAAAAGTGTCCTACTATTATACCGCAACATATGTCACCAATAGAGGTATATGGAAGTGGAAAAAATAAGTTACTTATTGTTGGGGACACATCTGGCAAACCACGTTTATTCGCTTTTACAATTTATGATTCTATGGCTGAATATGAATATGTACAGCTTAGAGACAAAGATAAACGCTTTAAAAAGTTTGGTTTAAAACATTCAATTGATGTTGATGAAGTAAAAAAGATTCTTGAAAAAGTAAAAAAAGGAACTTTTAAGGTTAAGTTGGAGGAAACACAAGAACGTGAAATTTATAAGTTTTTTAAGAAATGAATATACAGTCATTATCAATCGTAGTTCCAACACACGGATGCATGAACCAATGCAAGTTCTGTGTAAGCAGAATGCATAAGGAGGAATATAAGGATTTAATTTCAGATGCTGATTTCTCATTACGCAATGCCTATAAGAATCGTATGGCTTTTGCTAGGGATAATGGTTGTAATACCGTTATGTTGACAGGACAAGGTGAGCCACAGCAGAATATGGCATTTATCAGAGAGTTTGCCCAAATGAATAGTGAGCTAGCAATGCCATTTAGAAACATCGAAATTCAGACTACTGGAACTAATATGGTATTTGATACATTTAAGGAGCTTGCCACTCTTGGTGTCACAACTGTTAGTCTTTCAGTTTCTTGCTTGATGGATAATGCCACAAATGCTGAAGTAATTAATAAGAGGCATACTCCAATTGATTTGGCTTGCCTTTGTGGTGGAATTAAAAATAATGGAATGAACCTTCGTTTGTCTCTTAATATGACACAATGGTTATTTCCAAATATGATTAATTGTTCCACATATGAGCCTAATCCATATCCTTCACATGAAAGAATCTTTGAGTTTTGTGCTAAAGGATGTCACGCTGACCAAGTTACATTTCGAAGAATGTACACAGATGGTAATACTGAGACACCTCAGAGTAAGTGGATTAATGAGAATAATATCCAGCCAACTGACAAGTGGTTCAAGGAACTTAATGAATATATCGTTACTCATGGGCGTTATCTTGATACTCTAGAATATGGCAGTAAGCGTTACTCTGTAATGGGTATGTCAACTGTTGTAGACGAGGATTGTATGGCTAAGAGTGAAGAGAAGAAAGCACTTAAATATTTAATTCTTCGTCCCAATTGCAAGCTGTATACACAGTGGGATGATAAAGGTAGTTTATTATTTTAAAAAAATGAAGAATTATGTTAGATATTAAAGGACAGTATTGTAAGGACGTTAAGATTTTCACAGATAATGTGGAGGCTGCTGCATTGTCCACAATATATAGAATTGCAGATTGTAGGGCATTCAAGGATAAGAAGATAAGGATTATGCCTGATTGCCATGAGGGTAAGGGAATTGTGATAGGATTCTCATGTCCTATTGACATTAACAATGACCACGTTTGTCCAGAGCATGTTGGTTGTGATATTGGGTGTCGTATAACTGCTACATTCTTCGACAAGCCAATTGCTGAGGATAAGATGAAGGAGTTCGAGCACAAGATTAAGAAGGATATTCCTTTTGGTTTCGACATCAACAATAAGTCAAAGGTTGATTGGAAGCGTATCGCCAAGGCTGTTAATTCAGCTATGGATAGATTGTGTTCGTTGTACCCAGAGTTCGTAGATTATGCAATCTATTTCTCTACGGAAATGGATATTGAGAAGTGGTGTAAGCGTGTGCGCATTAACTACGGTATTTTCCTCAAGGCTATTGGAAGCGTTGGTGGAGGCAATCATTTCGTTGAATATGACGTAAACGAGGAGATTGGTAAGTACTGCATGTGTGTACACTGTGGTTCACGTAAGTTGGGTCTAGCTGTATTCAACTATTGGAATAAGATTGCCAAGAGCTTAACTATTTCCAAGGAGGAAATGAAGATTCTTGAGAATAGCGTTAAGGCGAAGAATACTGACAAGACCAAGATGAAAGCAGAGCTTGATGCCGCAAAAGAGGAGTATCTCTCACACAAGATTCCAGGATACCTTAGTGGTGAAAACCTCATGGGTTATCTTGTAGATGTTCTCATTGCTCAGACTTATGCAATGCTTAATCACGAGGTTATCAATGAGCAGTTGATTGAGATATATCGTAAGATGTCAAATGGTGGAAAGCCTATTGATTTTATTGCAACCACTCACAACTACATTGATTATGATTTCAAGGCATTGATGGGTAAACCAAACATGATGATTCGTAAGGGTTCTATCCGTGCCTATGAGGGTGAGAGGGTGATTATCCCATTCAATATGAGGGATGGTATCTCAATCTGTGAGGGTAAGTCCAACGAGGATTGGAACTATACAGCCCCTCATGGAGCTGGTCGTGCTCTATCAAGAGCTAAGGCATTCGAGAATCTTAATGTTGATGATTTCAAGAAGCAGATGGCTGATGCTGGCATCTACACTACCACTGCTGACGAAAAGACATTGGATGAGGCTCCAGATGCTTATAAGCCAAAGGACGAGATTGTGAAACTTATCGAGCCAACAGTTGACATTAAGTTCTTTATGCATCCAAAAATGAACATCAAGGCTCAGGAGGATAAGGATAAGAAAAAGTTCTCCTAAATAAAAATGAGGGCTAATTGCGATTAGTCCTCATTTATCATTGGTGCTATTATAGTTCTAACAAATCTTTTAAAGCCAATACTCTTATAGTTTTTCTTAAACTCCTTTGCAAGTTTATATTTTTGCTTGAGAGTTAGTTTCTTGAATTTCTTCCATTGGTATACTGCACCATTTGTAGGGTATGTGTGGTCGGTTTCATTATTCATTGCCTCTAGTTCAAAGGGAATAAAGTAATAAGGCATCATTCCACCTACTATGAATAGAGGGAAATTGAGAATCCAATATAGCATATATAAGGAATAGAAGCAGAACCAAGAATCGTGTGTGCTTTGTGCTTGCTTTACATGAGTCATTTCATGTGATTCAAAATCACTGTTTATTTCATCGCTAAAATTTATTAGTTGAATATCGTATTTTTCAGCGCAATATGCCACACCTTTCCAAGTTAAAGCTCTAAAACCTGGAAGTAAAACAAAAGCTTTTTTAGCTTTCAAACAAGTAAATTTACTAGGTTTCATAATTTTTTTTAGATAAATATTTGGAATTTACATTTTTTAAATATATCTTTGCATCGTCAAACATATTTTAACAATGACAAAGAACGAGCTAATAGAACTTCTTAAGGATAACAAAGAAGATATTAAAAACCACATTTCAGCAGCAGCATTAGCAAACATAACAAAATTCGCAAGTGTTTCATTACAGATGGATGGTGATACTTTGGATTATTATTATGAGGTCGATATTGACGAATTAGTAAAGTCTGAAATACCAGAGGAAGAATTTAATGTAATGAAAGAACAAGGTTGGAGTGTGAAAGAAGGAAAAATAATTATATACATTAAATAACAATTCGAGTTTATGGTGAATATCAATTTTATTGGTAGACTAGGAGCAGATTCAGAACTTAGGACTACCAAAAATGGAAAGCAGTACCTCGCATTTAGAGCAGCTACAGATGAGTTTAGAAATGGAGAAAAAAGTACTGCATGGTTAAATGTCACATACTATGGAGACAAGGGCATTAAGATGCAAGAATTCTTGAAGAAGGGTAGTGCTGTTAGTGTCGTAGGTGTTGAAACAGTTGGGACATATCAGAGTAAGAACGGTGAAACAATGGTTTCTAGGGATGTACTTGCTGATAGAGTTGATTTCGTTAATCTAGGCAAGTCTGGAGACACACAAACGAATGAGGCAGTAACTGAGACTGGAACCTTCAAGCCGAAGACAGAGGAAGTTGCAGCAGCAGCTACAACATCAGATGATGATTTACCGTTCTAAATAAAACATAAAGGTGGGGTCAAACGTGCTTTTCTCGCAGACCAGATTTTTTCATAGTTTTTTCACAATAATTTGATATTTAATCCCCACCTTTATTAAACCTAACAATTCCCATTGGTATCCGTACATACTGATGGGAATTTTTCATAAAATTAACATTAATTTCGAATTATAATTTTGATTTGTCGAAAATTATCTATATATTTGCACAAATTTGAAAAACGTATTAATAACTTTAAAGTAGAATAACAATGGCAAAAGAAACAAAAACTACCATCGTTGAGGCTGAGGTTGAAGAGGTAAAGAAGCCTAGAGCTAGAAAGACTACTGCAAAGCGTAAGTCTCCTACTCGTACAAGACGTGCGATTGACGAGATTTCAGCAGAGGCAGAAGCAGAACTTACCAATACTAGCACCTCCTTAAAGCGTGTGCAAGAGAGTGGAGAGATTAACACAAGTAATTTAACTCCAGCTCGTAAAGCGTATTACAAGGAGATTGCATCAGTTCTTAACGAGAAGGAAATGTCAACCATTACAAGCTATGGTTCAGACTTGCAGAGGGCAATGAGTTCGTACTCAAGTGATTTTCTTAAGCAGTCATTTGATTCCAAGGCTGGTATTGAGTCAGCACAGTTGATTTCAAACCTTTTGGGTGAGTTGCATGAGGTTGACATTAACGACCTTGAAGCACCTAATGCAGTTAAGAGATTCTTGCGTAGGATTCCTGGTCTGAAGAAACTCGTTATTTCTGTTGAGCAGATTAAGGCTAAGTATAATACCATCGAGAAGAACATTGATGGTATTGTGAAGAAGCTTGAGGCTACTCGTCAGATTGCCATTCGAGACAATAATCTCTTGCAGAAGCAGTTTGAGAATAACTGTGATTATGTAGACCAATTGGAAGACCTCATTGTAGCAGGTAAGATGAAGTCTGATGAACTCGCAGCACTTATCGAGGATATGAAATCACGCTCAGACGAGTATGAGGAATATCAGATTAGTGACATCGATGAGTATAAGAATGCTCTCGACAAGCGACTCACTGACCTTATCGCTCTTCGTTACGCATTTAAGCAGTCATTGACTCAGATTCGTATCATTCAGCGTACCAACATCATGCATGCGAACAATACCGAGTCTCAGATTGCTATGACAATTCCTCTTTGGAAGAATCAGTTGTCATTGGCTGTGGCTCTGTATGACCAGAAGCAAGCCATTGAGATTGGTACAAAGGTAACTGATACAACCAATGAGCTGTTCCGTAAGAACGCTGAAATGATGAAGGTGCAAGCTATTGAGGTTGCCAAGCAGAGTCAGCGTATGGTGCTTGATGTAGAGACCCTTCGTAAGTCAACACAAGAGCTTGTGGCTACCGTAGAGGGCGTACAGAAAGCTCAGAAGGAAGGTGCAGAAAAACGTGCTGCTGCCGAGGCTGAGATTGCAAAACTTGAAAAGGAAATGCACATGAAAGCCATTGGCGTTGCAGAGTCTACACAGCGAGTTATCTCAAGTGAGCTTCGTGGTAAGAGAAACCAGAAGTTACTTGAAGAATAATGGATAAACTCACTTTTGTGACAGTAGAGAGAAATCATAAGATAGAACAAATTCCAATCGTCCTCAGTGACGATTGGATTGTTTCTAATGCGCATATTGTTGGGGATAATTTAATTCTTCAAAATGCGGCAAATGGACAAACGATAACAGTTAAATTATCTAGTTTAGTTGATAACCCTATGGGAAAATGTAAGAACATTAGCTTGTCAAGCTCAATAATAAAAGGCATTTCTGATTTAGTAAGTGCCGATTATACTTATACAACCAAAAGAACCGTGACAGATTATTCAAATTCAGCTAGAAATAATGAGTATATCGAGAAATTAGTGTTTCAACCAAAAGATATGTTTGAAGCAGTTGATTTCACGGATATGGGAATTGTTAATGAGCAAGAAAATTATGTCCCAAAATTTGTGAAAGGAGAGAAGTATGCCTTGAGTGGAGTATCTTGCGAGGGTTTTGAAATGCCTGAGAAGATATATGAACTTATTGGTATACATGACGAATACGATGGTATCAACATTAACTCCGTTATTGTTAAACAAGTTGGTGGATACCAAGACAAGATATTTACTCTTTCAAAGCACGATTGCGAGTGCATGGGTATCGAATATGAGAATGGCTTGCAGTTATTCCCAAAGCACCTTAGTTGGAGAAGAGTAAAGGAAGTTGTACCATTCGATAAGACGAATTTGGGTACAACACCAGTTAGTGATATTGACAATACCATTAGATATGTCTTATTGAAACTCAATGGCTTCAAGGATTATACAGATGGTTATGTTGTTACACCAACTGGAAAGCTTATTAAAGAAGAAAGATTTGTTAAATCCTTAAGGGTAACTAGCGATGAACCAATTGTATATGTTCAGCCAAGTGGCGAATTTAAGAACGGCATTATGATTCCAGCAAATACAAAGTTGGATGTTCAAATTGCTTATCCAAGTGGATTAAACTATAATCACGGTAACTTTATATCAGATGAAGATACTGTGTATATCCTTATTAAACTTGTTAAACCAATAGATGACCCATTGGCAATTGATGGACAGAGTGGTGTTGAAAGACCATTCCTTGATGGCTTTAATCCAAATGAGCATTTCATGATTGCTTGGGATGAATTGGGTGCTTATACTATCGAAGAGTATGAGGCAGAGAAAGCAAGAAAAGAAAAGGCAAGACAAGAAAGAATCGAGAGAGAGGAGAAGGAAAGACAGAGACAAATAGCAGAACAAGAGAGAAAACTCAAGGAAAAGAGAAAGTTGGTGGAACAAGCTGTAGAAAAAATGAAAGACTACAAGATTACAACTCCAGCATTCCCAAAGATGCCAGATATTAAGGTGGCTAATGGATTAAGCTCTCTTAACCTCTATATGGATAGTCTTGATTTGTATTTCGATACTCTTGATACATCGCTTACAAAACTATCCAAAGACTTAAGTGGTATGTCTAAACTGATAGGTATTAATCTAAACAAAGGTAAAGACGTAAACACTGGAGGATGGAATGGTTCAATTTTTGATATGCTTAAATTATAAACAAAATAAACATGACGATTGTAAATTTTCCAGAAGAAATCAATGGCATCAGAGTCGTTCAAGACGAAGATGAGGTAGTAAAGGCTCTCGCCAATGGAGAGACTGTCTGCCGATATGAATGGGGAGATTCAATGTTCCCAATACTTAGAAATGGTGAGTATGCAAATCTTATTCCCATTAAAGATATTAGTGAGGTTAAAAGAGGTGATGCAGTGTTCTGTAGAATGCCTGAGGGATATTGTATGACTCATCAAGTTTGGGAAATCTCAGATAGTGGCTATGATGGTAAGCCTTGGTTTAAGATTGGTAGTACTATGAGCACAATCTTTGGTTGGACTCAAGAAGTATTAGCAATTGCAAAGGGTACAGACCATTTCCAAAAGTTTACTAGAGAGTATAGAAGTTGGATGAAAGAAAAAATTTGGAAAAATAAATCATAAAAAATTTGGTTATTCCAAAAATTTTTCATATCTTTGCATCGTAAAACTTGAAATTTTTAAAATAAACATTATATTTATAATAAACAACAAAAAATATTAATAGAATTATGATTACATTTAACCTACATATAGAACAGCCTCGTGAGCTTGGATATGAATATCCAAGTCAGAGAGGCATGTCCATAGGCTAAGTGTAGATTAAATCATTCTGTTATTATATAACCAAGAATTTTGGGTGGTAATTATATATATATATAATGTATTGGGTGAACAATCTACGGAATGTTCACCCTTGAATCGTTTAAATATGTTAAAAGTTTGATAAAAATTTGGTTATTCCAAAAATTTTTCATATCTTTGCATCGTCAAATAAAAAACAAACAAATATGGGATATGTAGTTACACCATATACAGAGTTCATAAGGAAGTTGAAAAAGTTCTTTGGAATGTGCAATCATAACTACGTAATAAGATACGATGAACGTTATGATATGGGTGATGAAAAGCACCACACATTTAGAGTAACACTCTGTGAGAATTGTGGAAAAGTCAAGTCAATGGAAATGATGCAGTGATACGTTGGGTTGGACGAGTGGTCTAAGTCGCAAGGCTTTCATCCTTGTGAGGGTTTTACGAGATTCTCCAGCGGTTCGAATCCGCTACCCAATACAAAAAGCAATGGTACGTGGATAGCTCAAGGGTACACGTGTAAAGATTCAGAGCACTGGCTAGTTAAGCCAGATGGATATGGGTTCGAGTCCCACAAATGATATACATTGTTTCAAGTATATGTCTTTCCTAGTCTTCGGATTAGGTGGCATACAAATAGACCTCTATACTTGTTTTTAATATGGCGCATTCGTCTATCGGTTAGGACGAGAGATTTTCATTCTCTAAAGAGGGGTTCGATTCCCCTATGTGCTACGAGCAACATAAGGTGAAGGTTCGACCCCTTCCCACTAGGAAGATTGTTAGGAGTGTACAACACTTTCAATTGGATAAGTGGAATCTAGTTTAATGGTAGAACATATGTTGTATTTTATGTTGGGTTGGCCAAGTTGGTAAGGCATCACACTCTCACTGTGAAAATCACGAGTTCGAGCCTCGTACCCAATACAATACGCCTCTGTGGTGGAATGGCAGACACGCTACGCTAAGAACGTAGAGCCGTAAGGCATTTGTAGGTTCGACTCCTACTAGGGGTACAAGTGGGAACACACAGCAAGTATTTCTATTAACAAGTAATTAAATTTTGGGTTTTAAGAGTACAGTTAAATATGTTCCCTTTACAACATAAGTTGGAATTATAAGATTAGGAGGATTATGGCATTGAGCCATTGCCTTTTCTGACACTTGCAAGAATTCCAACTTTATATTGGGGTTTAGTATAACGGTAGTACGCAAGATTCTGGTCCTTGGTCTGTGGGGGTTCGAGTCCCTCAATCCCAACATGGAGCTTATTAGTCCCTGAAGAAATTCAAACTATGTAAGCCTTATCGGAGAGCAAGTCTTTCGAGATATGTCATTTGATGCAGATTACCCAAGGCATATGAGAATGTCATAACAACCATAGAGGGTACTTTGGTTTGTTTGCTTGATTTGAAACTACTCTCCTTGTTTTTGACAATATATAGAATATGAGTATAGAGAAGAGTTTCGATGGTGCTTTCAAAAGAATGAGAGACCGTAATTGGGAAAAGATATATGTGCTAGTGGATATTCACGACACCATATTAAAAGCTTGTTACAATGACGAAGAAACACATCAGTGGTTTCCGTTTGCTAAAGAGGCTTTGGATATTATGAGCCATGCGCAGCAAATATCATTGATTTTGTGGACATCTACATACAATGATGTTATCGCTGACTATTTGAAACACTTCAAGGAGAATGGCATCACTTTTGACTTTGTGAATATTAATCACGAGACAAAGAATACAAGTCTTTCTTGCTTCGATGAAAAAACTTACTTTAATGTGGGTATCGATGATAAGTTTGGCTTTGATGCTGAAACAGATTGGGAAATATTGTATAACTACCTCGTAGAAGGTATAAGATTAGGAAAATTTAAATAAAAATTAAGAATATGGATAGTGTAGATTATTATTATTGCTATTATTATAGCTAAATTGTGGTGTAATCGGTAATTGGTAGCCGCCAGGTCTGTAAAACCTTTGCCCTAACAAGCCTGTAGGTTCGAGTCCTACCACCACAACAACTGCGGAAGGCAGCTCAGATGGTGGATGGGCACTGGTCTGTAAAACCAGCACATTGGAAACACTGGGGGTTCGAATCCCTCCCTTCCGACATATTATATATCTAGGTGTACGTCAATAGGTAGACGACGTGCTTTGGAGACACGCTGTTGGTGGTTCGAGTCCACTCGCCTAGACAAAGGAATCTAACAGCAAAAGGTATAAACTCCAGATGGGTAGCTTAATGGTTAAAGCCCTGGCTTTTACTGGGAGATTATGGGTTCGAATCCCATCCCACCTTAGTTGAATAGATTCCGTTTTTATATGAGCCATTAGTGTAACAGAATAGCACAGTGGGCTGTTAAAACCACATAGGTTGCAGAATCAACACTTTGTGGGAGGCTTGAAAGAATGCGGTTTGAGTCCGATATGGTTCACTTTTAACATGGTGTTCGTGGCCGAGAGGTTTAGGCGCAAGTTTGTGGCACTTGTTTACGCAGGTTCGAATCCTGTCGAACACCCCATAAAAAAAGTTCTTTGAAAATTTGGAATTTAAGATTTTTTTATATATCTTTGCAAAGGAAACGATGTGCGTTCATAGTAATACTAAGGAAACATACAGCAATTTAAGTAGGTATAGCATTAAACTGATAATTTAAGGGTCGTTGGTTCGAGTCCAACTCACGTTACCAAGGTGGCGTGATAGCTAAGATGGAAAAAAATGTTTCCGTTTAATCGAGGCGTAGCTCAGTAGGTAGAGCACGTGGTTTGGGACCATGAGGTCGCAGGTTCGAGCCCTGTCACCTCGACATAGTATTGGCGGTTCAGTAAGCTGGTTTGCAGCAAGGCGGCACTAAAAGAAACTAGAGAGTAGTGAATCCTATAGTACGGTGAATAATTCTATAGGAGCGCAGCCTATCGGCAACATGGGTTCGAATCCCATACCGTCAGCACAAGGATACTTACAGCAATGGTAACTTTTGTTACTACGTTGGTTCGAATCCAACATTTTCCGCCAGAAATAGGAAAATTCGCTTAGTGGTTTAGCAAACAAATTCAGTATCCGTTTTTTTTAAAATAATGTTATGGGTGAATATAAAAAAATCACAAAGGAAGATATTAATTTTCCCAAATATTGTCTCTTTTTCATAAAGAAGATACAAGAGACGATTGATAAAAATAAGGCTGACTTAAGCTATGTAGAATTTCTAAAAGTAGAAGTTGATACAACATACCCATATTGTTCTGAAGCCTTTGATTTAATTGCAAAGACTTTTACAAGAAAGGGTTTGGAGCTACAGACACCAACTTATAAAAGAGATATACAAGATGGTGTACCACATTATTTGTATAGATGGGGAGTCAGAAAGGAGGTTGACTATGATGACCTCCCTTTTGAGGATTGGTGAAATGTAGGAGAATAAAGACTAATGCTTTGGCGGTGGTCATGCATAAAAACCGTAAGTTTATCAGTCATTAAACTGTCTACATTCTCCTTTTCTTCAAATGACTAGATAAACGGTTGCTGCGAATGGTAAACAGCTCACGGACTAATACCAAACCAGATATTACGTAAGCTATTGGTAGTATCATAAAGTTAGTTCACTATGCGAGTATAGCTCAATTGGTTAGAGCGTCTGCTTGCCATGCAGAAGGTTGAGGAATCGTGCTCCTTTACTCGCTCAATATTTTATAAAATAATTCAACTAAAAACAAAATTATGGTTACAGAAATGTTATTTACAGATGCGTTTTGGTACTACGCACCAATTCTTGCAACTCTAACAGTTACGATTGCAGGAGCTATTAACGGCAAATTCAATATTACACAAGGTTTTTGGCCTCAGCTCGTTGCATGGATTACAGGCTCTGTTCTAACCGTAGGCGGTTATTTTATTGGTCTAATCACTTGTATTGGAGAACCAGTATGGTTGGCACTCGTTTGCCTTTGCGCTGTGGTAGGATTGAGCAGTAATGGTATCTATGACATTCCATTTATTAAGAGTATCATAGACAAATTACTTCCAACAGTGAAGAAAACTGAATAACTGAATAACAATCTGGAGCTTTAACTCCAGATTTAATGCGAGTATCGTTCAAGGGTAGGATGAGACCCCTCCAAGGTTTAGATGACGGTTCGAATCCGTTTACTCGCTCTTTTAAATAATTTGGTGTTTCGACACACATTTTCTGCTCTTTTGTGATATTTATATACAAAGAGCTATATTATGGAGATTGAGAAAAATATTTTAGAACAAAGTAAAACGCTAAGTGATTTAGCTAGAGCAATTTTTAACAATGGAAATTATACTAACAGAGAAAAGTGTAAAAAGATACTTTTTGAAAATGGTATAGATTGGAAAGAATGGTTAAAAGAGAAAAACGCAAAGCCAAAGAAATATTGCCTTAATTGTGGAAAAGAGATAATTGATGGTGATAGTAGAAAAAAATTTTGTAATCGTTCTTGTGCTGCAAAATTTAATAATAAGGGAATTGCTAGAAATTATAAAGGTGGTAAAAGGAAAGATGAACATATATTTTGTTTAAATTGTGGAAAAGAAATAAAACGTGGTAAGTATTGTGGTAACACTTGTTATTCTGAATATCAAGAAAAACAATATATAGAACGTTGGAAAAACGGTGAAGAAAATGGTTTAAGTGGTAAATATGGTATTATAACTGCTGTTAAAAAATATATTTTTGAGAAAAATAATAATCAGTGTGAAGTTTGCCATAGAAGCTTTGTAAATCCATATACAGGTTTATCTGTTCTACAAATACACCACATAGATGGCGATTGTACAAATAATAAAGAAGAAAATCTTCAACTGCTTTGTCCAACTCATCATGCCATGACAGAGAATTTTGGTAGAAGAAACAATAACGCTACTAGAAAAGACAATAGAAAGAGATATTGACGGTGTAGCACAATGGTTAGTGCATTGGCCTGCCAGACCAAGGATGACGGTTCGATTCCGTTCATCGTCTCGTAAACAAATGTTAAACTGAGGAGTTGCTCCATGCTAATATAGTTCAACGGAAACAAGAACAACGTTATGCGGAGATATGTGTTCGATTCACATTGTTAGCACTATAAAAACAACAATTCTAATATGGAAAAATGTATGCGTTGCGGACATGAACTTATCATTGGTGGTAATTTCATGTTAAGCGAAATTAACGGAGAAGAATTATCAGAAGATGACGATGCAATGGTAACTAATGCACATTGTCCTCATTGCGGAGCAAGGTATGAACTATACGACACACCAGAATCTGAAAAAAGAAACTATCCATATTGGAATATGCCATAATGGAGGCTTAGTTCAGTAGGTTAGAGCACCAAGCTTATACCTTGGGAGTCGGTGGTTCAAGTCCATCAGCCTCTACAGAGAAAAACTAAACTTATGATTATCAAAAATCCAAAACATAGAGGAAAACGTACTTGTATAAAATGTTTAAATTGCGGTGAAGAATTTTTAGAACTCAATACAAAAATTAAAGAGGGTAAGGGTAAATTCTGTTCCAATAAATGTTATAAAGAATGGAGAAAAAAGAATTCTTTTGACCCAAAAGAACGAAACAAACTATACCAAAAAAAGTTCAAATATAACTTAACCGAGGACGAGTACAGAAATCTATTCAAGGAGCAAAACAACAAATGTGCTATATGCGGAACTGAGTTTAACGAAAAAAATAAAGGATTCGTTGACCATTCTCATACAACAAATAAAGTAAGAGGGGTACTTTGTACTAAATGTAACTCGTTGTTGGGTATGGCAAATGATGATATTGAAATACTCAAGAAAGCTATAGAGTATTTGAAAGAAAAAGAAAATTCTTTCGTCTGACGGTTTACGTCAATAACAAGGAAACATCCAGCAACATAGAAAATGTTTATTAGGGAACTGCTACCGAAAGGTTTCATGGGTTCGAATCCCATACGTCTTCGGACGTTAGTGAAGTGGCTAAACACGGCTGTTTAAACATACAATATGTTTCCGTTTTTATGGGACAGTGGCGCAACTGGTTGAGACGCACCACACTTAGGATGTGGAAGGCGAGAGTCTTGTGGGGGTTCGAATCCCTTCTGTCCTACTTTATTGTTAATAATATTTAATTAATTTGGTTAATCCAAATTTTTTTTGTATCTTTGCATAGTGAAATAAAAAACATTTAATGTTATGGGTAGAATATTATTTATAATGTTTGTGGCATTTATCATGTTGCTTGTTATTATGGTAATCAACAAGTACCTTAATAGCAGAAATGGCAACAAGCCAATGTCAAAAGAGGAAAAGCGCAAGTCATTTGATGAAGACATCGAGGCTGTAGCTAAAGAGATTAAAATGAGAAGAGAAGCATGACCTTATATATTATATTAGGAATAATTGGTGGTTTATTTTTGTTCTCAATAATCATATTTTATTATGAGGCAAAACATGCGCCATTGATACCAGACACAGAGCCATTTCTTAGAGGTGATTATGTGCCAAAAGAGGATGAGTTAGTAAAACATGCGGAAATATTCTGCAAAAACTGCAAATTCTTTGATGGAACTGCAACTTGCCTACATGAAAATAATTTTGGCCTTGTAACAAATCATTCAGAACAACTGTGTAAAAAAGAAAGTTTGTTTGAGGCAAAATAAAGGAATGGTGGGGTAGCTCAGTTGGATAGAGCAACTGCCTTCTAAGCAGTAGGTCGAGGGTTCGAGTCCCTCCCTCATCACGAATGCGGTTCGAGTCCGCTTCAGTGACCGAGATTAGGTAAATTCAACAAAGCAGTGTTCGATTCTTGCTTATCTCCACACTATGAGTTTCCAATGTTAACTCGTGGGGATTATGGTTAAGTTGAGGTCAAAAAACGGTGTATCTAGGATGCCCAGTTGCGCCTAGCTGCATCAGTAGGAACGTACAGCAACATTTACTTATTTAAAAGCATTGTATTAGATTCGTAAATGAGGATAAGAGAAGCACTAAATCATAATTGCGAGGCACTTATCTATGCTCTTAGGGGCGAATGTCTAGTCATGACAGTAAATTGACCGTTCCTTTTTCTTTTGTCGCAATTGACACAAAACATAGTGGAAGCGTACAGCATGTACTTAATCATCTTGTTACTAACGATTGCTGATTTTAGAGGTTTCCAATTAAACACTTGCAAGGGCAACCAGTAAGCGTACCTCTCTAATCTTTAATCACACTAGGCAAAGGGTTGAGGTAACGTATTACTCTTGTGAAGATAGTAGCAAAGGCATGTGAGTGTAGGATAGGCGAGAGACGTTGAAGCATCTTCGCAAGGAGTTGTGGAGTCAACCTTGAAATATCGCCCTCATCGTAATAGCTGAATCTCCAACTAGAATAAACCTACGCTTCCTTCATGCACCCATAGCTCAATGGATTAGAGCTTTTGATTACGAATCAAAGGGTTGTAGGTTCGAGTCCTACTGGGTGTACATACTTTTTAAGGAGAATGTTATGGTTATAGAAATAAATGAGAATATTATTCTCACTGTGTTTGAGAAATGCCTTATAGTAAAAGGTGATAAACTTTACAATACCAACACTGAGGAATATGAAGCAGTAGATGGTGATAAGGTTAAGTTTTGTATCGTTAATGATAGAGGCGTTAATGTTTGGGTGAGTGGTATTGTAGATGGCTATACATGCAACCGAAGAATTAAACTGAGAGGTGTACGTGAACTATATGCTATCAAGCAAGGCACTAAGAAAACAATCGAACACATTTCTAGAATAACTGACTCTGATTGTGAGGATGAAGAAGCAGATAACTACGAGGATAAAATGAAAGCCGAATGGGAAGCTGCTTTAAGTGAATAAAAAAAAGTTCTCAAAAAATTTGGAAGTTTCAAAAATTATCTATATCTTTGCATTGTCAAACGATAATAATGAAGTAAGAAAATAAAAAAATACAAAAAATTTTCGTCAAAATCGAAACTTTTTGAATTATACAATATAATTATAGAAAAAATCATTTAAACTTTTATATTAAATTATGAATACAACAGTTAAAAATATTGCCAAGAATACATCTAATTCATTTGCTACAGATAGTAAATGGAATGATGCTGTTGTGTTTAGCGCAACTGTTCCAAAACAGCTACGTGGTGATATGGAAGTATGAATGAAAAATAAATAGGCACTTACTTCACTATATATTTCCCAAGCTGTTGAAGAACTCCAAAAAAGTATTCAGCAGCTTTTTTTGTGTGCTTAAGATTCTTTAACACCAAAAATTTGGATAATACGAAAATTTTTAGTATCTTTGCAAAAAATTGTGCTTATGAAATTAGTTAGCTGCATAGAAGAATTAAAGGTAAGGAATATACCAGATATTGGGGATTTCACATTCATAACTGGCAAGACCTATGAGGCAAATGAGGTCACTGAAGGTTATTGGTTAGTTGATTCCATTGGCGTAAAACTAGAAGAGTTTGTACTTCACTTTGAGGTATTAGGTGAAATCGAAGTTGATAAAACAAGCGGTTCAACGTCTGAAGTAAATAAGAAGTTCATAGAAGAGGAAAAGGAATTTAGAGAGTTTCTCAAAGAGTTTGGTTTCAAGGAATCCACCAAGATAGAAGAAAATAAGGAATCAATACTTACTAGGATAAGGGATTACATATTTGCGTAATCCATATGGGGCTGTAGCTCAGGTGGTAGAGCAGTGGACTGAAAATCCACGTGTCGGTGGTTCAACTCCACCCAGCCCCACAAATAATGGTCTATTCGTTCATCGGTAGGATAAGGCACTGTCTATGCTCAGAGAGGGGTTCGATTCCCCTATAGACCGCAAGATAATTGCAATTATAGTGGCGTAGTTCAATGGTTAGAGCACCACCCTGTCACGGTGGGAGTTGGGGGTTCGAGTCCCCTCGTCACTGCAAAGGTCGGAATTTATCTGTGGAATACAAGGACATTCACTAGATGGGTGATTTATAGGTATCAATCATAGACAGGTAAGAATCTTGCAAGTATTCCGACTTAAATGTGGGAGTAGCTGAGAGGTTTAGCGGTAGGTTGAAGCCCTACAGACGGTGGTTCGATTCCATCTTCTCACACAACTTGGATGGGTATGCAAGTGGTTGAAGCACCTAGTATTACAAACTAGTATTCCACACGTAGGTTCGAATCCTACCCCATCTACAACTACAATGGGCAGTAGCTCAATGGTTAGAGCAGCGGACTGTTAATCCGCAGGTTGTGGGTTCGAGTCCCACCTGCCCAGCTATACGTTTGGATGGCCGAGTGGCTTAAGGCAGCAGGCTGTTAACCTGCCGTGTGGTTTCGCTGCACCATAGGTTCGAATCCTATTCCAAACGCCCCAGACGTGGGTCTCAAACAACACCCAAAGTTGTACATATGGGTGACTAGGATTGTCTAAGTCCTTATAAAGTAGCCTTGAAAACTACAAGGACTGTTTTTGCCTAGTCGCAACTCTTGCCCCAAATCTCAGCGTAAAGGAGAGGGGCATTGCTTGGAGGCGTGGCCGAGTGGTTGATGGCACTGGTCTTGAAAACCAGCAGACGGTAAAACGTCTCGTAGGTTCGAATCCTACCGCCTCCGCAAGATGGAATACAGAATAGAAGTAATTAAATCTGAACGGTATTGTTATTTCAATGCTTATATTGGTTCTAGTACTGATAGAATTGGTAAGCTTGCAGTGGAATACATGGGTGACAAGAAGGGTAAGATAATATATGTAATTACCAATCCTAGTCACATTGGAAAAGGTGTTGCAACAGCATTGATGAACAAGGCAATTGAGGAATTCAATGATTATGAATTATCTTTAAATGTGATTCCCATGCCACGTAAAGGTGAAAGTATTAACCATAGGACAGTAAAAGGCTTAAGTAATTTCTATGAGAAGTTTGGTTTTAAAAGACTAAGTGAGCCTTGTGTTCCAACAATGGTAAGAAAAATATAATACGGAAGGAAACACTAGGAACAGCAACCTAGAGAAGTAATCGTAGGCAACGTAGAGGCTAGTATCATCCAATCAAGGCTAGAAGCTAACAGTTGTACGAGATAGTGGAATGTAAGTATTAAACATAGTGGTGTATATCAGTTGGTTAGATTGTCATCCTGATAAGATGAAGGTCGTTGGTTCAAGTCCAACCATCACTACACATGGAGGGTTGGGTGAGTGGCTTAAACCACCTCTCTGCTAAAGAGGCGCACCTTATGGTGCCAGTGGTTCGAATCCACTACCCTCCGCATATCCCAGTTAGCTAGTCTGGGCTGCTGTAAAAAAGCGCACAAAACTAGTAGTGATACTGTCACCGAGGAAGAAAAAAGGAAATGAGAAGGGCAGAAAGGGTGTTCCAATCACCTGCGGTGTATATGCGAGATTGGGATTGGAGTTAACACGTGTAGGTGGCTATCACTTTTTAAATTAACAAAAATATAATGTTATGTTAGAAACTTTATGCTATATAAGCTGTGTCACGATTTGGATTGGTCTTGGAATAGCATCAACATCCAAAGAGACTAGTAAGAAACGCCAGATTGGTTGGATAATCATAGCACTTGCTACCTTTATTGATGGTATATGCGTTTTACTTCAATCTCGTCCAATAGCAGGAAGCATCATCCTAGCGATTGCTGCACTTGATGTTTGGATATTCAATTATTGGCGAAAGAGATACAATCGAAGTAAATTAACAAATAGAGAAAAGTTTCTAGAGGAAATAATGGAGAATAAACATTAAAAAAAATGATTGTTCAAGATATTAAACCTTTGGTTAAGGGTACAGCAGAGTTGCAGTATATCATGAGTGGAGGTATTGCAATCTATCACATCAATTCAACAGATGGTAAGAAATACCAGCTTGAGATTGACTTGAGTGATAAGCATGATGTGGGAGAGACTGCTGCATTTCATCCAAATGAGAAGCCATTACTCCTTATGAGGTGGATTAGAAGGGCTAATGAAGAAGATAAATTAATTGAAATAAAGTAAAAACAAAAATAAAAGAATAAATAGCATATGAGAACTACAGTTAAGTGCATAAAACGTAAGAAACAGAAGTAACGCTCTGTTGGCTACCAACACCGTTGGGCTAGGAGCGTTATGGTAAGATATAGAACTTGCTCCTATAGCTTAATGGTAGAGCTGCGGCCTCTTAAGCCGAGGGTTAAGGGTTCGAGTCCCTTTAGGAGCACTAGGTTTAATGCGCTCATAGCTCAGTTGGTAGATGCACATGACTTTTAATCATGGGGTCGAGGGTTCGAGTCCCTCTGGGCGCACTGACATACGCTTCCATCGTATATCGGTAAGTGCCTGGAGACAGACGGATTACATCGGTCTTTTAAACCGAATAGCAGGGTTCGACTCCCTGTGGAAGCACATTCTCATATGCATCGTTGGCAGAGAGGTTATGCAACAGACTCTTAATCTGTACGAGAAATCGTGACGTGGGTTCGAGTCCTACACGATGCACAATATAATTTTAATGTTATGAGTAGATTTACCAAGGAAGAGATTGAGAAAACTCTGAAAGAATACAAGTCGCATATTGACTATGAAATTGGTGATTGGGTTGAAACTTGTCAGTTTATGCCAGGTATTGTACAAAAGATAACTGTGAGATTTAATGATGACCCAAATTACGATTGCTTTGAAGATGAAGTAGAGGTGTTCTACCCTCATTATGCAATTTCAGAGAGTAAAAACCCAAAACATACTTACAATGGTGGTAGTTGTTGCTCAGTAATACATTGTGGTGTACATAAGATAACACCAGAATATGCTTGCAAACTTATGGCTCTTGGAGAAGATAGACTTAAGGCTCTTTGGGATAGAGCTACTAAGGCATCAGAGAACAATCTTGATAAGACTTGGAGCGAATATGTAGAAGACGAATATAACAGAGTATTTCAAAGGTAGAGAAAAATACTATTAATTGCTGGGGTGGCTGAGTGGTTGAAAGCACTGGCTTTGTAACCCAGAGGCGAAAGCCCTCGCAGGTTCGAATCCTGTCCCCAGCTCGATACTAGGAGAAGTCATATGGTAGACTTGCAGAGGTAGTGCCATTATGGTGAGGAATCTAGAACAGAACACGCTAGTCTGTAATAGCGTGGGCAAGCATTCGATGTCAGGGATAGGTTGGCTTGCTTTATAATTAGTGGGTACACACAGCAAGTTTAAATTTACACTTCAAACAGACTGTCAATTTGTGTAACGTGGGTTCGATTCCCACCCCCTCCGCAAAATAAAGAAATAACTTGGAGGGGTTGAAATGTTGGTTTAATGTACCCTTATATGCCTCGTTAGCTCAATTGGTAGAGCAGCGCACTTGTAATGCGCAGGTTGTTGGTTCGAGTCCGACACGAGGCTCTTAATGAAGACGTAGCTCAGTTGGTAGAGCACCTTATATCATAAGGTTTCCTCTAGTGAGAAACGTACAGCAAGATTTAATTTGATAGTTGGCTGTTAACCAGGTGGTCTGTGGTTCGAGTCCACACGTCTTCGCAAATGCCTTGTTAGCTCAGTTTGGTAGAGCACTACTGTGGTATTGTAGTGGTCGTGGGTTCGAATCCCTCACGAGGCTCAGAATGGAAGAGAAGAAGAATTATTACGTCTGTTGTTTTATAGAAGGAAGAGAAAAGACGATTGAAATGCCTCCAAGAATAGGACCAGTTACACTTGAGGAAGCGGAGGCAATAAGGAAGAAGAAAAGTTGTGGTAGGTATCATCGAAAGACTAGATATAGGATTTTAGATGTTGAAAAGAACGAGATTATTGACATAGAAAAATAAATGTTAATTATCATGAAAAAATTTGGTTATTCCAAATAATTTTCATATATTTGCATTATGATAACACTAAATGTGAATAAGCTATGTTAGAAGTAACTGAAATGATATTAGCTAGCATCAATGCTAAACCAATGACTAAGGGTAAGATATATGAATTGCCTTATCTTAAGACAATTTCAGACTACGGCATTGAATGGTCTTTATCTGAATTGTACCGAAAGGACTTTGTACATGAAACAATTAAAAACAATGTCTTTCATTACAAAGCAACCAAGAAAGGTAGAGAGTATCTTCAAGAACATGGCTATCTCAATTAATCTATAAGTAACTATGACTAAAGTAAATTGTCCAAAGTGTAATGGCGAAGTCGAATTAGATATTCGAAAAGCCATTGATGAAAATGGTGAGGTGTTTGTATGTCATCATTGTGGGTATCCATTTAGGTATACTGAAAAATAATAAACAATATGAATGATTTAGGTAAGTTCAATGCTAGTTCAGCAGAAGCATTTGCTGATATTGCTAAGAAAAAGTACAATGATAGGATTTCACAAATGGCAAGCAGATACATTCGTGTAATTGAATCGAAGTACGAGAAAAAAATCAAGAAAGCGGTTATGAAAGACCCTAGTGTTAGGGAAATCAGAATCGACTTACCATTATCTAAGAGACCAATTAGTGTTAAGGAAGCTGATTTGGTTGAGAATGAAATGAATGACTATCTGCGTGAGCGTGGGTTTAGGGTTGTGCTATCCATCCCATCTTATTGCGATTGCATATTCAATTCAATCTGTTTAGATAAAGAATTCTATGCGTCATTTAAGTGGTGACGCACCAACTCTGGGCCGAGTAGTGTAATGGCTAGCACCACACATTTGCACCGTGTGAGAGGGGTTCGAGTCCCACTCGTGTCCACTTAGTTTTTCTCAATGGCTTTGAGAGAGGGAAAAATAAGCTTGGTAGGAGACAACCATTGCAATCCCAATTGCATAAAAACATCAAGGTATCGTTCTGCTTGCAGAGATACCATTTTTTATTTTGGAGAGTAGCTCAGAGGCAGAGCAAAACCCTGTTAAGGTTGAGGTCGAGATTCCGAAATTCTCCTCTCCAGCATATTAAGGCGTTTAATGGAACACTATGTTTTGATATATCCGTTCTAGTTATAGAGATATGTTGAATCGTTCCTTGTGCGGATAGTACAATGGTGAGTACAACTTCTTTTACAAGTGAATTGTGGTTCGAGTCCACACCGCATGCTAATTTAGTTAGAAAAAAGAAATGATTGTTGCGTTTGATACATATTATTATAATGGTTATTCTTACACCGTAGCTGGCGTATTTAAATCTTGGAATGATAAAGAAGTGGCTTATTTTGCTACAAGTAAGAGAACATGTATTGATGCAGAATACAAGTCAGGAGAGTTGTATAAGCGTGAACTTCCATGTATCATGCAATGCCTTGCTCTTCTTCCAATCAAGGACATCACATTAATCATGGTAGATGGTTTTGTATGGCTTTCTGAGGATGGTAAAACATTAACTAAGGGTTTGGGTGCTCATCTTCAAGATGCAATATTGGAGAAGTATGGTGAGAAGATTACTGTTGTTGGCGTGGCAAAGAACAGATACCATGTGAAGATTCCAGATTGCTATGATATTGAGCATGGACTTGAATCAGCCAAACCATTATTTGTGACTTGTAGTGAGCCTTGTCTTGCAGAGCATTATTCAAACATGGTTAAGATTATGGATGGTGACTACAGAATCCCAACAATCTTAAAGGCTGTTGATACCAAGACAAGAATGTTTGGGCAAGAGGACGCAGACGATATAGAAAAAGAACTTGAAGAAGAATATAACTCAAAGCCAATAGATATATCGATGGGTGACATTGATGAATTCATGGCTACTTGTGAGAAGAATGGTTTTAGGTATAAATAAAAATGAAAAATTGTTGTGATAATAATAGTTGTGGATGCTGCCAAGCATTTCTAATAGCAACCTTGGCAATGATAGCATCTATCTTATTTGCGATATATGTAGGTAAATAACATTCGCAGGTGGGGGAGTGGTTTAACCCAGCAGTCTCCAAAACTGCCGTAGCTCACGCTACCGTGTGTTCGAATCGCACCCTGCGAGCTTAAAAATATATTATATGGATATAGCAATGTGGTTTTTTATTGGCTTATATATCCTCATAGGAGTAGGAGTTGCCGTAAATTATTGGAATTCCAATAGTGAGAAAGATAGGGAAAATGCTGAAAATGGTACAACTAGTTTTGTATTGTTGTTAGTTACTTTTTTCTGGCCAATAAAAGCCATATATTCGAAATGTAAAAAACTACTATGAACCTACCTAAAGCATTTATAAGTAATTGTTTATTTGAAATTGGAAGAACAGTTATAACTAGGAAAAATAAAAAAAGAATAGAGTTTTATCACAAAAGACTTACGTGGTGGATAAGCATCTATGGTGTTAGATTTAAACATCATGGCTATTACATCATGATAAAGAAAAACTGTTTTTAATGATATGGAAACTATACTATTCAATAAAAATCATGTTAAGGTGACAACTAATGGCCGTTCTGGAGCACATGCCGAAACTGAACGAATTAATTTCGGCTATTACCATAGTTCTCTAAAAGGAAAGGGAATGACTATAACTGTCAAAAAAGAGAAATGGGAGAATGTTGTTAAGGAGTCACCATTAGGTTTCTTCTACATATCAAACCAAAAGGTTGAATATGAGGAAGAAGTTCCAATGAATGTGAATGCAGTGTTCCATAGGGTTTCTGTTGATTTGAAATTTAAAACATACCAGATAGAGTATCCAGTTTCTTGTGGTGATGTTAAAGTTGGTTTTGATGCAAGACCTTGGGATATATGCATAGGTGACTTGTCAATGCAAGAACATTTCATTAAGGCGTTGAAAAAGATACTTGATGACATCTTTGTTTCTGCTGCTCACATAAAGCAAAGTGAAAGAACAAAGGAAAAGGTGTACACAGAACTTTTTGGAAGCCCAAATGGATATAGCACGTTATCTAATGAGATTAAGATATTGTCACATGGCTTTGATTTGAAAGAATCTTTTAGAAAGAGAAAGATAACAAAGGTTAAGAAAAATGGCAAAAAGAAAAAGGTATGTGCTAGTGTTCAATAAATGGAGCATATATAGCACACATAGCGATATAACTGAATTTGATACTCTGAAGGAGGCTAATGAGGAAATTAAGCTTCTAGAGGAGATTTATGCTGATACTCCAAGACCTAAAGCAAAGTACCACAATAGGAACTACTCATACATACACGATAAAAGGTGTAAGAATGTATACGATTACTCTTGGGGTGAAAAATACTTAGGTGAAGCATTTTGGGGATATTTGCTTTTGGACTCAGAAACCGAGAGAACACTCAAATGGGGTCATGACTTTCTCCAGAACTATTCTCCATCATCAGATATTCGAAAGATTAAAGATACATTCTTGAGAGGTGAAGATGAAATTCCCAAGGATTACAAATGGGATAACGGTGAATACTTGGGTTGGTTACAATATCGCTGGGGAAATGCCTTAAACTCTGTTGAACACGGAGAGGATGCTTTTATTGAGACCATTCAAAATAACAAACCTTGTGTAAGGCACTGTAAGATAAAGAAAAAGAAATATAGTCAAAAAACATTTGATGAAAGCGAAGAGATTGAGTTGGATAAAATGAACGCAGAGCTACTTGAAACAATTGATGTAACAAAAGAAATTTGCAACTAATATGAGTAAGAATCTTGAAAAAATCAACACCCTTCAAATTAGGAAGGGACATTTATTGAATGACATTAAAGCTCTTAGTAAAATGCTTTCACGTTCCAAACAAGAACTGTCAGATGTTAATGAAGAGATTTACGCTTTGCAGAACAGTGAATGTTAAATGTGTTTAAAAAATTTGGTTATTCCAAAAATTTTTTATATCTTTGCATTGTCAAATTTAAGTTTAACAAATAAAAGGTAATACTATGTTTGAATTTATCATCGGACTCGTTGGTGGTTGGTTCGCTTACAAGTACAAGGACAAGGTTGGACTGTAAAGCACAAACACAAAAGAAATAGTGGAACAAGAGAACTGTAATCGTGGGGTTCTTATGAACAGCCTCAGGTCTTGTTGGAAGGGCGAATCACACTCAAAACAAACGCTCCCAAATGCTTGAAGAAATATGAATATTGGTAACATTCACGATACCCACAAGGGTTGACGAAACAGTAGGTCCAAATCCTACCGCAAGCACAAATGCACTGAGCCTTTATGGGAATTACTATGAAGTGTGAAGCATATTGCCGTAGTGGGCGAATGGAATTGGTGTAATCCACTCCATAGTAGAAAAAGGAAGTTCGTGCATTATTTTTTTGAAAACAATTATAAAACATAAATAACAATGGCAGTAGGTGTAATTATAGCAAGGCTTCAGCCAATACACAAGGGACACCTTGAGTTGGTTAGACAAGCGTTAGTTGAGAATGATAAGGTGCTGATTCTTGTTGGTTCAGCCGATAAGTTGAACAAGCGCAATCCTATTCCTATCGCAATGCGTTTAGACCTTGCTAAAAAGGCAATAACTGAGGAATTTGGTGATGACGCAAATAAGGTCGAAATTCATCCGTTGAATGACCTTACTGATGAGTCAGATAACTCACATGACTGGGGATTTTATCTCTATAGTCACATTGTTGGAATTACAAAATCGCCAGAGTTTACTATTTATTATTCAGATGGATTTGAAATCATCATGCAGTGGTTTCCACCATTCATTACAAGAGACTTTGTTTCATTCAAGCTGAATGCTAGGGGAGCAATTCACAATAGTCTTTCAGCTACAAAGGTGAGACAGATGATTCTCAAGGGTGATGAAGAGGCTCTAAGAGAGGCAGTGCCTACATGCGTTGCAGATAATGCAATGATATTGAAACATTTTATTGAAGCATTTCAAGACGTATAAATTATGAACTATCAATATGCGGATGCCTATCTTGAGATAATGTGCAGCCTTTATCTCAGAAATGACCCATCACTAAGGAGGATTAAAAAATCTATTATAAAATCAATTACTCAATATAAAGGAGAAGAAGGTAAGCCTTATGTGGCCATTTGGGTAGAGGGTGAGACTTATTATTTTCATGGTTCAATGGAGGATTTTGATAAGGCATATAAAACAGTTTACATATAAAAGCTAGTTCCATAGTACGATATACAAATGTGGCAAGCGTATTCGGTTGGTATCCTATAACGGACTCATAGAATATTAGGAGGTTCAGAGAAACTTGTGTGGTGAAGAATCGGAATTCCACGAACTAGTTTTAATTGTTGGTGTAGCTCAGTTGGTTAGTAGCACCTCGCTGATACCGAGGAGGTCGCAGGTCCAAGTCCTGCCATCAACACAAAAATATCGGCTACATGAAAAGTTTAAGCAAATGGAGGATGTAATGCTAAACGATGAGTAGTGGGCGATGGGTAGCCTTCATAGACCATCTTTACGATATTTTTTTATTGGGCTTGAATGGAATAGAACGTTATACATTTGGTAAGAGACAAGCGGTGGGCATACACCCAAAATAGCAAAAAACATAACTGGCGAGAACGTAGATTCTCCTGCTTACGAAATGGCAATTGCTGCCTAAGCGTGAGCCGAGAGGCTAGGCTCTTAGGAACAGAACATCCTAGCAACATTTTGTCAGTTTATCAAAACTGAATGGTGGAATCGGTGACTCCTGTCATCCCCCAGTTTTCCTTGTTTTCTCAAAATAAGGTGGCGGAAAGTGTGGCTTGTCTAGGCGCAATTAACGCTTTGACAACCTCTCCAATTTTAAGCTTGTATAATCTCTTATGGGATGGTAATTGTGACGTGGGTTCGATTCCCACCAGGTCCACAAAACTTATTGATAATTAGATACTTATGACATTTGAGGAAATATTACCGCATATAAAGAAAGGTGAAAAGGTACGTAGAAAGGAATGGGAGGACGGTTATATGGTTCTTTCAAACAGAGGTGCTAGATACCTTTATTTATATTGCAATGGTACGTTGTTCGATGATGCTTATAATCTAAGTGGATTTGACATAACCTCAGACGATTGGGAGGTTCTTTAAAAAAAAGTTCTTTGAAAATTTGGAATTCTCGAAAATTATCTATATCTTTGCATTGTTAAACAAAACAATACAATTATGGGTAAGATTTTAGAAAGCGAGTTTAGAAAAGAATTATACAAGTCTCTTACTGAGGCTGGTTATGATAAGAAAGAAGCTCAAAAAATAGTTGGCGTGAAATACTTTAGTGCTCTTAAGGAGAAAGCAAAGGAATCAGTCAATAAGCTAATGGAGAGCATTGAATCTGAGAAATTTGATTTTGATGTGATGACCATTTTAGCAGATATAAATGAGCTAGCAAAGCTTAAAGAGGTAATTTCTTGAAAAAAAGTTCCTAAAAAATTTGGAAATTAAAAAAATTATCTATATCTTTGCAAAGTCAAAATGAAACAATAAATGAGGAAACTTACAGCAACTATTTATAGTATCAAACTTGTAATTTGAAGCAGCTAGAAAACAGTTTCCGTTTTATTAAAATACATCGTGGAGTGGTAGCAGTTGGTAGCTCGTTAGGCTCATAACCTAAAGGTCGGTGGTTCGAGTCCATCCTCCGCAACTTTACTTGGAAGATACCAGAGGAGAACTAGAGCAATCTAGATGTAGACAAATGGGCACTAAGTTCGTGCTTAGTGTGCTACTTCGGTAGCTTCGGTGATGCAAATTCACCTCTTCCAACACATGCTGGGTGAACCCCTGTTGTATCGCAGGGCCAGCTCCAATAGCTTGTGGTGGGCAAGTATAAAAACCACCTTTTGGTCAATACCAGAGGAGAACTTGTAGCGATACAAGATGTAGACAAATGGGCATCAAGTTCGTGCTTGATGTGACTCTTCGGAGTCTTCGTGAGTGCAAATCTTACTTGACCAACAATAGTGTTCCTTATTGTGCTAGCTCTAAACTAGAATTAACATAGGGAAACAAACACTAGTATTTCTCTGACGTTGTAGGCTTCGGCTGAAAACGAGGAGAATGGCTAGCTTTCGTAGCCATTAAGGATAATCCAGTGATGGGATAAATGTGACGCACATTAACGGTTAGGCGTTACAGATATGTGGGGTAACTCATGTATTTCACTGAAAAGCATATGGTACGGTGTACAGTGTGGGTAAAACCATAGCTGTACGCTCTCAAGGGCAAAAGCGTCTTTGAGTGAGTCGTGAGGCAATAGATTACCATATGGAGCATGATGCAATAGTCACCAGTTGGCGTGTTGTGCTCAGTATAATACCTTGCTCTAACAGAAATGTTAGAGAACCGCAAGGATGGTGTTATATAGTGATTGACTTGTGGTGAGTCAGCATAGGGAGGCGATATAGTGGGTCGTACTCAAAAGGTACGAATGCTATGGGTCGCACCTCGTCTTCCGTAACCGTGACAGAAGATTTTGAAGTCAGGATTCAAAAGTGAATAATAGACAAGCGAAAGTGTGCGACACTGAGCAGCTAAAATGCACTTATCCTTCTGTAATATGAAGGGGTTGGGGACTCGCAAGGAATCCAACAAAGGAGTAAAAGTACTCGTCTGAGTTAACAGGAGGCATCCTGTGAGACCGCAAATGCTTGGCGAAGAACTGAAACTTATGATGCTGCACCGAAAGGTTATAAATCAGTAAGTGTTTGGTGGTTTTCTCAAAACCGTCCGTGCATGGTGTCTACGGCTATCGTAAGGTAGCGTGTGAACAGCAGCTTCCAACGGCTGTGAAATGGCATCAACAATAAGACAATGTTCTCAGTCTTTTGTATTTTTATAGGGATATAGCTCAACGGTAGAGTAATTCGTTTCGATTTAAGCTATAAAACAATCTCGACTTCGGAACAGATTGATGCTTTGACTGTTTACGAAAGGTTGTCGGTTCGAATCCTTCTATCCCTGCGTACCGTTTTGGAGCACTTTTTCAAGTAAATAAAGTGTTAAACTTTGGCACTAGATAGCTACTAGGTGCTATGGGTTGGAAGTTTGAACTCAGTAGGGTTTGTAGAATATAATGTTTTTAACCAACCGTTTTTAATGTGGCTTAATATTTAATTATATATGAGACCATATGATTTTTGTGGGAAAGAGAATAACGAGAGTGCCACTAAACTTAAGGAAGGGTTAGTTGGTAAAATTACTGGTTATGGGCAATCCATGACACCAATACTTAAAAATGGGCAATCAGTTATTTGCGAACCAGTTAAGGATGATACCAAACTTAGCAAGAAAGACATCGTTCTTTGTAAGGTTAAAGGTCATTATTACTTACATCTTATATGGGCTATCAGAAATGATAAGGAATATTTGATTGGTAATAATCATGGTCATCCGAATGGTTGGGTAAGTAGAAATCAAATTTTTGGCAAGGTTGTTGAAAAGCTTTGATTTCAAAGGTCAAGTGGCAATAGAAGGTTCGACTCCTTCGTGACTGACAAGAAAAAGCGCACGTATGTCAAGGGATGCATACAAAGTAACATGGCTATATCTTTTTGACTTCGGAATAAAAGTGAATAATGTGAAAGGGCTTTCTAACGTTATGGGTAGTTTTCTAGTCCCTAACATGGGGTTGTAGCTCAGTTTGGCTAGAGCATCTGCTTTGCAAGCAGAGGGTCGTGGGTTCGAGTCCCATCTTCTCCACTCTTGGGAACTTACAGCAGTTTCATTTGGATAACTTTTTAATTGCCTAAATTGAAAACAGATAGTTCGATTCTATCAAATTTATAGTTCCCTAATAATATAAACCTACGATAGAGGCGTAGATATACAAGCGTGGGTACATTTGTCGCAAGGGTACACACTAAGAAGAATGTAGATTGAGGTATGTAACAATGTCTATATAGTTCCACTAGCGTATGGAATACTATCTCATTCGATGCTACCTAATGGTGTGTGAAGCACTCTGTGAAGTTCCTATGAGTGGATGGGTAAAAATAAGTCTTCAGCAGAGAAAGCCAGATTCCTGATAAAGTATATCCGTAGGTTTTTTAATATTGTGGAGTAGAGAAGTAGTCAAACTCGCTAGGCTCATAACCTAGTCCCATGTGGTTCGTGGGTGCAAATCCCACCTCCGCTACAAATCCTTTCTGCTTGAAAAAGCGAAAAATAAGGAAGCTCACAGCAGTTTAATGTTTAGACAGACCGCAACTCTAAGTTTAACATAGCTTCCGTTTTTAATAATAATAATTTAAAGTTAATTAATTATGAAGAAAATTAGTTTTTGGTAGGTTCTTGACCAATTCTGGTAGCTGAACCATGTTCGTGGTCCTGATGTATTCTTATTTTGTAAGGGAAGAATAGTGAAGTTTTTAAAATCATTTATTAATAACAAACAAAATAAAAGAATATATCATATGGAAAAGAAAATTTTTACAAATAATGCAACCACTAAGGAACAGTATCTTAAATTCAAAGAGTTCATCAAAGATGAAACCAAGTATAAATCTCATTGGCACTATGTAGCTTATTACATTTTCAAGCATCGTCTTGAGGGTGAAGCACGTGATGCATATCTTGAGGACGAGGTAAAGCGTTGTCACAAGGGACTTTATAGCGGTAGAATCGTTGGTAGTGGTGGAGAAATGACTGAAAGTTATGCGATACCTCTATTTAAAAGTTTTGTCATTGAGTCATATAACAAGTACGCTGAGACAGACAATGCCTAAGAGAAAGTTATATGTTTTGATTGACAAGTCACTAAGACCAGTTTACGGTTGCGTACAAGGCGGTCATGCTGTAGCACAGTGGATGATTGAACATCCCAACAGCAGAGAGTGGCACAATGACTATTTGATTTATTTAAGTGCTGACGTGAATAAGTGGAAAAGAAAGCTTGAGTTTTTAGGAGTCGATTACACTGAGTTCCAAGAACCAGACCTCGATTACCAAACAACAGCTTTAGCAGTTTTCGGACATGAGGAGCTATTTAAGAATTTAAAGATAGTTACCGAAGACTAACTATAATATAAAGGCTGTATTGAGTTTTCTCGATACAGCTTTTTTTATTAAAATTCATTAAAATACTTGGCTATTTCAATTATTTTTCATATCTTTGCAATATGAAGAAGTTTATATTAATTAATTTTATGGTAACTTTATTTACAGCATGCTTGTTTGTCAGTTGTGATGAGGTTGTAACTGATGATAAAGGTGTTGTAAGAAGTATTGAAGCCACTAGTAGCCATAACAGCTTTGGGAAAAAGTATCGTGTGGAAGTCAGAATACATAACGGTAAATATAACACATTTGAATATACCCTATACACAAATAAGTCATATCGTGTAGGTGATAGTATATTCATAAAGTAAAACAATCAATATGGGCATATGGCTGAGTGGTCTAAAGTCTTGGTCTCTAAAACCAATGTTCGTGGGTTCGAATCCCACTATGCTCACAACGGCTGGTGTACCCAAGTGAGGTACTGAAATAGGTGAGACAGCGCAAGCTAGAATGAATGGGCTAGCAGGTGAAGCAGTAATGCGGTGCGAGGATGAGTCCCTTGCCCTACTTCCTTGATGGTTAAGAGGATACCTTTAAAGGTTGAGACA
Organism: Isotricha sp. YL-2021b; assembly: GCA_023805745.1. Classification (NCBI taxonomy): domain Eukaryota; phylum Ciliophora; class Litostomatea; order Vestibuliferida; family Isotrichidae; genus Isotricha; species Isotricha sp. YL-2021b. The sequence continues at coordinate 249,301 of JAJJKW010001448.1, forward strand.
GGTAAACCTTTGTTAATTTTACGATACTATGGTAAGTTTGAACAAGATGAAGAAGGCTAAGAATGCATATTTAGCTAATGCAAATAAAAGCACAATGAAACTTAAGAGGATTAATTTCTTCAATAAGATTAATAGGCGTAACATTAAAAAGGATGCTAACTAATGTTAACAAAACATAAAGATGAGAAAGGTATTTTGCTTTTCTCATTTTTTTTATGTATCTTTGCATAAAATATGGTTTTATTATGGCTAAATTAATAAATTACAAAACAGCAAATACATTTAAGGATGCAATAAAAGACAGAGTGCCAACAGAGATATTTTTTCTTACGCAAACTAGCGTATCTGCCAAAAGAGGTTTCTTTAGAGGCGAGCTGAGATACGATAATCGTTATTTAAGACTAGAAATAGTTGATAAGTTTGATAGATGGATACGTACCACTGATGTCAGTATGGAACGAGTTGGTAATAAGTTAAATTCCAATGTTTTATATCATTATGATACAATCATTACCACTTCTAGGGATTTCGCTTATCAGCATTGCATGAGTGTAATAAAGAATAAGATAAGACTTTTACGTGGTAAGGAAATGGTTTTGCACGAAAAAATATATGCATTATAAAGATGGCTAATAAAAAAATAGTAGTTAAGACTGCCACTACTTTGGGAGATATTTTCAAAGATAAAGATAAGGATGGCAATTATTATGAGGTGTTCCTTAAGGTAAAGAATGGGACAAGGGTAAGAAGATATTTGGCAAAAGGATATTTCAATAGTCGTAGTGAAATGAAATTATGCTTTTACAATAAGTTAGGAAGAACTATTTGGTCATACTATAACACAATGTATGCCACTATACAGCATAGGGCATCCTTAAACGAAACTAGCTGTGTGGTTCGCCTTAACTGGACTGATTACGTTGTGCATGTTTCAAAACAAGAGGTTTATGAGTTAATCATGAACTCTCTGAGGCAGAAGAAACTAGAAATCAACAAGCAGATTATAAAATTACAGAACGAATTATATTCAGTTGAATAAATGGAAATAGAAGAATTAGCTAAGAGAGTTGCAATTGCACTTATGGATAAGAACTATAAGATTGTAACTGCTGAAGAATGTACAGCTGGACTTGTTGGCGCAGCTATCGCAAGCCAAGATTATGCTCAACGATGGTATAAGGGTACAACTGTAGTATATGACGAGGAAACGGCTATCAATGTTCTTGATGTTGCAGACTATACCATTAAGAGGAATGACTTCGTAAGTCCACAAGTGGTAAGCCAAATGGCTCTCACTGCATTGAAAAAGTTCAATGTTAACATATGCCTTGCTATAAATGGTTATGTTGATGGATATGGCAGCACTGATGTTCCAGCTGGTGAAGTTCAGCTCTGTACAGCAAAATTTGGAGTAGGCGGTAATGTTAAATTCAGATACAAGGCGATTAAGGTAAAATCTAAGGATAAGGGTAAGAATATCGAAGAGTGCATCAAAGAAGCCCTTATCCTCATCATGGAAACAGTTGTTGAATAATATGGAAGGTTGTGTATTTTGCGGTTTAGAAAAAGCAATTGAGAAGGAAAGAATCATTTATGAGGATTCCACATGGATTGCTGTGTTGGATAGGTATCCAGTATCTAAGGGTCATACCATACTAATCCCCAAGAGACATTGCGAAACTTATTTTGACTTGAATTTCTTGGAAATGGAAAGTCTTGCAATCAACATTGGAGTTGTAAAAAGATTATTAGATAAAAAATACAGCCCCAATGGGTACAATATAGGTGTTAACTGTGGTGAAGCAGCTGGACAAACCATTATGCACTGTCATGTTCACATTATACCTAGATACAATGGCGATTGCGAAAATCCTCGTGGTGGTGTGAGAGGTGTGATACCAAGTAAGCAATCCTATTAGTTAAAATTCGTTAATTTATTTGGTCAATCCGAAACAATTTCGTATCTTTGCATCGGTAAAAAAAGAATGGTATGATTTATAATCAATTTGACAATTTTAAGCATTGGTACAATAATTTCCAATATTGGTTTGCACATTGGTGCGCTTTCAATATGACTGCCATGAATTTGGGGGTTTGGAAGTTTCACCATTTGTTTCATGACATCGAGAAGCCTTGGCTTAGTTTGTTTATGAAATATGAGAATGTACATAAACATCACATAACCCATTCTAGTCACCATATTGAACATTATAGGTTAACCAAGAAATGTAATTGGTTGGATTTAGCGATTGATTGGGAATGTAGTCAATTCACCAAGGAGAAGGGCAAATTGTCAGCAAGAGATTTTCTTGATAAAATGATTAATAACGCCTTAGTCACTGAGAGTGAGGCTGCGAAAATAAGAGAAATTTTGGATAAGTTTGAATTATAAGATAGTGAAGTTATGAAAGGTTTTACAAAAGGATTTTTTATCGGTGCATTTATTATCTTACTCACTAATTTCATATGGGGTTATGGAAGTAAACTCACATATGATAGTGCTAAGGAGTATATCAATTCAAAGTTTGATAGTGTAGCTGTTGACACCATCAGCGAGGAAGAGGTCAATATTGCCATTGCAAAGGCTTTGCAGAATGAATATGGTGCTGACAGTCTCCTTATCACTAGCATTAGTGCTCCAAGTAAGACCATTGAGTATTACATTAGTGGTGTGAGGGGTACTAAGGAGTGCGTTGGAAATCAGCGTATCAAGAAGGTATCCTTTAACAAGGGTTCACAGCAGTATCGTGTGGTAGTTGAATACAATTGTGGTGATGTGACTATGATTCAGTGGACAAATGATGAATCACCAATTACAAGTGTTGAGAGTGTAAAAGTTCCAGAACTGAAACCAATTCCTACAACACCTACTCAAACACAGAGTGAGCAACACAAAGATTCAGTATCAGCAAACAATGTAAATATTGGCACTCCATCTAACGGTGGTGCTGACTATAACAATAACTCAGATGTTTAAAAGAATATTTTTTTCAATAAGCTTTATTGCCATATCGCTTGTATGTAATGCAACGATGTATGGATTATTCTATGGCACTAATGGTAATGACCTAAATTGTCCAGAGAATGATGTTACTGACCTTGCAGAACTGTATCGCAAGAATGGTGGTCAAGTAATACTTGTTATTGGCGATGGTGTTACAAAGTCTAACGTAATCGATGGGCTTAAAAAACAAGCTGCTGCTGCCACTGAGAATGACATATTAGTATTTGTCTATAGTGGTCATGGTAATGATGGCTATATAGCTTGTGGAAATAACCATGTAAATTTTTCTGACATCAAGAGAATCATGAGTGGTTCTAGGGCTAGAAGAAAACTTGTTATCATTGATGCTTGCTATAGTGGCAGTTTTTCCAACACAAAACATGGTACACTTACTGGTGAAAACGTAATTGTTATCACAGCTTCTAGGCGAAATGAAGAGAGTGGTGAACTTATGGGTGCTAAAAATAGCTTCTTCTTTGAAGTATTACTTGCAGCATTGAATGGTAAAGCTGATGATAATAATGATGGTGTTATCACTGCAAAAGAGTTCTATAGCTATGCCAAACCAATATTTGAGGGTAGCAAATATATGCATCAGCACCCAACAATGAAGGGTAGGTTTAATGAGAACACCATTTTGTATACATATAGGAAGGGAATTCCAGTAAGCAATATAACTAACTCGCAGATACCACTACCTGGTATTGCAACTCCATTAACTGAGATACCAAACATACCAACAGTTAATGAGATTGCAAATGCGGAGCAAGAGGCTATTGAAGGAATTATAAGCAAGATTTTCCATAAAATTACAAGCTATCTCACATGGGGTAATTTCTTCATCGTGCTTGCCATCGTTGGCGTAATCGTTGTAATATTGAGGTATATTATCGCATATAAATTGTTGATGAAATATCTATGAAACGTTTATTTACATTACTTATATTTTCTCTGTTAGTGGCAAATGTCAATGCCGATGATTTTACGTTGGTTATTGATGATGAAACCACATACGAAATACCTTCATTGGTTGAAAGTATAAAGATTGGATATGACAAAGATGAATTCAGTCCAACCAAGGAGAAAAAGGTAAAGAAGAAAAAGGAAAAACAGATAAGTGAAGAGGATATTCAAAAAGCCAAAGAAGAAAGAATCAAACAACGAATCAAGGCGACTGGAAATGGTTTTCTAGAAGCACTCATATTTTGCCTTTTTTGTGCTATTGGTTGTCTTATGGCTGCGTTACTATATTTTGCTATAGTACTACTTGTGGTATACATACAACATAGTATACATTTTGTTAAAAAAAACAAATAAATTTGGTCATTTAAAAAACTTTTCGTATCTTTGCAACATGAAGCAAATGAAATGGTTATTCACCATCGTCTTAATGGTGTTCGCAATTAATGTCTCACACGCTATTAATTTGGGCGGTAAATATATATCTGACAGTGGGGAGTTGATGTTTACCTTTACGAAGGATAGCCTCTATGTTGACATGGCAAGAAGTGGATGCGGAATCTCTGCGTTCAAGCTTTCCAAGAAAAAGGAGAATCGTAAGGTAATTGCCTTTGATGCGTTTGAGACTTATCTTGAAGATGATTCTCTAACGTACAGAGAGGTCTTCATCAAGTTGAGAAAGTTAAAGAATAAGAAGTATATCATTTGGTATTACGGTAGGGACAAAGATAGAAACTACAATACCAATGAACACTATATAATTAGAAAAGTGAATTAAAAGAAATATCACCAAAGAGAGCTAAAACTTTAAGGGGTTCGTATACTCTTGTTTTGGATGTTCCTTTGGAGGATGGAGAAAGCAGTAGTAAGGTCGCCTAACCGTAAGAGCAGGTCTTTTGGCACTCAAATTGCGCATAATGAGGAAGAGGTTGTCTGTGAGGCAAGTAAGGAAAGTGCAACTCCACCACTAGTTATCTACTGTTTTCTTTTTATAAGGGCTTGTAGTTCAGTCGGTTAGAACATCTGACTCATAATCAGCAGGTCGTAGGTTCAAGTCCTACCTGGCCCACGACATTCACTTGGTATTGACAGAGCAAGTTAACAATAGGCCGTTGTTTTCTTGAAGTTCGTTGGTATTGGGGGTTTGTTCTAGGTATACTTAGGTCTTTGCTATAATAGACGTTATAAACAGATAGCATCGTGGAGTAGCTCAGTCGGTTAGAGTACTAGGGGGCATGCCCTAGAGGTCACAAGTTCGAATCTTGTCTCCGCAACAAAATTGAATCAATATGGAAAGGAATGTAATTGTAAGCATCAATGGAAACAAGAAAGAAACCATTAGTGCTGATGAAGCAAAGGAAAGAGGTAAGGAAATGTCACCCTTAATTCTCGCAAATACCTTTTATGAGGAAGTAAGAGATATTAGAAGAGAAGCTACGAAAAATAGTGACAGCCGAAAACTTGACCTTGAGTGTTACATTAAGTTTTTGCAAGGGGTCTATGACAAGTTTGGCAATATGCTAGTTCTTGGATATAGTCATTCTAATAGTTGTTTCTATAACTGTGAGTTATCCGATATTGACGTTGTTAAGAAACATTTTGCCGTTAGTGGTAATCTAGCACATCAGTATATGAACATAGAGGATAAAGAGGCACTTAGCATATTCCATTTATAGTAAATTATGATTAATTAACATCTATAATTTGGAAGTTAGATAAAAAGAACATATCTTTGCAGCGAAAATATTAACTTTTTAAATAAAGAATAAATATGAAGAAATATGAAATGATTCGCATTCTTTTTGATGCAATCATAAACAAGGGAGAAGCTTACAGCAAGCCAGATGCTATCAGCTCTGATTGCACACGTGATGGTTACGTTAATCGTGTGTACATCAAGAAACTGCACTTTGGGCTACATATTCCAAATATTGCATATGTTGAAAGTGCAACAATCACTTGTTCAAAGGAAGATTATTCTGATGCAACTGATGCAGATGTACGTGTAGAATTTGGGGCAGAAGTTCCAACACGCACAATTCTATGGGCTAATGAACTTAGTGATAAAGTTCTTGAGCACATTGTGGAAGTGATTAAACATTAACTTTTAAAATAAAGAATAAATATGAAGAAATTTTTAACAATGTTCTTGTTTGCTTTTGCAACAATGATGAGTTTAACCTCTTGCATTGGCTGTACCACAGTTGATGCTGACGAGGAAACAGTGTTGATTGACAAGCCTTGGTTCTTGGGGCATGGTGGCGTACAGAATGAGCCAGTACAGACTGGTCTTGAGTGGATTTGGTGGTCTACTGACACTGAGACCTTCAAAATTGTGCCTTTCAAGCATCAAGTAGACATGGATGACTTGTTCAGTGATGACAATACACCGTTGGATTTCCATACCATTATCATCACACAGATTCAGAAGGGTAAGTCACCTATTCTCTTGCAGAATTATGGTACTGATTGGTTCAACACAAACCTTTATAACTACTACTGTAATCTTGTGCGAGACCATATCTCACAGCATAGTCCGTTTGACCTAATGAGTAATCGAGCCATTCTGAATGAGATTGACGCAAAGATTCTTAAACAGATGCAAGATTTCGTAGCGCAGCTATCCAAGGAGAAGGAATTCCCAGTAACGATTAAGCAAGTTACAATCGGTAAGGCTACACCTAATAAGGAACAGCTTGCGGAAATGAATAAAACAGCAAAGGCAGTACAAGCAAAGCAGACTCAGGAGCGAGAAGCTGAAGTACAAGCAGCACGTGAGAAAGCTGAAAAGCAGAGGGCTATTGCAGACAAAGCATATATCTCATCACTCAATCTTTCTGTTGCTCAGTACATTGAGTTGCGAAAGTGGGAGGTAATTGAGAAAAAGAATGCAAGCCTCATCGTGAATGTTGGTGGTAATTCAACGCCTTTGGTGAGTGTGAAGTAAGAACAACATAAGGATTCCAAGTTTTCCTTTTTATACAGCAAGTGGGGTGCTGCAAACTTGGTGGCTTGGGTACGCCATAAGAGACCCTAGCTGGGTTGTCGGAATTCGAGCTATGGGGTGAACAATAAACCGTCCGTTGGTTACGTTACAACTGTTGCTTTTAGGGAAAGTGAGCAACGCTAGCACAATCACTTTCCCATTTTATATACTCCCTTAGTTCAAGTGGTAAGAACGGAGGTGATAAGTGTTATCGTCTAGTGGTTAGGACGAGTGGCATCGCAAGTCTAAACATGGGTTCGATTCCCATTGGCACTTATTCACATGGTATCGAGGGTCGAGTCCTTGAGGGGGTGCAAGGTTTAACATATGCGGTTCGTCTAGTGGTTTAGGACGGAGCTTTAAATTTTTAAGTGTTTCCGCTAGGAAATTTGCAGCATTGGATATGAAAATTTTATTCCAAGGCTCAAACAGAGGTTCGATTCCTCTACCGCATTCTATTATTAACATATTATTAATTACTAATGGCAGACAAACCAAATTTAACAGACATCTTTAGCGCAATGACAGCCAATGAGACAATCGAGGTTGCCAAGGAGCAGAAGAATCCTAAGAAGCTCTGGAAAGAGTTTTGGATTGAGAATGAGGTATGTTGTCTCTTTGCTGATGCTAATGTCGGTAAGAGTATTCTTGCTGTACAGATTAGTAATGAGATTGCTAATAAGCTTGGTAAGGATGAATATGTATTGTATTATGACTTTGAGTTAAGCAAGAAGCAGTTTGAGCTTCGATACACTGATGAGAAGAATAAGAGCACTTTTAAGTTCAGTGACAAGTTTATTCGAGTTGAGCTTGATACTGATAAGGTGAAAGAATATTGTGAGGCTACAAAGGATAGTTTTGATGAAGTCATTATGAATGCCATTGAAGCCAATATCAAGAAATTCAATTCAAAGATTCTGATTGTTGATAACCTTAGTTGGCTTGTTAATATGAAAGACACCGCCACAACTGCTGGTAAACTTATGCAGAAGCTTTGTACAATCAAAAAGAAATATGGTGCTAGTATCTTGGTGCTCTCTCATACACCAAAGAGAAACTTAGGTTCTCCATTAACACAGAACAGTCTTAGTGGTAGCAAAAAGCTAACTAACTTCTTTGATGCAATGTTTGCTGTTGGCATGAGTGTTAGAACTCCATCAAACAGATACATCAAGCAGATTAAGGTTCGTACTGGAGAATTCAAGTATGGTGCTGACCATGTAGATATTTGCAAGATTGAAAAGAGTGGAAGTTTCTTGGGATTTACGCATCTTGGTTATTCAACTGAGGATGTTGAGCTTAAGAGAGATTCCACTAGTAAAGCCTCTAAGGTTGTTAAGGCAACTAAGAGGAAAGGCAGAAAATCTAGGCGAATGTATCGCAGTGAGTTAGCGGCAGCACAGATAGACTTGGTTAGCCAAATGGCAGATGATGCATTTAATATGTTTGGAAAATAAAATTATGAGTAAGCGTAAATGGTATCATGGTAATGAGATTAATGCATATCTTATGCCATTAGACAAAAAAAGTATTCTAGCAATGCCAATTGTTAAATTTCACACAATCGACACTGACAAATGGAAATATACATTTAGATTCATTCATGACACCAATGTAAATGTTCCACTCAAGGAAAGGATGAAACATGCAGAAGAAAAATGCAAAATTTGTTTTATTTTTGACTTGAAATATGATGATGGATGTGGAGAGAATGGATGGATGGGCAAAGGATGGATAGGAACTATTACTGCTAAAAACTTGGTGAATGGTGAACAAGTTAATGTTAGCTATGATGAATTAAAGTGTGATGATAATAGTTTACTAAAGAAAGTTTTAACAATCATTTAACATTTAAAATTTGGAAGTTACGAAAATTAGCTATATCTTTGCATCGTCAATGAGACATTAATCAAGTATTATTAGAAACACATTATCTAATACTGTGAGAAACACCGACAAGAACAAAGATGATTTCTTAAAGGTTTTTTAACGAAAAAAAATTATCCAAAAATTTGGAAATCTCAAAAAAAGAATATATCTTTGCACTGTCAAACAGAGACAAACAACAAACAAACAAATAAATTACAGTTCACATTATTAACTTTTTAAATTTTACACACAATGGGTAAATTTTTGCAGATGATGAGTCAGAATGACTCAAAGGCTCTTGTAGCACGTGCGTCACAGATTAATGTGCAGGCTCAGATTGCACAGGACAACATCGTTCAGAAGCTGAAGAACGATATTGCCGAGGTGGAGATTGAGATTCAGAATCTCACAGACTTCGCACCTGACACCACTCAGTCACTGCGTCCTGGTGTTAAGGGTTGGAATCCTACCAAGTGGGCTTCTGACTTGCAGGAGGCTAAGACTCGTCTTTACGAGTTGAACATTGAGCTGAAGATTGCCGAGGCTACCAAGAAGGAGTTCTTCGGTGACGAGGAAGTAGCTCTTGCTCCAGCTGAGGACTAAGAACTAGCGATAGCTCTTACTGAGTGAAAAACAAGGTGGGCATTCGACCTTGAATGCCCACCTTTATTCTAAAATTAAGTATTAACAAAAAACACAAAGAGATTTATGTGGAATTACAGACAACTTAGTCGTAGAGAGAGTCCTATGGCTGAAATCATGAGCCGTTGCTCTTGCAAAGCTAACATCAATCTAGTGATTTACCACCTCTCTGAGAACCACGTAGAGTGTGCGACAGTTCCTGACGTTCAGAAGTTCAACCTTGGTGAGACAGCACGTACCATTAAGGCAGACTCACGTCACAACCACGCTATTCTTGCATACGACCTTGGCACAAACGAAGTCTACAAGATTGAGGATGTACCTGAGTTGCCAGTAGCATCTGCGGTTCTGCTTTGCGTAGTAACTGAGCTGATGAACGGTGCAGTAATGCCTCGTGAGAATCAGTATGGTGCTCCACAAGTTGCAGCTCGTAGAACAGCTCCAGCTAACAATGTTGCTCGTGCAGCAAATGGTCGCTTCGTAAGGCAAGAGCCACAGTACGAGGAGGAGGAGAGATTCGAGGCTCCAGCTCCAAGACCTACAAGGGTTCTTGACAATGGTACACCTGTCATTAGCGGACACCGCTTCAGACTTGGTAAGCACTAATCAACCAAACAAAGGTTTATCATTTCGGAGAATGGATGATAAACCTTTTATTTTTTGGTTCTGTAAAGCGTAACTGGATGACCGCCCCTCTCTCCTAAAGAGGTCAACTGAAAAGTTGTTGCAGGTTCGACTCCTGTCAGAATCACTATGGAAAGACAATACGAAAATGAATTTCAAAAGTACTTGTGGAATATGCACTGTAATGGTGACATATTCGCAGAGTATTGGAGACCGTTTACATATGAGGAATGGCTAAGGAATGGTAAACCCATTGGTGATGGAGGTGTTAAGTTGGATGATGGCACTGAACATCTTGAGACATTTCGTTATTGAATTTTTTGTAAAACCAATATATTTATGAGCAACAAGAGAGGTAGAGCTTATAGAAGGTGGAAGACCTTCACAAAGTATGTATCCAAGGTTAAGGATAGAATGGGTTGGTATGTAGATGACCCAAATGCCCCAAGAGGACATAGACACCCTAAAGACTGGAAAGAACTTGATAAGGGTAATAATGAGGAAGTTAAAATGCTCAAGAAAACCTCTACAAGATGGTCTTCCAAGTGGGAAGATGCAGAAGACCATATAAGAATAAAAAAGCTAAGAAAGGATGATAAAGACATCATTAACGAGGCTTTAAACTAATAGTTATAAAACTTGAATTCTCATGATTATTTGCAATGAAACTTGCCAGTTATACTACAAATGTGATTGTAGAAACTTGCGCCAAAGATGTGTTTTCGATATGGGTATACCATTTGAGAAAGAAGAAGATGATGATGAATTCATTGATAGGTTGACTTATTGAAATAAGAGGATAAAAGTCTTAGGATTGAGATATAGGTAATAATGATAGAATAATAATTAATAATGATAGAATAATAATTAATAAATTTAAAGCCTATATCGATTTCCGTTTGCTTCACCTACCTACACGTGGGGAGATTGGGAAGCATGGGCTTCAGTGACTAACGTGGCAGCGTTAGTCACTTTAAAAAGAAATTGTTGTACGAATTAAAATATAATGTTATGCTTAAACTCATTTCAAAAGCATTACTGCCCATCGCAATGGTATTAGCTGCTTGCTTTGGGTATACATGGGGTCAAGGTAATCCTCAGTATTTATTCCTTGTAGGGGTAGTGATTCTATTCTTAATTGATATGGCAATCACATATATCATTGACAAGGTTAGTGACTTAAACTTTTATAAGGATACTGGACTAAAGCTTTGGTCTTATAGGGGGATAATTAAAAATAAATTAAAAAAATAAATTACAGTATGAAAAAGCTAGTTTTGTGTTTGATTTCAATTCTTGCATTGTCAAGTTGTGCAAAGCATGATTTTGAATACAATCAACAGAAGAACAGAGAAAAGACATTTGTCTCTGACTTCAACACACACTTTGGTGTGAAACAAAATGTTTATGCTAACCATCAATGGGGCATGGATATAGTACCTATCATCAATGACAATGGTGAACAATTGTCTTGGACTTCAACACGTGGTGCTGAGACAAACAGTAACCAATGGGGTACTAACGAGAATAACGGTAAATACAAGGATGTCTTGAAGAAAGACGAAATTCCTGTTATTGGAGAGCAAGAGCTTGCTGATGTATTGAGAGTATTTAACCAAAAAGGTAAGGAAATATATTCTTCATTGATTGAGTGGGATACCTTCTTTGTACAGCAAGTTTGGAAGGGTACAGCTTCATACAAGGCTGGTAATGGTGGAACTGTTGTAGGTGGTAATCAGATGGATTGGTTATGCGCCTATGACCCAATCGGCTATCAAGAGACAATTTATCCTGCTTGGAACAACTGGCAAGCAACCCTAGTGACAAATCATGATGACCACGTTAACAACTTTAACAATGCCAATGGTAGTGTTATGCTGATGATGAACAGTTCAACAAGTCGTTTTGGCTACAAATCATCAACTGATAACGGTCACGTATTCTATTACTTCAGAATGGAAAAAATCAACGGCATGTATTATGTTGGTTTCGACTTCTCTGCTGAAGGTCAGAATCCTAATGAACAAGTTCAGAGAGATTATATTTATAATGATTGGATTGTAAAGATTGTACCTGGAAAGGGTTATAGTACAAGTTATGTAGACAGAGTTCGCATAATGTGTGAAGACTTGGGTGTTGACCATTCAGACTTTGACTACAATGATGTTGTGTTTGACATCAAGTTTATTAATAACGGAGGTAAGCTAACAGCAGACATCCTTCTACAAGCAGCAGGTGGCACACTTCCATTGTTTATAGGTGGAAACGAGGTACATGGGTTGTTTGGTGAAGAGGTTGGAACTAATGGTAAGTTCCCAATGATTAACACTAGTCATGGACGCCACAATGATAAGGAACCAGTACACTTCACTGTAAACTTAAGTGGCAATTACAGCACAGCATGGGATGCTATTAATGCATTGCCTATTACTCTTATGACTGAGGAAGGTCAGCTCATAAATCTTACTATTAATCCAGGTAATCCAGCAGAAATGTTTGCTGTTCCAGCAACAACTGATTGGTCTGATGAGAGAGTATCAATTAAGAATGCTTATCCTAACTTCGTTAATTGGATTAGTGACCCAACTGTAACATGGTACGAATAACTTATTAGCATCTTCTAATATTTATATTATACACAATAATGTATAGTAAAGTATAGAAAGATGTTAATAGGTTCGAATAACTCCCTAACATATCAATCGCCTATAAGTTGGTGGAATAAGATATTTGGGTGGTACACTAAGCATCAAGAAGTTGACCATGAGATTCAATATAAGTTTTATGGTGTTAGGTTATTTAATTTCAAACTATGTGTGAATAAGAATAATCGTGTGGTTATAAGAAGTGGCTATGTCACATATCCTATAGTCTCTATCTACGAGATATTGGATTACCTTAATAAAATGGGAGACGTAACCATTCTTGTGACATTGGACGAGACATTTGAAGAACATATGTATGACAGCAATGGAAGAATAGAAAAGAAATTCAAAGAAAACTGTCATATTATGGAAACCATCTATAAAAACATCATGTTCTGTGGTGGTTATAGAGAATTTGATAAGAAAGTAATCTATGAGTTCAGATGGGAGAGTATAAATGGTACGCCAAAAATAATGGCTCCAGATGAATGGTCTAAACCATATAGATTCGCACAAAAATGGCTTCCTTTCTTAATCAAAAGGTTCAATAACATGTACATTAAAAGATTTAATGACTTTAAAGGCTTCTTAATGCTCAGTTTCGTAAACAGACGTTAGGAATATTTATATTAGGGGATAGTGTAATGGTAACACGCTGTAATTTCCGTTACCTTTGAGGTAACATTACAGCAGTCATTAGGAAAATAGCTTTTGGTGCCAGTATTGGAGGTTCGAATCCTTCTCCCCTAGCAAACATGGCGAGGTGCCAGAGTGGACAATTGTTTAGGAAAAATATTAGTAGTTCAGAACTAACTTTTTGAATTATACAAATATTTATATTAAACAGTTAATAAAATATGATACCATTATATACAAATGATGAATTTTCAAACGCAAAATCACTAGATTTTTTGAAACTTAAATGTGAACATTGCGGTAAAGAATTTTATGCCCAGAAAAAATACATTGTTTATGAATTAAAAACAGAAAAAGGACATTTGAGATTTTGTTCAAAATCATGTTCAGTTTCTCACAATAATAAAAACAGAACACTATCATTATCTACCAAAAACAAAATAAGTGAATCAATCACAAATTACCACAGAGCTAATGGAAGAATTGGTAAAGTAAAAAAAGAGAAACAAGAAAAAATATTCATTGGGTGTAAACAAAATGTATCTAGAAAAGAGGCATTGAAAGAAAGAATATGTAAAGTGTGCGGAAGAGTATACACGCTACAAGAAATAGGTAGTAGTTTTAAAACATGCTCTTGTGTTTGTAGAGAATATTTAATTAAGCACCCAAAAGAATTTTTACCACAAGATTCTTTTAACAAAATGAGTGAAAGTGGAAGAAAATCTATATCAAAACAATGTGAAAATAGACGTTCCAAAAATGAAAAATATTTCTGTGAATTATGCGAAAAAAAATTTACAAATGTAAAGCATAATGAACCATTATTTAATGGATGGGATGCAGATATTATAATAGAAGATAATAAGACAGCTATTTTGTGGAATGGTAAATGGCATTATGAGAAAATAAAAAAAAATCATTCTGTTAAACAAGTACAAAATAGAGATAATATAAAGATTAAAGAGATTATAAATTGTGGCTATACTCCATATATCATCAAAGATATGGGTAGGTATAATCCCAAATTTGTAGAAGAAGAATTTAATAAATTTATAGCGAGATAGTCTAACGGCTAGAACAAGTGACTCATATTCACTAGGTGAGAGTTCGATTCTCTCTCTCGCTACTAAGGGAACTTACAGCAAGTATTCTATCGTGAAGGAATGGTTGACTTGAAAGACTCCAAATCTTTTGCGCTATATGCGCTTGTGGGTTCGAATCCCACCGAAAACTCAGTTCCCTATTTTTAAATGAGCACTCAGAAATGGGTGCTCATTTTTTGTAACTTGATGGAAATCAAGAGTATGACATAAATCAAGTTAAAAGCATAAATATACAATATTTTTGGCAATAATTTGGTTATTTGCCATTTTTTTAATATCTTTGCATCGTTAACAAAAACAGTGTGTTCGCACACAATATAAAATTGATGTAAGTCAAAATAGATGGGGTTTGGTATAAAAAATGAATACTGAATGGTTGATAAACAATAAATTAGTAATATATATTAAGTGAAGTGAGGTTATAAATTGGCAACAGCTTGGGAAAGTTGTTTATCAGCCATGAAGTAAAAATTAGTAAGTGCATGTGGGGTGTATCGGTTAGTAAAGTGGAAGTAAGTGTACCGATTCATTTCCACAATAAAAAAAAAGAAGTAAGTAAATAAGTGTAATTTAAAAAAGAAAGGGAAATTATTATGAAGAAAGTAATTTTTATGTTGGTGATGATGTTCACCATGAGCGTTAGTACATTCGCAGAGAATAATAACGCAGCAGAACTTGAGCGTATTGAGAGATACGATGTTAAGGTTAATACCGCTAAGTTGGCTAACTACCTTGAGTTGTCAAGTGACCAGCTTGAGGCTGTAGAGAGCATTACAGATGAGTTGTCTAACGACTTGATGTTTGCTGCTGTACAGAGTGGTGAGACTACTCGTAACGCTGTTACAAGGAATCTCATTGAGAAGAACGTTAAGTATATGTCTTATGTTCTTAACAAGAATCAGATGCATAAGTATCTTGCAGTCTTGAATGCTACTATGCGCAATAGAAACATTGACATTTATGAGTAAAGCAATGAAAACTATAAAGAAGTGCATAATGTGGTATTTCAAGGCATTCAAGAATGCTTATCACGAAGAAAGCTATAGGTACTATAGATTATATTAAAATTTCTTTTCGGTGGTCGGTGTTGCGAAACACTGACCACTTTATAGGTTAAAGTGTGTTAATTAATTTGGTTTTCTCAATTTTTTTACGTATCTTTGCATAAAGTCATCATATGAGTAAGAATGAGTACCAATCTAAATGATTATTTAAAATTTGTAGTTCTATCTAGGGATTTCAGAAAAAAGAGAGATTTACTAAATCTATTCAGAACACCTAGTCTACAATCTAGACAAACAAATTCTGCTTATTCTGAGTGGCTTAAATACTTAAAGACACGTGGGCTTTATGTCAAATACAGAATTCATATTGCCAATGCATTAAAGAATCGTAGGGAAAGATTTTCTGCAAAACGTGTAGGTGAAGAAGCTATCATACTATTAGAAGTAGTTACGGAGGCTCACTTAATAGCAAGTATTGGGTGGTTAGACCAACATTACTCTGGATACTGTTGGAAAGCAGTATATGATGAATATTTGGTTGATAAAGATTATGCTACTCGAAGAAGACTACTTTCTAGAAAACTGTATCATATGGATTCACCAAAGATACAACACAGTAAATTTTTAGGTAGCTGTAAGCCAAGAAAACATGTATTGGAAAATTTAATAGACAAAATATTTTTTATTAAAAGAAATTAGAATGGAGAAAAAATTAGTTAACCAGCCTTGTTATGACAAAGAAGGTAATTTTCTAGGATGGTTTAGTCGTTCAATGGCGGCAGCAATTTTTATCTATTGCAAGGACAAAGATGGCAATTGGTGCGTTCTTGCGTCAGAGCGAGGCGAAGAAGCCGCAGATTTCAGAGGCTTTTGGAACTGCACATGCGGATATTTGGATTTTAATGAGACCACTAGAGACTGTGCAATGAGAGAACTCTACGAAGAGACTGGAATTCTCATTGATGAGGAAGTGGTTGAGTTTATCGGATATGAAGATAGTCCAGAGGCCAATAGACAGAATGTAACATTCAGATTTGCTGCATTCATCACTGATTCAACAACAGATGATTTCACCTTCTCTAAAAAGCATAATGAAGGTAAGGAAGTTGGCGAGATTAAGTGGATTAAGATGTCAGATGTTGATAACTACATGTGGGCATTCAATCACGACAAACGTATTAAAGAAATTTTTAAGAGAAAAGGTCTATGAAGTTTCACAAGGCACACTCATCAGTAACCATTGTTGAGCAAGCAATGAAAAATTCCAAGTATAATACTAGGAAGAGTGAAATCAATAAGAAGTGGACTAGATACTTAAAGAACAGAAAATTGTTTGATGAGTATATGGTTTATCTTGCAGGACATGATGCAATAGGTGTTGAGCCAAAAACATACAAGCAGATTTGCAACATATGTTATAACTTGAACGGTAATGCCTATGAAGTAAAACAAGGTCATCGCAAAATCATGGTAGACTGGATAAATGAGTTCTGCCATTTCTTTAAGGAAACTGTTAAGTGGTATGACCTTAAAAATAAGATATGGTTTGCATCAATAACATAATTAAGAAATAAAAGATATTTATTAAAACATTTGGAATTTTCAAATATTTTATATATCTTTGCACTCGATAATTGAGAAACAACATAAAACTAATAAATAATAAAACAAAAGGAAGGAAAAATGAAAAAGTTACTTTTTGCGTTCATTGCAACTGTAGCAATGACATTTGCAGCTTGCGGTGGTCAGACTGCATCAGTTCAGACTGCAACAGATTCTGATTCTGTAGTTGTTGACAGCGTTGTTGACACTCTTGAGGCAGTTGTTGACTCTGTAGTTGCTGAGTAATCTAATTTAGACTACAAAACAACCTAAATAACGCTAGCTGGTAGTATCTCACACATATTATCAACTAGCGTTTGATTTTTTAATATGGCAAAGAAAAAAATAGATAAGTCCCAGAGGATTGGAGTTACTGAAAACGGTGAGGTTGCTTTCCACTTGGAGGCATTTGATAACCTCTATGAAGGTAATATAATCATTACCAAAAGATTAAGCAATGGCTTGATTGATAAACTCATAGAACATCAAGATAAGATAATACTCCATCTTTCCATAACTGGTATGGGTCAAACTCGTATTGAGCCATTTGTGCCAAAGTCAGAGGAAACGTATAAGAAACTCATAGAATTGCTTGAGAAGGGCTTTCCAATTTCTCACGTTGTTCTTAGAGTTGACCCAATAGTTCCCACCAAAAAGGGATTAGAGACTGCTCTAGGCGTTATAACAGCCTTTAGTGGGCTTGGCATCAAGAGACTTAGATTCTCCTTCCTAGACAACTATAAACACGTTAAGAAACGTTTTAGGGAAGAGGGGATTGATGAATTGTACGGTGGGGAATTTCATGCTCCACTTGAATTGAGAAAAGAATATGCTGCCAAGATTGAGGAAGTTGCTCAAGATGGCGGTTTTGAAAGTGTTGAGGCATGTGGGGAACCTGGAATTGAAAGCATTTCTTGTCTCTCTCAGAGGGATATTGATATATTGGGACTCACAGACAAGATAACCCTTGAAGGTTCGGCAGAACAGAGGGATAGCTGTGGGTGTCCAGCCAACAAGACACAAATAATTAAAGTTAAACCGCATAGGTGCGAACATAAGTGCCTATATTGTTATTGGAATTGAGTTATGAATTATTTTATAATACCAGCAACACTAGAAGAGATTGCAGAATATGAGCGTAAAGAGAAAGAATGGATGGATGCTCATATGAAAAAGTTTGAACGTGAAATTGAAAAAGTTATCAAGAAGGAGTTTGAACGAGTAGGGCTTATAACTAAAGAAGTAAGCATTCCTTGTGAACTTACTGATGAGTGTTCATAATACACGATAAAAACGTTTTTATGGCTAAAAGGAAAACAAGAGAAAAATTTATAGAAGACGCAAGAGCAATTCATGGGAACAAATACGATTATTCTAAAGTAGAATATATCAACAATTGCAAGAAAGTGTGTATTATATGTCCTGAGCATGGAGAGTTTTTACAAAAACCATATCGTCATTTAGAAGGAAGGGGCTGTAATTTTTGTGCTAAACCAGTTCATGATACTGCTAGTTTTGTACAAAAAGCAAGAAACGTACATGGCGATAAGTATGATTATTCAGAAGTAAAATATACAGATAGTATGTCTAAAGTTAGAATAATTTGCCCTATTCATGGCGAATTCTGTCAACAACCTAATAACCATTTGCAAGGTCAAGGATGCCCCAAATGTAACGGTAATACCAAATTAACAACAGAAGAATTTATTGAAAGGGCTAAAAAAATTCATGGTAATAAATATGATTATTCCAAAATAGAATATAAGGGTGAGGATGTTGCTGTGCCAATTGTTTGTTCTATTCATGGAGAATTTTTACAAACACCTCATAATCACTTAAGAGGTAAAGGCTGTAAATATTGTAAAGAAAGTAAATTAGAAATTGAAGTTGAAAAATTATTAAAAGAAAATAATATAGAATTTATTAGAGAGTGTAAAAAAGATATTTTAGAATGGCTAGATAGATTAAGTCTTGATTTTTACTTGCCAAAACACAATATAGCAATTGAATGTCAAGGTAGACAACATTTTGAAATTGATAATTTTTTCGGTGGAAATGATGCTTTTTTAAAACAAACCAATAGGGACACTGAAAAAGCAAAAAAATGTATTGAACATGGTGTAAAATTATTATATTATACAAATCCTTTATTCAAAGCACCATATGAAGTTATAACAAATAAGGACACATTATTAAAAAACATACTAAATGAAAATATTGCGTAGAGAAGGAAAAGGCTTTCGTGATTATTATGACTTTTTGATGGGACAGTTGGGACAAGACGAACTAGTGGTGTATGACCGTAGAGACGCTTTTCCTATAGATGTAACAAAGAAATGGGGTGATGACGTGGATAGGGCTTGTTTAACCAAGTGTAATGCTTATTTGAATAGCAATATTGAAAGGTGGTTCAGAAAGGAACCAGTATACGGTGATAAAAAGAAAGAAGAAATTAGGAAATGGAATACCCATAAGGTTGCTGTAGCTAGAGCACAAGGAACAGAACCTAGGAAATACAAATTTTCCGATAACATGATAAAAGAAGGTTTGGTTCTGCATTTTGTTCTAGAAATTGGATACCACCATTACTATTTCGAAGTAGAGCGTTACATAGATGATGAGGACGAGACAAGACTACATCTTGAATATAGTTTAGTCGGTAAGAAAGATATTGAAAAGGATGAAAAAATCTCATATGCCCCAATGTGCCTTGCTCCAGTATCATATCAAAGAAGATATTGGTACAATGAGGGGGAAAAGTTTGAGATAAACGATTCAACAATAGAACAGAAGATAGATAACCCTATCCTTTATTCTACATACATTCCAAAGTTTATCGATGCTTACGAGGTGTGGAATAATCTATATGAGTACATTTCATCATTGAGGGATAAGGAATTCGAGGATACAAGAACAAACGACCAACATATTGAATCTCATGGATTTGACAAAAAAATCAGCTTCAGACATAGAAAGAATAAATAAATATAAGCGTGTCATATTGCGCTTCATGAAAGAAATGGGTCTCATCAAATATTGGATTGATTACCTCCGAAGTAAAGAATATGAGGAATTTGCCGTAGAATACGAAAAAAATAATCCATATTATAGCCAATTATGGTATGATAGAGAATCATGTATAATGATAGTAGGATGCTGTTCTTTGGACAAATATATTGAGCATGAGCTATCTGATAATTATAATAAGCTTAAAAAACAGCTAGCAAACTATTACTTGTTGTTATTTGCTTTTATTCAGATATTCTGGCCTAGTGAGTTTAAAAGATATAATGAAACTAGATGTGATGGCGAAAGTAAATTCAATTATCGTGATTTCGCTAGAGTTAGTGGTCATTTTGAAGCTAATATGATAGATAAGTGGTTAAAAGAAAAAGAAATTTTTGGCGGTTATGAAGATTGATATTAAACTTGATAAGGAGTATGTGGATAAGTTACTTAACATATATGATTATGTAACTGAAGATGTTCTTGTTTGGTATAACAAACTTGATGATGATAGAGTTATAGCTTATGGGAAATATTGGAAAAAAGTTGCTTATCCTAGGAACTGTAGGCCAGAGGCTTTAAATGCTGAGAAGATTAAGGCTGAGGAAGTAGAAGAATATGGTTTTGAAGAGGTGGTTGAAAACCTTTTCTCACATTTACTTATGGCAAAGTTAATGCCTTAAGATTTTTTAACGTGTAGAATTTGCTTTCTACACGTTTTTTCTATATATTTGCACAAACGTTTAATCAAAAACAGATTTTATGACCAATTTTAAAATTATTGCTTGCATCAACCAAAAGAGGGTGCTAGGTAATGAGGGTAAACTTTTATACCACATTGGTAATGACTTAGCCAACTTTAAGCGTATGACGGTTGGTAATGTCGTTATCATGGGAAGAAAGACCTTCGAATCATTGCCCAATAATGAGCCATTAAAGAACAGAATTAACGTTATTCTCACTGCTGATGAGGAATATGGTGTTGATTCAAAGTTCGATAATGTCTACATTGTACACTCAGTGGATGATGCAATTGAATTGTGTGAAGCTTTCTTCGGTGATAAGGAAGTATTCATTATTGGAGGCGAAAGCATCTATCGTCAGTTCATGGAGAAAAATATTGTGAGCGAAATGAGGCTTACAATTGTGAATGATGATGCGGATGGTGACGTAGTATTTCCAGAGTACAACGAAGAGGATTGGTATGTATATTACAAATCAATGGCTCAAGTTAGCTCTTGGGAGGGTGTTGACAAATCTTTCTATTTTGAAATCCTATTGAAGAAAAAGTAATAATGACTGAAAACAATGAAAGCACAAATACATTATTGTCACGTGAAACCATTGTAAGTAAGGCAAGGGAAAAATGGGATGCCAAAACTAGTACTGAGAAAATACGTTCAAGTCATAAGTATAAACATATTTTTGACAAATTGAACTTACCATTAGTTGATTGGAACAATGAATTTTCTAATCTTTCAAAAAGTCAAACTAATATTTTAATAAAGGGTGAGTTGATTCGTACTTACGATTCAATGCCAAATAGGGAAAAGACAAAAATCAAGAACCAATTTGGCTTATCGACTTTCTCAAGTAAATGGTTTAGACTATCCCCTAGTGACAAAAAGATTTTGCTTAACTCTGTATTAAGATGAACAGCAAAAAACACGAATTATTTAAAAGAGATTATAGGGATATATGCTATTTCATTGACCATGTGAAGGATGTTAATCTTAGGATTAGCCTTATCAAGAGTCTTGGATACAAAATCGGTGTTAACATCGTTAGAGAAGGAATAGATAAGGAAAAGTCAATCACAGTAGGCAAACGAAATGAATACAGAATACAGATTGCTCCAGTGTTGCCACGTTCACCGTTAGTGCAATGTGCGATTGTGGAATGACTTGTATTAATAAAAGTTAAAGTTTTATCAATATTTTGGTTTAATTAAAAAAATACTATATCTTTGCAAAAAATAATCAAACGTATATTAGAAATGAATGACTCTAAAGAATTAAATGAGAAGAAAGAGGGAGTTGTAGCAAACACTCCTTACGAGGAAGAGGTAAAAGGCTCAGTCGCAGCTACACCTACAGACAATAACTCTAGTGAGGCTGAAAAGGCTAAAGAAGAGAATAACATCATATCTGGTGTCATTGTCTCACTTATTCTTAACAAGGATGTCACTATCAAGATTGACGGTGACGAGAATGGTCGTGGTACTTTGCCATACAGCGCATTCAAGATGCAGCCTATGGTTGGTGACATCGTAAAGGCTCGTCTTGAGAAAAAGGGCGATGAAATGGTGATTACCGAAATCGTATCACATGAGAAGCCAAATAAGGAGTCTGGAGCTTCTAATGAGGAAGATGATGTGGAAGTAGCTGAAGAGAAGCACGACCCCATCGATGATGACATGGACTTGGCATACATTAACAAGGATTTCATTCTTGAAACAATGTCAGTTCCTAGCGACAGTCACAATGAGTTCCGTCTTGTTGTCTATGTGATTCTGTTTGCAAGACGCAACGGTATCAAGTATGAGTTTGACAAATACGGAAACGTATATCTCACCAAGGGCGAACTTGCTGAAGGCGAGTACTATCCTTGCGTAACCTCTCACCTTGATTCAGTTCAGCACAAGCAAGAACCTTATATCCGTGCTGGTGTTAACCTCGACCTTAAGTGTGACTTGACTAAGGATAAGGAACATAAGGTATATGTAGACACCAAGGGTCAAGATGATATTGGTATTGGTGCTGACGATAAGGGTGGTGTAGCCATCTGTCTTTCAATGTTCGAGCATCTTGATAAGCTCAAGGCTTGTTTCTTCCTTTGTGAAGAGATTGGATGTCTTGGCTCTAAGGAGCTTGATAAGGATTGGTTCAATGACGTAGGTTATTGTATCGGTTATGACTCTCCATATTTGATTCGTGCTGCTTGGTCATGTGCAGGTGTTAAGCTCTTCTCTTACGAGTTCTATGAGAAGTGGATGAAGCCAGTATGTGATGAGTGGGGTCTCAAGAATTGTTTCTATTCTGAGCCAATCACTGACGTAATGGAGATTCGCAAGCAGACTGGAGTTATGTGTATGAACTTCGGTAATGGTGGTTACAATGCTCACTCAGCAACTGAGTACATTATCATGGAGCACATGGACCATGCTTGTGGTATGGGTATTGCCCTTATCGACCACATTGGTTGCACAAGACACTACTTGAAGCACACCTCTTCAACTTGGGGTATGTCTAAGGGTACGTACAAGAAAGAGAATGGTTTGTACATTCGTACTGATGTTGATGACACTAAGCTCTTGGAGAGCCTTGGTGATAACAAGCGTTCTTATCGCACAACATACAATTCGAACTACAACACCAACAAGCCTACTGCTACCAAGGATGAACAACTCAGCTTTGAGATTGTTAAGTATATTGTTAACCGTTATGATGGTCACATCTTAGGTATCAAGGACGATGTGCTTAACGTAATCAAGAACATCTGTGAGAAATCCAAGATTGACTTCTCACTGTTCGAGACAGAGGTGAGTGAAAAGTTCGATAATGATATTAAATTTTAATCTATTATTATGATAGGTACAGACATTAGAAGTATTAGACACTTATTCAGGGTGTCTGATACTTCTTTGAAAACAGTTCTAATTAAATTCAAGGAAAATGCATGGGACGTTTGCAAAGTTGTAAAGTTCCCTAAAGATAGTGAATTTGGAGAGATATTGGTTATCTTCAACAATTTCATTCGTCAGAGTCATTGGGGCTATGACACAATCATTTCGTCTAATTATTTCAAAAAGCATTTCAAGGCTGACGATGTGACTTGTAGTACTTGCCGTATGATGACTCTATCATATTCTGAACTATCTTCCCTAGCAAACTACTTCCAAGAGATTACACTGTTACCAGATTCTTTCGATAAGGACTATGAGCAGTTCTTGAAAGACAACAATAAAATGGTAAGCAACCTAATCAACAAGTTTGGTATCAACACAAGAGATAGCAAAATTAAAAGATTATATGTCTATTCTGATGGCTCTAAGAATTTCTTCCAGTGGGCTGTTACATCTTATTACCAGAATAGAACGTCTCTTTCTGTAATTAAGAACATTCTTCTTTGGAACGAGTCTTATAAACAACTTTCAAAGAATTTGTCGAAGGGTACTATTACTGCCTATACATCAAGAGACTCTATCATACAGTTGCTAAAGGAGTTAGCAGAACTTAGAAAGGAGAAGAGAATCAATGATTCAATCAATGCGTTCAACACGGTACAGAAGAAGCTGTTTAAAACCAATAAGTTGGGGGACGCAGATAAGCAAGCACTCTGGCGTCTCTCACGCCTTTCAGAAACTAAGAGGTTGAACTTCATCAAGAAGGTGTCATCAATCACTGACTTTGGTGAACTATTGAGACAGCTTAGATTTGTAACTAGTGTGCATTTCTCTTGGAATAAGGAATCATTTATGGATTTCCTTGATAACGTTGAGGGAATCAAGTATGAAAAGATTTTCGAGACTGATAAGATTGTTCTTGTAAAGGTACTTGACTATGAGACTATCAAACAGCTTGGTAAGACCACCAACTGGTGTATTTCCAAGAACAAGTCTTATTGGAATAACTATATCGAGGGTTATCATGGTGTTACCACACAGTATATGATATTCGACTTCTCTAAGATGGAAGACGATAAATTGTCTATTGTTGGCTTCACTACAACCCATAACAAGGGTATTACCTCTGCACATAACTTTATCAATGATAACCTTATGGGTAATGAAGAGGGAGAGCAGATATTCCTTAACTCATTTATATCTAGATTTAAGGATAACAAGAACATCTACTCAATACTCTCCGATGATGGTATTGATATAACCCTTGTCGTTCAGTATGACATGCCACCTTATAAGTGGGACGAACACAGTTTGATGGATTACTTGTATGAGTGTGTGAATCCAGAAAACGTTGATGTCATTAAGAAAAATGATGGTAAGATAGTGTTGTCCATTACTGACGAGAATATCCGTTACTTCTTGGGTGATACCTACCATGATAACATATCTTCTGATTATTGGAGCTATCAACACATCTTGTTTATCGACTTTAACAAGAGTGTATATGACATTAATAAGGTTCAGTTTGCTATTATCGAAGAGAGTGGTGGTGATGAAGATTACTGTATTGGTCTCTACAATGAAAGGTCTTTGAATTCAGGACATAATTTCGATACAAAGCTTATTGAGTTTGGTCTTCCTTATAACACCATAAGAAGAACAAATGACCCTTATGTAAGGCTCAGAAACGGTTTGTACTCATACAACACCCCAATGATTAACGAAAGTATCAAGGAGTGTGGTAGCGAGGTTGTCAAGAAGCTTATCACTAATGATGTTGGTAGTGATACATTCTACGACATGATTCTTAGGACTGTAAGGCATCACATGTCATTTGACTATCTCAATATGTTATATGACAATGGTGTTAGATTGTCTGAGATATTGTCACCTTCTTATATTGGCGATATTTTCAAACAGTTTACACAAGACATAAAGAACATTAGTAGGGCAACAAACAACTTTAAGCATTTTGAAGCCATTAGTGATGAAAACATTAAAAACTTCTACGATGGTAATTATGGTAGAGAAGACACCAAATATATAGGTTTCTTCCTTGCGATGAAACTCATCGTTGACCATGAGGATAAGCTACAGAAGAAAGACTTCAACACAATGTTCAAAAGAACACTTATCTACTTGTCAAGCGACAATAGAAGTGTTGGAATTTATAACCAGATTTTCCATCTATTCAAGGACAAGTTAGATTACTCTTATAATGACGATGCGCTGTATTCTGCGGTGAAATTTGCAATCTTCTTCGGTGATGACGAAGCTAAGAAATTTGTTGAGGATAAAGCGAAAGAGTTTACTCAAACAAATAAGTATTACGAGTCGGTTAAAAAGGAGTATGACAAATATGTTTCACTAAACGGCAGCACGAAAAATAATAGTAGGGATACATTTACAGTTGTAGTTAACAATGATGGTGTAAATCATCTTGAGTTTGAATATGCTCCTGCTGCAAATCCCTTTGTTTAATTGAAACACCATGTTTAAGGTTATATTATTATTCATAGCAATAGGTTTTACTGTCTTCTCAGTTAACTATAAATTCAGTAAGGCAGTAAGATTTATTGCTTACAACGAAGAAGAAACACAAGCTGGTGCCTATGCCGATATTTTCCTAATGCTTGGTATCACAATTTTATGGACTTTGTATTTTTCATTGTTTTAAGATACATTAACATGAAAAATTTGTTTTTTAAGAAAAATAACCATAACTTTGCATCGAAAAACAATTTTTGAACAAACAAAACATACTTAATAGAATAAAACATGACTTACAACAAGAAACAAATGCAGCCTTTGATTGATAAGTATGCTATCAATCCTGAGACTAACAAGCTGTTTATTAGTGTTTGTGAAATGTTTGATAATCAGCCCAACTATCAGATTTGGGCGGTAAAGATGATTTTCTCAAAATCACTCACATCAGAACAGCTTGAAGCCATTCATGAATGGGCTACTAAGAATCAAACCTTAGTTAAATCACTTGAGAAGCAGAACATCGTCTCTTATTCTTCAAAGGCAGCGATTTCTCAGTTATTCAAGGAAATGGAAGGACTTGACAATCTTTCAATTGTTAAGAACACCATCAATCACTTCAATACTGACCAGCGTAAGATGCTTACCGCTAATATCCTTACCAAAGAGTTTACTGCAATGGAAGGTTATAACAATGCAAGCATCAAAAAGTGGGCAGACATATTCAAAAAGTTCAATCGTCTCCCTCTTGACCGTAAGAATAAGTTTTATAGCAACTGCTCTCGTTTGAAGAATCTTACTGACTTGCAAGCTGCAATTCAGACTTGTCTTGAAACGACATATGAGTGGAACAAGGAAGATTTCTTGGCATTCTTGCACAATAACGCCTCAGATTGTGAGATTGTGCTTGATAACGGTCCTTTCGTAATTGTACACGTTCCATCATTCAAATCTAGTAAGTTGCTCTGCGGTAATGGTCGTACTAAGTGGTGTATCACACAGCAAGACTCTTACTTCCGTCAGTACGTTACTGACCACAGCAATCGTGACCAATACTTCTACTTCGACTTCAGCCGTAAGGAGAGTGATGCATTCGCACACATTGGTTTCACAATGGAGAATGGTCGTGGCTTCTACTGCGCTCAGACTTGTGGAAACAGCAGCATGGTAGGCGGTTATACACAAGGTAATGAGACCATGAACATCAACCAAGCTCTCGAAAAAGCAGGATGTAAGATGTCTCTCTTCTTGCGTCTTAATGCCCTTACAAACTACAAGTGGGAGCTTGAGTCAATTCTCAACCTCGTTAAGAGTAAGCCAAACGACTTTGCGATTGCATATGAGAAAGATGGACGTTTGATTATCAACGTTCTCAACACTGCTGCAATCAAGACATTGATTGGACACTCACTTGTCAACACTGGAAACTTCATGGTTGACAATAACAATAAAGTGTATGTGTTCATTGACACCAATGTGAGATACAATGATGATAGGTCACTCATTGCAATGCACTATCAGAAAGACCAGTATGGTACTCTTTCTTTGAAGAGGATGACTGACCCATTCAATACAGATGTGACAAAGGCTGGACATCTTTCAAAGGTTGGTATCACCACTGATAACTACCTTAACCGTGAGGCTATCGACCCACAAGTTCTTCTTCACAAGCTTATCGATGAAAACGATGAGATTGGTGCAATCAAGTTGCTTGAGAAAGAGGGTAAGGACTTCAACGTTAACTATGAGTTCAACCAGAGAGTTCCTATCATTTCTGCTGTGAACAACAAGATGTACAACTTGTTCGAGAAGATTGTTAGCCATCCTAAGTTTGACTCTTCAATTGAGGATGGTTTCGGTGAGACCCTTCTTGAGTCACTTATCTATCTCTATGGTAGTGACGAAATCTCAGCCTCTAAGGAGGAAGAGAAGTCTCTCAAGCGTATGATTACCGCTATCTTAAAGTCTGATACATACGACTTTAACGCAAAAGACCTTAACTCTGACACTGCAATCAACATTGCATGTGAGTATCCTAAGATGCTTTGGATTGTTGAGGCTCTTGCATCTAAGAAGAATGTTGACATCAATATCGTTAACGACTTTGAGTGCGCTGCTCTTGGTGACTGTATCCGTAACAAGAACCTTGAGGCACTGAAGATAATCGGTAAGAGACCTGATGTTAAGGTTAGAGAAGAGGATAAGAAACTCGCTAAGACCTATGGCATCAACTTGAACGAGTATATCAAGCCAGACGAGAAAATCTTCGGCAGCTTTAAGTTCGAGGATGAAGAGGTAAGTGCTGAATCCAAGTCTGAACTTGAGTATGCAATGGCAGCACAGTAATTAATACTGCCTACATAAAGAAAAAAGTGATATGGACAACAAACATATCACTTTTTTTATGCTCAAAAATTTGGAAATTAACAAAAATATACATATCTTTGCATATATAAGCGTATATGTTAAATTTAAAACCTAACAGAATATGAATGTTTATAATTTCAAGAAAATTGAAAAGTGTTATGTCTTTGGAAACATAGATAGAAACATGGATAAATTTATTAAAGCGATTACGTCCAATGTATCTAAGTTTAATAAAGAAGAGCATCCAAAGGAGATTGAAAGACAAGAGAGGTTGAAGAAACGTGAGAGACCTCAAAACGTTGGTGCTGGAGGTTTAGGCGGTGGAATTTTTCAAGCTCATGAGCCACATGGACGTAGAGTTAGAGCTGCTAACAATTACCGTCCAGAATGGGAAGTACATTGGGAAACAACTTTTAAAAAATCATGTGGGATTCCAAATAACCCACTAGATTCAAGCTATAACGATAGTGTTATTATTGTAAGCGGTAACTGCGGTATTGGCAACAAGAGTAAGAAATACTATGAGGAAACATTTGGTAAGTTGGATAAGATTCTAGCTGATAACAACTGCTTCCTATTGTTCGTAAGGGGTAATAATGATAACCCTTCAATGTTCAATAACAAGGAAATCGATTTCGAGCATATTAAGACACTTCCAGATTATTCAGTTATTTCATTGAAGACATTTAATTGCTTATGCATTGGTGGTAGTGTATCAATGGATAAGGAATGGAAATTAGCTCAAGAGAAACTTTATGGAAAAAAATTGTATTGGGAAGATGAAGCACCTCAGTATAAGGAAGATGAACTTAACGAAATACTTGGGAAATATAAAATCAATTGTGTGATTACAAGCACTTGCCCAAGCTTCGCATATCCTGGTACAAATGCTTTCAAGAAGAGCAAGTGGTTCTATCGTGATAAGGAAATTATAAATCAATTCTCAAATGAGAGAAAGATTATGGATAGAATCTATGAGAAGATAATGGATTCTGATTCAAAACCTTATATGTGGGTTTATGGTAGATTTAAGATGGCACACACCGATAAGCTTAATGACATTGTTTTCAATTCATTAAACTCTTATGGTATGATACAAATTAATTCTCAACTCCAAGCATTCTTTGGCATTGACACCTCTAAGACCCTAGAGGATAACGCACATACATTCGACAATATTATATCTGATATAGCCAATAACAATACAAGGATATATGGGGTAGAGGCACATGATGACGAGCCATTTGAGGGTGATATTGAAGCTGATTTGGATGCAGAAATTGATGGTGAGGATGAACAAGCAGAGAATGGTGAACAAGCTGCTCCAATAGACCCACAGCGTTACAATGAAGCTCTTCGTAACTATCTTGCAGCACGTGAAGTTGGTGTTGCAGCTACAGTCGAAGCAAGAGCAGTGTATGACTATCAAGCTCAAGCGTTTAATTACGCTCCAGTAAATAACTATACAGTAGATGATGTTAATAGAGTCGCTCAAATTTTAGGAGACTTAGGACATCCAGTAAGATAATGGCAAATACAAAAAGCAAGTTTTTCTCTGTGATGGTTGTTGGAGATAACCATAAAGAGATAATGGCAAAATATTCAATCGACCTAGAGGTAGATTCTTATGTCAAATATGAATACCTTAAGGCTGATAAATACCTAAACAATTCAATCAAGGCTCTAGATGGCATCTTATCAAATGCAGATAAGATAGGTCTAGAACCTTCGGTTAAGGAAAATCTATCAGCAAGAATTAAGGTACTTAAGAAAATGACACCGTTTGAATACTATAGAGAACTAACAGACGGTATGTATTATGATAACGAAGGTAATGCGTTATCGACAGAAAATCCAGAAGGGCATTGGAATACTGCTAGAATAGGTAGAAATTTCTCTTTACCATTGAAACTAAAAGATGGTAGTGAATCATATTCAGCATTGGCAAAAGATGTTGATTGGGAATCTATGCGTGAATCTCCTAAACTCTATGAGGCTGCTTGGGAAATGGTCATGGAAGGTAGAGAACCAAGTGATGAAGAGGAAGAGAAAGTATATGAAGCCATGAAGGATAAAACAACCTATTTCTCTAACTTCAAGAATAAAGAGGAATATGTGTCATATAGTACTTCCTACTGGAACTATGGCTATGTTGACGAAAATGGTTGGATAGATGTAGATAGTGATAAGGTAGATGAAAGGGAGTGGATTAATAAGTTTTATGATAGATTTATAAAGAACTTAGACCCCAATTCTCTAGTCACAATCTATGAGTGTACAGTTAATAATGGGTAATTAACTTAATTTAACGTGAGATTTTTGGTTATCTCACGTTTTTTTTGTATCTTTGCATAAGAGAAAATTTACTTAGATGGAACAATTAACTGATGAAGCTAAGAAATACAAACGGATACTAGTGTATTTCCTTAAAAAACAAGGGATATACAAAGATTTTGTGCTAAATACACGTGATTATTACGGTGTTTGGAACAATAAAGGTAATTTTTATCCAAAAAGGCATTATTTCGAGAATATATTCAATGTTGCCGCTTGTATTGAAGGGATAGAATCATTGTTAGACGATGGAAAATTCTTTAGAAAAGCTAGCGTACAACATCCACAAAGAATAACTTCATCCTATGATAGATATGCATTTTGGAATAACATACAAAAAGAATGGAGAATGTTCTGTTATTGTCGTGGATACGAAGAAATTACAACAATATATTAAATGGAAGATATTTTACAACCAAATTTGATTTATAAGCAGCTAGAAAGCAGATTTGTTGATGACTTTCAGCTTCCTATCCAAGTGGTTCAAGAGCCATACTACAGTGATAGGATTAGACTGTTTGAGGATATTTGTGGTTCTCAGACCAAACATCTGTTGCTACTCGAATTGATTAGAGACAGATTTGGTAGTGACCCACAGAAATTCATGGAATATCGAAATAACATCAGAAAAACTCTTCTCGATGCAATTATGTTGTCTGAGGCTTATAAGGAGTTTGTTGCTGATAAGTCACCAATAGAGGACTACAAACCCATTATTGGTAACAATGAGCTGTATGCTGAACAGCAAGATGGCTGCATGTTTATTTCGTATGACATGGTTAAGGCTAATTTCCAAGCCTTGAGATACGCAAATCCAGCTATTGTGAGGGATTGTGAGACATGGGAAGACTTTGTGGGCTTATACACCGATATTGGCTACTTCAAAGCTTCAAAGCAGATTCGTCAAGAGACCCTTGGTAAACTCAATGGCAAGAGATTGGCTTCAATTGAGAAATACCACTCTAACGAATTTGCAAAGGAATATAGTCAGAGATTAGGTGTATATGGCTTTACTCTGTTTTCTATCAAGACTGACGAAATTATCTTCAAGTTCGAAGGTAGCGAAAAACAGTTTGAATCATTTAAGGCTAATGATGTGGAATTCATGGGCTTCAAGTTCCGTGTGAACAAGTTTAAACTACATCATCACCAGTTCAAACGCCATACATCAAGTTCAATCTTGAATGCGTATGAGAAGGAAGACTATTTAAATGGCCATAGACGCACCTTACATTGCGTTCCTGACACTTATTACCCACAAGTGTATAAATTACTCAATGGGAAAGAAATAAACGATTCTGACCTCGTATTTTACTTCGAGCATGAATTGTGTAAATTCATTAATCCAATTGAGTTAGTAAAATGACACCGCCACTTAGTAAAGAATTCGCCAAATATCTCAAGGAGAAAAAGGTCTATTCAGAATTCATGTATAATGTGAGGCATAATAGTGGAGCTGGCTTCAGTGGGTATTTCAATTGGACAAATACACCACAAGGGTTTCGTTTTTGGTTTGACATTTATAGGGATTTTGGGATTAGTAGACAAATAAAAATATATAATTAGATTCTATGGAATTATTCAAGGAAGAAAAGCATAAAAAGCTAGTAAAGAAGCTACAAGACTGTATCAAAGGTACACCTTTTGAGGGTAAGGTATATCTTGTTGGTGGCTGTGTAAGGGATGCCTTACTAGATGAACCAATTAAAGATATTGATGTTGTGGTTGAATACAAGGGTGGTGGTATAATGGTTGCCAACCTATTAGCTGCAAAGGAGAAATGCTATAATTTGGGGACGAATCCAGTGGTATTCGAAACTTATGGCACTGCAAAGGTTACTCTCTTCAATGACGAAGAGCTTAAGGATTTGGACGTTGAGTTTGTTCAAACTCGTAAGGAACAGTACCATAAGGAGAGCAGAAATCCAGATACAGTATATGGTGACATTGAGGAAGATGCAAAGCGCAGAGACTTAACCATCAATTCATTGTACTACAATATCACCGATGGTAAGGTTTATGACTTCAATCAAGGTATCGATGACCTTATGAATCAAGTGATAAAGACTCCAAGTGACCCAGATATTATCTTTAACGATGACCCATTGCGTATCTTGAGAGTGATTAGATTCTCTTGTCGTTATGGTTGGGGCATTGAGAAGAATACGTGGCTTGGTATGGTTAAGAATGCTAGTCGTATCAAGATTATATCTCAAGAGAGGATTACCGATGAAATCTCAAAGATTATCACTGGTCCTAATGCCTCTGTTGGTATACGTAAGATGTATTTCTGTGGCATATTGAATAAGATAATGCCAGACATCTATGATTTGACCAATGCATATGAATCAAGGAATCCAATGGTTACTTCATTCGACCATACCATGAACGTTCTTGATAAGGTGCAGCCTTATCTTGAAACTAGATTGGCAGCATTGTTCCATGACGTTGGTAGAATCGCCACAGAGACCAATAGAGGAATCTCACAAGACTCATTCAGTGCCGATGTTGCTGCTAGCGACTTGAAAGCAATGAAATTCCCAAATGCAATCATTGATTCAGTTGAGAATTCAATCATGTATCATAGATTCTTTAGGAACTTTGCTGATGGGGTTGTTCCACCAGATAAGAAGATTAGAAGGTTTATCAACCTCTGCGGTGATAACATTGGAAACGTTGTAGACTTGATGCATGCTAACAATGTGTTCCAAACCTACGATAAGAAGAAGAGACAAGCATTGGATATTCTTAATCGAATCGAGGAATTGGACGAACTTGAAGAGTCTAAGAATGTTAAACTGCCTATCGATGGTAAGGACATTATGAAAGAGTTCAACTTGAAAGCTGGTCCTAGCATTGGTATATTACTCGATTACTTGAAGGATGCTTACTTTGAGAATCCAAAGATTACAAAGGCAGAATGCTTTAAGTTGATAGAGGATAAAATAAAGGTCTTGGCGGTGTAAACTGCCAAGATTCTTTTGTATTTAACATCTTTAATTATGCCACGAAAAAGAACGAAAGAAGAAAAAATTGATATTCATAAAAAACATATTCAAACACTTAAAAAGAAAATTGAATATCATGAAAAAATGATTCAAAAACTAGAACAAGAAGAAACTGAATATCAAGTTTTACTTAAAAATGAAAAATGGGTAGAAAAAAGAAATGAAATAATAGATTTATTTGGTAAAAAATGCAATAGTTGTGGGTCTACCAATAATCTTAATGTCCATCATTTATATTACAAACATAACTTAAAACCTTGGGAATATCCAAATGATGCATTTTTGGTACTCTGCAAAGAGTGCCACCAAAAAATTCATAATTTATTATAATAATATAATATTATATAATATATTAATTAAAAATTATTAAAATATAATAATAATATATTAAAAAATTATATATTATTTTTTTATTAGAAAAATTTTTTGTATCTTTGCATAAATAACAAAAATATTAAGGATTATGGGAGGAACATTATGTAAAGATTGTCCTTTCAAAGATAAAAAGGGTAAGGAAGACTGTATGACCATGTTCGCAAGGAAATACTATTCTTCTTGTACTACTTACAACGTAAAGGAACATGGAAAGGGATGAAATAGTAAGAATGACCTTGTATTTGTTCAAGAAGTTTGCTAGAGAACACCATTTTTGGGAGGAATATAAGAAGTTATCTGTTCAACTTATGGCTAATAGGAAATTCATCAATGTTGTGAGAGAATATGAACCAGTTGAACTGATACAAAGTTCATATGTATTTTGTACATGGCCATCGTATTCATCCAATGAGAAACGCACAGAGTCATGGAGTCTACTTAGTAGACTATGGGCTAAGATTTGTTTGGAGAATAAATTGTTCTACAATGAAGAAAAGGCATTAAAATACGTGAGTTATAACATTTCTTGGGCATTAGAAACAGCCTATAGAAATGGAGAATTAAACAAAATAAAAATAAAAGAATTAAACAAAATAAAAATAAAATAATATGGGTAGAAAAATTTTGCTTTGTGTCGATTGTCAATACGATTTTATCGAGGGTGGCAGTCTTGCAGTAGAAGGTGCTAGAGAGGCATTGAATAAACTTGTAGAGTTCATCAAGGAACATTACAAGGAGTATGATGGTATATTCTTTACTGCTGATTGGCATTTGCCTAGTCACTGCTCATTCAAGGACAATGGCGGTATATGGCCTCCTCACTGTGTTCAGCACTCTCATGGAGCAGCAATCTATCAGCCGCTTCTTGATATTCTCGATGAACTTAAGATTGATTATGATGTTCTCACAAAGGGTTGTGACGAAGACCATGAGGAATATTCAATCTTTAAGAACGTTCTCTCTGAGACATACCTTAAGGCAATGAACAAGCACAACGAGATTAGCGTTGTTGATACTTGTGGTATCGCTGGTGACTATTGTGTCCTTGATACCATTAAGGATGGACTTATGGAGTTCCCAAACACTGAGTTCCATGTTCTCAAGGAGTGTGTGGCTTCTATCGATGGCGGTGACACTCTGAACAAGTTTATTAACGAAAACGAGAGGGTAACATCAGATGAGTAGAATTGAGATACCTGTTCAAGAATATCAAGGCATGAGGAACAAGATTAAAAGCTTGGAATCTGCCTTGAATTCTGTTTCTATGGAGGCTGCTACCAACAAGGAGATTATTGAAAAAGCAAAAGCCTTGGTGATAGACCTTGAAGGAGAGGGATTTTTTAACCGCTTATTTAGCTGGAAGTCTGTCATTCAACCGTTTAAGGATTTGTTAGGTACAAATGGGGAGATTCAAGAGAAAAAGTAAGAAGGGCAAAATCCATGACGCAAAGCAAGAGGTAAAGGAATATATTGCAACCCATAAACCGCCAAAAAAACCCAAAATTAAGGATTGCCTATGGTTTAATGCTCAATTGTTGGGTTTGGTACGAGAATTCTTCCTAATACTGAAAAAGAATAAGAAGTATGGCGATTTTATTAATACATACTGCAAAATTGAAAAGGATGTAATAGAGGGTGATAAACACATGGAGGGAATAGTCCACCAATACTATAGAGGTGGAGGAAACAGCATAGTACAAATTGGCAAGTATTTCAGACTGTATATAACACAGAAAATGGTGAATTCACCTTTCTCGTCTATCCTCGGCAGACTTACCATTCTTAACCTCATGATTATGTTGAAAGGATACCCATCTAAATACATTTCTAGAGAAGAAATCTTGGAAATGTATCTAGAGGACTCCTATGAGAAACAAGGGGTTACAAAGTCAAAGATTCCAAATGAAATGGTTTTCTCTATGAGAATTGGAATGATACTTGCTGCTATATTCTACATTATAATCGCTTGTTTTGTTGCATTGATAATGTCACCAATGGCGGCATTTGTGTATAGCGCATTTACCTTCATTGTGATTTTTGCGTTTATCGTTAAGATTAATTAACACACTTTTTTTGGTTATATCTAGAATATTTCGTATCTTTGCATGGAGAAATTAACATTAGATGTATTTAAGCATTTTAGGTTCTTCTTGAAAAAGAATAAACAGTATGACTTGTTCATGAGAAATTTCAGAAGACAGCCATTTCAGATTTATCACGTATTTGATTCGAAGATTCCGAATTACATACAGATAATGATGAAAGATTCTGTAGATGGGGGTGGAAAGCAATACTTCAAGGAATTTGGTGCAATGCATCTTATCTTTAGGTCATTTAATTGGGCTGGAGATTATAGCACAAACAAAACAAGTTCGAAGCATTGGGCTACGGTTGGTCTTAAATGGGCACTATATTGCATAAGGCATAACATCGACATATGCACTGATGAACGACTTGGTAGACTTATAGAGTATTGGGCTTCTAATGGATGGATTGATATTAGCAAGCTATCCTTTGAAGATAAAATAATAGTAAATCAGTTAAAACGAAAACATCACAATGGAGACATATACTAAAATTGATACAATGTACAAACGCTACATCTTCGATGGCAAGGAATGTCCTAAGAAAGAGTGGCTGAAGTTTAAGAATAAAATCATCCTTGGCGAGTTCTCGAACAAGGAGGCAGAATATTTGTTCCATTGCCTTTGGGAAGCATACTCAAAGATTGATGGTACAAACTCCAAAATTGCATTCTTCCCTTCAACTGGAGAGATTCGTGTTGAGGGTAAGACTGAAAAGGCAGAGTCTCAGCATGGACAGTTTGTACTGCTTCGAGAGATTGGTGAACGTATCAAGCCACAGCTTTGTCAGATGTTCCCACCAGAGAGTGCAAGATTCGAGGTGATGAAGAACAGTGAGAATAACAAACCTCAGTACTATGATGTTTGGGGAAGCCCATTAGGAACTAGTGCAGCAGAAATAAAATTTAAACCAAAAGATTCTGTGACTTCTAGTGGTATGTATGGGGTACTGCTTCAAGAGATTCCAGTATACATCTACGGTGAGTACTTTGGTGAGGGAATCCAGAAGTGTGGTAAGCGTTACATTGCAAAGGGTAACAACTTTGTTGTATTCGACATTAAACAGCAAGGTTGGTGGACTCCAAAGGATGTACGTGATAACATGTGTGAGGAACTTGGTCTTCCAACAGTACCTTTCCTTGGTCACATGACTCTTGCTGACATCGAGGAAATGGTACGTAAGGGATTTACCACCAAGTTCAATGGTGCTGCTGACCCAACTCTTCTTGAAGAGGGTATTGTTGCACGTCCAACAGTTCCTCTAATGACTAGCGGTGGCAAACGTGTTATTGTCAAGGTGAAGTATTGCGATTACATTGAGTATGACAATGTTCGTAAGCAGTTCACTGACGAAGAGTTTGCTGAATTCGATAAGTGGTATCACGAGAATGTTGAAAATAACAAATAAGAAATGAGAGAATTTACTAGGATTATTCTTAGGGTATTCATGTGTTTGTTCCTTGTCGTAGGATGCGTACAGAATGTATATTATTTCGGTGAGATAGCTAGCAACAATGATTATGCTAGCTACAACCGAAAGCATAAGAAGCAGTCTGCCATTATTTACGATGATAATGGGTACAATGAATACCAGCAACCATCCGAAGAAGTTGAGGACACAGTTCATGTGGATTTAACAGAAGATGATAATATCTATTCGAGACCAAGTTATTATTACTAATGCCAAAGTATATTTGCAAGCTAAATAATGGTAAGACAAAGGAAGTATTTCCAATATGTAACATTGGCGATTATGTAGAAGTGGTTGACCCAGGACATCAGTATACTACGTACCAAGATGCATTCGACTACTTTTGGGGTGGTGCAGCTCCTTACAAGATTCCTTATGATGACCCATGCGCACCAAAAGTGTGGAAAGTCATCAATTTGGTTTGTCATTGTGACAATGGTGCTGAGATTTTATACCATATAAGAACAGTCGATGGAAAGAATGCTCTTGTAAATAGAGGTGCTATTAGACCTTTGCATAAGCATGAAAGAAATAGGATGCATGTGCATGACATCATGATATATCAATTGCCATCGATGCTCTATCTTCGAAGTAAAGAAAAATGTGAAGAAAATAGTAGCATGTTGGATGATGATGGTAATATCATAAAACATGACTGGAAGGAAAAGTTATACGAAATCTTGGGATAATTATGAAGCTGATAATTGATGGTGAAATTTTCATCGTTCCCTTTAAAATAGGGGATATTGTCACCATAAAGCAAAATAGATATGGTGCAATATATTATTGGGAATTTGTTAAGACACAGCCTCAACTGCTAAAGTATTGTCCATACCAATATGGCGAAGGGCACTCAGCCAACTATATAGATATGGAAGGTATGGTAAAAGCAAGCGTACCGAGGGAATGGAAGATAAAACAAATACTATGCCTTTCCAAGTATCGTTGTTCAATTGAATTGTCAGTTGTCCTAATAAGCAGAGAAAGACACACGCTAGTAATAGCTTGTCATGCAATGTTGGAAAAGCCTGATGCTCAGAACCGCATATGCTGTTTGGATAATCCACCTTTTGAGGTTATCAATAGAGATAGAAAAGGAGTTGAAGAGATTGAGGTTGAAATGATTAATAAAAACAGATAAAAATTATGATTTACAGTATTCTTGACACAGACCTCTACAAGTTTACGATGTCTAACGCATACTATCAGTTGTATCGTGATGCAGAGGGTACGTTTACGTTCAATGACCGCAACAATGAGGTTTATGATGAAAAGTTCTTAGAAATGCTCCAGCTTGAGTTTGGAAGATTGTGTACGCTGAAGATGACGATGGAAGAGTACATGTATGTATCTCAGATTCGTTTCTTGTCTACCAACTACACTGAGTGGTTGAAGAACTTCCAGTTTGAGTTCGATAAGATTAAGTTCTCCCTTGACAAAGAGGGACACCTTCACATCGAGGTTACTGACAAGATGTACAAGGTAACTCTTTATGAAGTACCTATCCTCGCTACAGTAGCTGAGTGTCGCAACAAGTGGCTTGGTATCACCATTGATACTGCTAAGGTAATCGACATTCTTGACAAGAAGATTGACTTTGCCAATGAGAATCAGCTTTATTTCTCTGAATTCGGAACAAGACGTAGAGCAAGTGCAGCTTCACATGAGGCTATTGTAAAGCGACTCAAGGAGCGTTGTCCTATCTATTGTGTTGGTACATCTAATGTTTACTTTGCCATGAAGTATAACATGATGGCTAGTGGTACTTGTGCTCATGAGTGGATTATGTTCCATGCTGGTATTGGTGGTTTCAAGACAGCCAACCTAACAGCTCTTAACGATTGGATTAACGTCTATCAAGGTGACTTGGGTATTTCGTTGATTGATACCTATACTACAGCCTCTTATCTCCACACATTGACTCTTAAGCAAGCCAAGTTGCTTGATGGCTTCCGTCAAGACAGTGGTGATGAGTTCAAGATTGGTAACATGATTATCGACAAGCTGCGTGAAATGCGTATCGACCCAACCTCAAAGACCATCGTGTTCAGTAATGCACTTAACTTCGAGAAATATGCAGAAATTGCACGTTACTTTAAGGGACGTATCAAGGTTGCCGCTGGTATTGGTACTAACCTCACTTGTGACCTTGGTATTGAGGGCTACAAGCCAGCGAATATCGTGATGAAACTCTCCAAGTGCCGTTATAGTCCTCGTGACTTCTGGGAGTTCGTAATCAAGATTTCTGATGACCTTGGCAAACACATGGGTCATAAGGAACTCTTTGATATTGCTGCAAAGGAGCTTCACTTTGAGGAACTTGGTGTTAAAGTAAATTAAATAAAATTAACGTGAGATATTTGGTTATCTCACGTTTTTTTTATATATTTGCATTATGATAAAAAGTATTGTTTTGAAAAGGGGCAAGTTCTATAAGGTTAGAATGCACCCATTCGATAAGCATTATTGTATTATATGCCCTAATGAGGATAAGGAGGTTAATAATTCCATTTGGGACATCAAATACTTGGGCTGCATTTTCTTTATAGATGGAATAGGCAAGAGAAGTTATCTATGCTGTAAAAAGGGTGACTATGTACCATCAGCTAGAATAAATGATTGTATAAAACCACTGACTAGAAGGGATTACATGAAGGTACAAACAGTACTTAAGAAATATCACTATGTTTTTAACAAGAAAACATGTAGTCTAATAGATAAATGGACATGATAACGTTAGAAGCTAATAAGGTATATAAAATATTCCATAATGTTTACACTTTGAGAAGCAAGTGGAGGAATTACATACTAATGTCTCCAAAGGAAGATGTGCTATTTAACGAAGATGAAATTGATGATAGGACATATTGGGGAAGAGAAACAACTATTGTCGAGAATGTACCTTGCATATTTGTTGTTGGCTTTGATGGACACATTTTTGATAATAAAGATACTTTCCACAAAGCATCTACCTCAATTTTCAGTGGGTGTAGAATTGGTAAAATCTACGAAAAAGACTTAGAGGATATAAGAAGGGCAATTTCTAGTGTGCCACATGCGAAATACAATAGGAAACTAAATAAAATAATCTTAAATGATAATAACACTAAAAGCTAACAAACTATACAAGCTAAAGCATAACGGAATTGAGATTGGAGTAGTTCAAAATGAAGGGAAAGCTACTGAATTTACGCCATTAAGTAATTGCATTATATTGTGCCCAAAATATGATAGGGAAATAGATGATTCTGGATACGGTGTAAATCACATGATTGATTGCCTTTTCGTGGTAACATTCACTTTGCAGTTATCAGTGGGTTGTAAAACTGCATATTATCCAAGTGGCTTACAATACTCTTGTCATTTCGAAAGATTAACAACAGTTGATTATCTAACAGTTGCTCATCTGTTAACCAAGACAAAATACAGATACGACCATAAGAAACAACTTATAATTAACACTGAAGAGAATGATTCTAAAGTCAAAACATCTATATAAAGCAGCAACAATAATAGGGACACCAACCTATGACTACTGGTCAAGAAAAAATGTATTAATAAGCCCAAAGGAGGACTTTGATACATCTTCATTCTCTAAGACAAATATGGATTCATATGTATCAATAGACATTGGAGGATGTTTTAATGAAGATGTTGAAATATTTTTGACTAGTGATTCATTTGTATTTGAAAATGCAAGTGTAGGAGATATATTAGAAATGATTCGAGCAATGAAAGTAAAAAACAGCAAATACAGATATAACCTAAAGACAAATAAGATAGAACTAAAAGGAGATTTGCTATGATGATATTAGAAAAGAATAAAGTATATAAGATAATCCATAAATTCCAGCAAAAACATAAACAATATGATAGGGATTACATAATATGTTCTCCAAGAGAAGATATTGAAATAACAGATAGCAGTGTTTGTTTTGATACTCATTTCACTGTTTGTTTTAATGGTATGGTCACAATTAATAGATTGATTAGGAATAAAGAGATAGATAAAACACACCCTTCAGGAACTAGTGTTTCTCCTTGTGATTTAATCGTCCCATTAAACAATGAGGATATAGAAGATGTTAGAATGGCTATAGGTATACTTGGAGAAAGATACAAATACAATAGAAGAATTAATAAATTAATAATAAAATAGAATATGAAAGTAACAGATAAACATGTATTCTTTTGGGGTGAATGGCCATCAAACTGGTTTCATTGCCAATTCGTTGTAGAACGTGATGGTAAGAAGCTTACCTTCTACAATTCAGAACAGTATTTCATGTATGAGAAAGCCCTTGCTTTTGACGATAAGGAGATTGCAATGAGGATTCTCTTCGAAGGCAATAGCCCAAAGATGGCGAAGAGCCTTGGTAGAATGGTTAGAAACTATGATGATAAGGTATGGGATAAGATGCGTTATAAAGTCATGGTTGATGCCAACTACTACAAGTATTCACAGAATGAAGAATTGAAAGAGTTACTGTTGAATCCAGAATTGGAAGGTAAACACTTTGTAGAGGCTAGCCCAATTGACGGTATATGGGGCATTAAGTGCGGTGAGGCAGAAGCACTTGATGATGAATCAAATTGGAAGGGCCTAAATCTCTTAGGTAAAGCATTGGATGAAGTTAGAGAAAAACTTTTGGAAGAAAAGAAATGATTAGAAAAGGTATTGCCAATCGTATGACATCTTATAGGTATCAATTGGTTATGTGTCAAAAATCTTTTGAGGGATACGAATCAATGAAATACTATATAGCAGTTTACATATATGATATAGATGAGAAGGAAAGGGATAAATTTGATGGCTATAGAGAGGGCTACATTATAAGAAGTAGTGCTTTAAGTAGCTGTGATTATTTTGAACTAGAAGACTTTAACCACTATTTCGTTATATTGGATAACTGTGATAACGACAAAAGAATAAGTAATGCTCTTTATTGGTTAAGGAAAGTTAGGAATATTAAAATAGTCATTAGACCAGTTATTCATCTGAATGGTTATTGGTATGAATACGAGTTTGATATATACTACCCATTCAACATGATGAATAGAACTGAACGTGGCTTTGATAACTTTGCAATTGCAGCAAAGGCAGCTATTAGGCTAGCTAAACAAGCTTGCCTTGAAGTTCATGGTAAAAGTGGCATTGAATGGCTCAAATACGTTATTGGCAAATGAATGAAGTTTGTATATACAAAGGCATGAAACCTACAATAGTATATGCTAAAGCAATGGGAGGTGACTATTCTGATTGGCTAGTTTTTATATCTAGGGTTGAACAAGAAGATGAACATAGTTTTCTCCATATCAATTGTTTCTTCTGCATGTGTTTGTCAGATAAACATGACACCTTCTTTCATGAGGATGGAATACAAGGTTGGGGTCATGCAGACCAACTATACTGGAGATTCTATACTCCAACTGAGGAACAAAAGAAGAAAGTAATTGGAGAATTAGTTGTAAGAGGGTACAAATATGTTTCTGCTTTAAACAAATTGGTTAAAAAAACTTAATTAATTTTGTCACCTCAACTTTTTTTCGTAACTTTGCAACAAAAGTTTAAAGTATATGGAAGAAGTAATTGAAATTTTCGGTAGAAAACTCAAAATTGTTGAGGATAATAGTAGAAACTGTACCAAGTGTGCATTGAAGGATTTTTGCTATCCTTATGGGTATCCTATGCCTTGTAAGGCTGCTGATGGTAGCTATAATAGACGTTTTGAATTGGTAAAAGAATAAAAGATTATGAAGAAGTTTAGGATAGTTCAAACTGGTGAAGGATTCTTCATTCAAAAGAGTTTTTTAGGCTTATTTTGGTATAAGCATAGTGAATTGAATTTAAGAGCGCCCCAAAAGATTTTTCTTGAAAAGTTGTGGGTGCCTGATAGCTTTGAACCTTTCGAGAAAGTTCGATATGCTTCATTGGACGAAGCGAAGGAGCATGTTGAATTGATTAAGAAATGCCCAATAAAGTATAGAGGCCGTTCTATTGATGTTGGCGTTAATGGATATGATACAAGAGCTTTATATTACACTCCATTTAAATGCAACACATATATCGCATCTTTTGATTTGGAAGAATTGAAAAGCAAGATTGACGATGACATTCAAATCATAGAGAACGACAAGAAAGTTAAATTGGCGATGAAACAAGCCAAAAAGGTTATTAATGTGTGGTATGAGGAATAAGATTATTTTACTGCTACTTGCAGTTATTACCTTAGCATCATGTGATTGTCCTTATTGTGAGTACGATGATTATGGTTATCGAGAGAATGGTGGTAAGACAGCCAAGCTCACTTACAATGGCGATTATTTCTGTGCTGACAAACTGT
Organism: Isotricha sp. YL-2021b; assembly: GCA_023805745.1. NCBI lineage: Eukaryota > Ciliophora > Litostomatea > Vestibuliferida > Isotrichidae > Isotricha > Isotricha sp. YL-2021b. The sequence goes on from JAJJKW010001448.1 coordinate 293,477, forward strand.
TAGGAACATGGCAGATGGATTATGGCTGCACAGTCGGTAATATTGAACTTAAGGAGATAAAGTTCCTTGATGGATGGTATTGCGACATCACAATGGCTCAGACTCGTAATACTGACTGGTATACTGAGACTTGGACGTACACCTATTATGGTAGTACCATCAAGTTTGCGAGGAATGATGGGAGAACTGCTTTCTCATTCAAGATAAACGGATATATATTCCCAGAACTATACCTACAAGATTCATTTGGAAGGTATACTTGGAGAAAGGTAAGAAGTTATGGGTGCTAACGGATTTACAGAAGAAGAAAACAAAAGGTTGATTGCCCTTTTCTTTAAACAGATAGGGTTATATAGGGAATTCAAGGAATTCATGGATGACCCAACAGTGAAGGGCTATGACAAGTTTAGATTCGATGCACATTCAAATCCTCTTGATGTTTTTGGTAATACTACCATTACCCATCATTTAAAGGATACAAAAGGCTATAGAATTTCTGATACTAGTAATAATCTATATGACATATTCAAGGTTTGGTTATATGCGTTTTATCCAAATGAATATAATAAAGCCTTAGAAATGCGTCATGGGTATTTTAATTTTAGTGAAGATGTATTAAAGGATTGGATTGACGTAGAGAAAAGGTGTTTTAAGAAAAAAATCATTAAAAGAGAATAACATGAACAGTGGAGTAAAAACAATTGTTGTGGTGGCTTTAATCATTATTGTTGCATTGGCAGTAATCACCACAGTTGGTAGCTATTTCAGCTACAATAATCAAGAGATTGCTCTTCGTGAGCAAGCAGAGGCACAGCGTGGCAAGGTAGAGGGCGTACACGATGCAATGTGGAAGATTATCTCTCAGAAAGCCCAAGTCTCTCAAGAGTATCGTGCTGGATTTGATTCCATCTACACTCACATCATTGGTGGTCGTTACTCACAAGGTGATGGTACACTCATGAAGTGGATTAAAGAGGCCAATCCTAACTTTGATACAAGTCTTTATAAAGACGTGATGGATGCCATTGAAGTGCAGCGCACCCTATTTAAGAAAGAGCAAGAGAGAATGCTTGACATTAAGAGACAGCATAGTACATTGTGTAAGACATATCCTGGTTCTTGGTTCATAACCAATAAATCAGAGATTGAATACACCGTTGTCTCTTCTAGTCAGAGCAAACAAGCAATGGAAACTGGAATTGATGATAATGTCAAACTTTACTGATAAGAAGAAAAACGCATTTCGTATAGCCTCACGTTTCATCAAGGAACTAGGGCTATACGATATTTGGCTTAAATATTTGTACGACCCTAAGACTAGTAAGAGTTGGCTCGATAAACCAGATAGTATATTTTTCGATTCAGACATTCTAGGTAGTACAACATTTACAGACTATGTAAATGAGCACAAGCCAACATTTAAAACTAGTGGGTATCTCATGTATGAACTTTTTAATTCCTATCTTATGGCATTGAGAGACCCAAATAAAAATTGTTATCCAGTAAAAATTGACCACAAAAAGAAAAAGATTACATTGTTCGATAATTAATAACCATTATATATGGAAATAGTTATTTATTCATTACCTTTTATCATTTCAATAATACTGCTTATATTCTTTAGGAAGTTTATTGTATGGTGGGAATACATTTGTTTGGTTGGTATATCAATTTTATTCACGCTCTTATTGAAGTCTTGTTTTATAGCTGCAATGGAGTGCGATACTGAGTATCTTGGTAGCTACATGACGAGAATCACCCATTACGATGAATGGGATGAATGGATTCATAGAACTTGTACTAGGACTGTACATGATGGTTATGATTCAGATGGCAATGAGATTACGCATGAGGAGGAATATGACTGTTCCTATAGGGAGTATCATCCAGAATGCTGGACGTATATGACCAATAATAGCAGATGGGAACATTACTTTTACAATAAAGCAGAATTCGATAGAGCTATGGCAGAGCTAGGATACCCCAAAAAGGTATTCAGAGACATGCATAGGGACTACTATAAAATTGATGGTGATGCACAAGATTATTTCTATGACGGTACTGTAGAACATATAAGGGCATTTGTATGGTCTGAGACTTATAAGAATAAGATACTTGCGTCACATTCAATATTCAAGTTTGAGGATATTAGCAATAAAGAAGCAGACTCTCTAGGTTTGTTTAGATACCCTACGATAGTAGATAATGACCAAGACGTTGTGCTTGGTTTTAAATGTGGTAAGGCTGTACACAAGAGGTTTAAATACATCAACTCTATCTATGGGGCAAAGAAACAGTTTAGAATCTATGTCCTCGTGTTTAGGGACAAACCATTGGAGATTTCTGAGAAACAAAAGTCATACTGGCAAGGTGGCAATAAGAACGAATTTGTTCTATGCCTAGGCTATAATACAAAGAAGGGTACTATAGACTGGTGCAATCCATTCTCTTGGTGTGATAAGCCAGAGCTTGAGGTGGCAACAAAGAGATATTTTAGGGAACATCCTAGAATGGATTTGAGTCAGTATCCAGCTTGGCTTGAGAAACATTTACATCTTTGGAAGAGAAAGGAATTTAAGGACTTTGATTATATCAAGAATGAATTAACAAAGGCTCAAGGTATTGGGTTGCTTATCATCATATTGATAATTGATGTTTTTGTGTCTATATTCTTTATAGGTAATGAGTTTACCAATGAAGAGAGTTACAATAACTCATTCATATATGATTTCAAACGCTATCAGTTTGAGATTACTGAGAAAAGCACATCGTTCTTTGGTGATTTATTCAGTGCTATCGGAGAAACAATTTCTTGGTGGTGGAAATATAGTCTTATTCCAACATTAAATAGAATAGAAAAAATATATAACGACAAATGGCTACTGAAGATATAAAGTGGTATAGATGTGTTGTGACCCCAGAGGGTGATAGTAAGGGGGTCAGTGAAGCAGAAATTAATGCGTTTATCTCTTATACATTTGGAGAGAAAAAGACGAGAAATCTTCATTATTACACACCTCGCCATTCCTCAACTTATAGTTGGTCTATTGATGAAGAGGACTGGATGTCAGATAGATATGAATTTACACCAAATCGTGTCTATAAAGTTGTTGGTAAGTATATCATAGACGATAACCGTGCTAGCCATGAATTCGCTAAGATTGCTGATTGTTTCGCTGAACTTCATTATACCTTTGATGATGACGTAAAAACACTTATCAAGAGAAAGGAAGAAAAGGGTGATAGAATAGATATAACACCAGTAGAGGTTAACGAAAGAAGCTTTGAAATACTCTATAGCATTACATGTTGCGTTTGCAAAGGACGTAAATATATGTCGAGTACACGTAGAAGTATAAATATTTTCGAGGCAATTACAGAATGTTATAAAACTTTAAGAGATTCTAGTCCTAGGATTCCTCATGAAATTAAGAGGGTTCTAGAAGATAGAATGAGAAAAACTAAAAGATAAATGAAAGAATACGGTAGTATACCAAGGTTTTTTGATGATGGAACATTGAAAGGCGAACAAGTGGTTGCTTTCAATAAACTCGATGGGCAAAACTTTCGTGTAAAGTATACTCCAAAGGGGGCAACAAAAAAGCAATTCACCATGTTTGGTTCACGTCATCAATATGTGGATGAAAACACTGAGGGCTTTGGCGATGCGGTTAGATATTTCAAAGAACATTACGAAAGTGTATTGAGAGATATAATCGTAAACAATAGCGGTAAGAAAGGTGTCTTCAATGGAGTGGAGGAAATCACACTATTCTTTGAATGGTATGGTGATAACTCCTTTGCTGGATTCCACCAAGAAGGTGATACCATGCACCTTGCCCTTATTGATGTGTTCCTTAAGAAGAAAGGATATATTGAACCAAATACATTTATTGAGCTGTTCTGTGAGAACGATAAGGTAGAGACTCCAGATGTAATATACATTGGAAAACTTGATATGGATTTTGTTAATTCAATTGTCAATAACGATTGGACGCAAGAGGGGTGTCAGTATCCAAATATCAAGGAAGGAGTGGTTATAAAGCGTTCTACGCTCATGAAAGGACAGAGGCTACCAATGTGTAAGGTGAAGACAATTTGGTGGCTAGAACAGCTCCATAATAGATTCCCAGAAGAGAAATGGAAAGAATTAGAATAGAAAAAACAGTTGGTGGATTTGAAAGACACCAATTGGCAATGTATTTTGGTGATTATAGAATCGGATTATTAACCTATAACACTTATCGTCCATCTGGAATTTGGATAGAGTATTTGTGGGTTAGACCAGAATGGCGTAAAAAAGGATATGCCACCAAATTGATGAATAGGTTTTTCAAAGAGATAGGTAATTACAAAGGGAATGTTGGCCTTCAAGCTGTGGCTAATTGGGACTCTAGTTCTCTAAATAACAAATATGGTATTAAACAATCTGATTTGGAAAATTTTTACTGTAAATTTGGGTTTGTTGTTGTTAAAAGGGATGGATTTGGGTTTTCTGATATGACACTATCATTGTTAAAATAAGTTAGAAAATTTGTTTTTCCCAAAATTTATCCATATCTTTGCAACATGAAAAACGAAAAGGATTTCAAGATTGCATTAAAGAATGAATTACTTACGCTGTTACTGATAACGTTAATAGGAAGTGTATTTTTTCTTTGTATATCATAAAAACAAAAAAGGACAAATAAATATTTATTAAAACATGGCAAATTTAAAAGAAAGATTGCTTGGTCTTATTGACAGTGGCACATCTGCTGCAATGGATTTTGTGGACAGAATGAATGAGACCATTGATTCGATTGATTGGGATGCCCAGTTGGACTCTCTCATCGAAATGAAGGATTCTCTGATTGAGAAGGGTAATTCGCTTCGCAAGGACTTTACTGAACTTATGAAGCAAGTGAAGAACAATATCTCTGACTTTGAGGTAACTGTACCTTTTGACGAGGCTCTTGGCGAGAAGTTCGAGGCTACTGTTGAGAATGGCAAGCTCATCGTTGAGGTTACATTCAAGGATGAGAACACTGAGCGCAGCAATAAGACTGTGGTTACAATTCCTCAGAACTGTGATGTCGAGAAGAAGACTGAGAAGTATAACGCTGTTACAAAGACTATGACAGTGATTATCCCAAAGGTTCTTAAGGAGGTAGAGCCAGAGGCAAAGGAAGAGGCAAAAGTTGAAAAGAAGCCGAGAGGCTACAAGGTTTCTCGTACCGCAACTCCAAAGAAGGAGGTAAAGGTAGATGATGTTCATGCAGAGCAAGCTGCTAGCAAGCTGCTTCGCAAGTTCCGTGAGAACACTGCAAAAGCACAGAAAGTTGGTATGAATCGTGCCGCTAATGGTCGATTCGTAAAGAGAACTCCAACCGAGTAAACCAATAAGAAAGACAACATTGTTATTTTGTTCATATTGATTGGTAAACATTGCCTACTGCCGTTTGTGAAAATAGTGGTGGGCTTATTTTATATATGGGCAGTTGGTCGAGTGGTTAGGCAACAGTCTGCAAAACTGTCAAAGCCCAGAAATGGGTACGTGGGTTCGAGTCCCACACTGCCCTCACCGCAAATGGACTGTCTGATAAGGTCAGTTAAATTTTATTAAAAGTTGAATTGATATTTGGTCAGTTCAACTTTTTTTCGTATATTTGCATTATCGAAGGGTGAAAGGCGATATATCCAATAACAATGCGGAGTGAGTTGCTGAATAATTGGTCGTTCAAGTGTTAGGACAAAGCAGAGTAATACCTGTGTAAGAATGTAGATACAAACTACCCACCTTCACTTTTAAAACAAAAAATAGTAAAGATATGATTACAACATTGCAAGAGCTTTTGAAATTGCCACAAAACAAGAAAGATGCATTGCTGATTATGGCAATTGACAGAATAGCAACAAAACATCGCATATATGGTGATGAGATTAGAAACATCGAGAGGATGACAGCTGGTAACTATGCCCATAACGTTGCATATATCAAGCAGAACTTGAATGCAGCAGAGGATATGGCTGTTGATTTCAGTAAACAAGCAGACATTGATATTGACGCATTGGCAAAGGCTGATGATTTCCATTATGTGTTAGATATGTTCAATAATACGTTTCCATATAAAGAGGATTAAATCAATATGAAAGCGATTATAAAAGAAGCATTGGTTAAGCCTAGCTGGTCTCGTAAAACAGTTTTGACCAAGAATATTATTGGTCGGAAGGAAAATATCATTGATAAGGTCAATGACTATATCACAGAAAGAATTTCCAATAAGAATTTAATACAAGTTAAATGCTTTTATGTGGAGGTGTACAGCAAGTGGGGCAAGAAGACAGATAGATGGGAATATAAACCAACATATAGATAAAATTTTCGAGAATTTCCTTTGAATTCTCGAAAATTTTTTATATCTTTGCAGAAAGCAGACATTATGAACGTAGAAACAACAATAAAGAATAGCCTATTGATGTATCCTTCTGTGGAACATAATAGACTGAGTGTACTTAACCACTTGTTCCTAGTAATTGGAAATGGTTATGAATGGAAAAATGGTGAATTGGTTGAAATTGGCATTAAACAAACCAAGGCAACCATTGAGAAAGCCATACTGAAAATCGTTACACGTGGTCTTAGAGAAGATAGCTTAAAGCAATGGTTTGGCATTGCAGACTTTCATTGTGAAATCCATGAAGGAAATGAGGATGAAAAGTATAAGTTTGTTAGCGATTCAATCTGCCGTGATATAAAAAAAGATATTGTTCTTACATTTGATATTGAAAATCGAATGAAGGACATGACACCATATAGTGATTTTAAACGTTTCCCATTCAAGTTCTATCCAATTTGTGAGTATTCTGAGTTGTGCAATCTTCCAGATAACATCAAACCAGATTGGTTTGCAGCAGCAAAGGAAATATATGAATTTGTTGTCGCAAATCCACAACTAATAGGGGATGAAGATAAAAAGTTGTATGACGAATGGCTTCCAAAAATTAAGAATAGAATTGAGGAACTAGAGAAGAAATGAAGATTACTTAAATAAAAAACATTATGAAGTATTTAATCGATTTTAGAACATTTAAGTGGGCAGTATATACTCTGTTGTGCATGAATCTGTATTATACATCAACAGAAAAGTTCTGGATTTATATTGCATCAGTCACAGCAGTAGCATATATTGTTACGCTAATTAAAGACACTATAGACTATTTCAAGAAGAAATAAGAATACAAATATGTTTGAAATATTAGACAAAGATGAGTTAACACCAAAAGAGGTATCATATCTTTTAGTATCCTTTTTAAGAAAGAAAGGATTATTGGAAGAATTCTGTGAGGAACGTTGTTTGTATCATTATGGCGTTATCTGTGGAACACCGAAAGAAACAATCAACAAACTTTGTTATACTGCTTGGCATGGGCACTATGAACTTAATAATTTGTTAGAATACACAGAATGTTCCTTTTTGTGGAAAAACACAAGAAAGGGTCATGCATTTTGGCGTGACATTTCTAATGAATGGAGAAAATATATAAATGGAAAATACTTTACAGAATCTGGCAACTAATTACTGCAAATCTACTTTAGTTGGTAGCAATTACGTTAAAAAGAATGCCTATATTCAAGGAGGCATGGACGTTCTTAAGGAGGTACTGATGACATTATCGGTATCAACCACACCAGATTGGGCAGTAAGAAACATAAAGTTAATGGTTAAAAGACTAAAAGGGGATTTAACATTTGATAATCAAGTGCTTGATGATAATTTAGGATTATGAATGTAGAAAGTCCAGTTAACAAGAAACAGCTCTTTTTCTTGCTGTATAGATTCATGTTGGAAAACAATATAGTGAGAGAGTGGTTTGAAGAATCTACATCTTATAAATTCTCAAAAAGATATAGACTAGCATTTCCAGAAATGCGTGCAATAGGAAAGTTCGATGAGAATGATGATTTTAGAACACATCTAGAGAAATGCATTGAGGTATATATCAATTCAAGAAACATGAGAGAATACTACGATGGATGTATTTTTGGATTCTTTAGACATCTTCCTACATCTTTTGAATACCCAAGTGGTTCAAATTGGAGCAGAATATCAAAAAAATGGGAAGAGAAGTATAGACATATAAAGTTTGTTAAATGAGATTAGTGTTTTTTGCTAATCTCATTTTTTTTAGATATATTTGCATATATAGACTTAAGTTAACTATGGTAAATTCATATATCACATCTATAAAAGATTTATATAGAGAAAAAATATCAGACAAGGAGGCTAAATTTCTATTGGGTAAGTTCCTAATGGAAAATGGTGTGCTAGATGATTTCATATACCGTTATAAGACCTATGGATGTGGGAAAAATAAGCACTTTGCCACTTCTAATGATGTTTTATATGACTGTATACATAACTTACATATCACTAATGTCCATCTTTCACAAGTCTTTAATTATAGTGATGTTACCTTTGGGTGGAATTTTCCAAAATCTAGTGTAGATTGGTATCCTATACATAAGAAATGGGAGAAGCTAATAACTCTATTCATTGACATTAAAAAATAAAAATTTGGAAATTAATATTTTTTTATATATCTTTGCAAAAATATGCAAACTAAACTAAACAACTATAACTATCTTCCTACCAATATTACAGATAAGGTAAAGAAGAAAAAACTAATGATTGCCACCGTATATGATTTCTTGAAAAGGAATTATTTGATGAGTGAATTTGTCGAGTGCTTTAAAGCATCTAACCCAACGTTATCGTATGATACAAATGGTAATTTGCTTAAATATTGCATTTCGACTGGTGTTTCTAGAGTGTTAGACGGAAAAGACGCATTCCGTAATTTCTTCTACAGTAGCAACCTCACCTTCAATTGGGACATTAAGAATCTTCAGTATCGAGATTTATGGGCTAGCGTAGATAGAATATGGATAAACATTGTAGATAACTTAAAATTAAAATAAAGTATTAAAAACCTAACAATTTATGAAAATATGTGCATTTTCAGATATACACGGACAAATAAATTTCAAGATTGAACCATGTGATATTGTTCTAATCGCTGGAGACATTGTACCACTCAAGATACAAGCGTATTCTGATGAAAGCGAGATATGGTTTAAGACAGTGTTCATACCTTGGTGCAATGATATACCTTGTAAGAAAGTAGTATTCATTGCAGGCAATCATGACCATTTTTTAATGAGACATCCAGATAGAATGAGATTAATGCTTAAAGACCAAGATAAGATAACCTATTTGGATTGTGAGATATTCGAGTATGAGGGAAAAACCATATTCGGTACTCCTTGGTGTAAACCATTTGGAAGATGGGCATTCATGGAATCATACGAGGAACAAGATAGGAGATATGCAAGATACCTTGATATAATAGGTAATATTGACATCATACTATCTCATGATGCGCCTTATGGCGTAAGTGATATTATACTACAGAAGGATTGCTATTGGGCTGATGGTAGTCATATAGGCAATGAATCACTGAGAAAACTCATTGAAACTGCTAAACCAACATTGAATCTTCATGGTCACTTACATACTACAAACCATGACAAGGAAATGCTTGGTGAAACTGCGGTGTATAACGTGTCATTACTAAATGAAGATTATAAGATGGCATTTGAACCACAATATTTTGAATTATGAATAATTTCGATAAGAAGTTTTTATTGAGGTGTAAGGATTGTGGGTGTGAATTCTACCCTTGGAAGACGTTGATGGTAACGTCAGATAAGACAAACTGGAAGCCATACCTTTACTGTCCCAAATGCCACAAATTTGATGATAAAGACAATTTTAGGATTGATTAACATTAATTAACCCCATAAATTTGTTTTCCAACTAAAAAATTAATATATTTGCAAATGAAGAAAATTCCAAAGGATTTTGAAATAGAATTATTGATACTTAGGATATTCTTGAAGCATGTTAAGATGCATCACCTATACAATCAGTTCAGATGTAGTGTGAACATTCCAAATAGGCAAAGAGATTTATATCATACCATTGCCTCAAGGGTGCTTAACAGATACAATGATACTGTAGGAAAATTAGGTATGATGGGGTCATGTTATGTCAATTCAATATCATTAAATGACTTTCTAAGGATGATGCGTGAATCATGCGGTGGTAGAATACTTGTTGAAAACAGCAACAAAGGTCAAGTGGCTTTGATGAATGTCGTAAATGGTTTAATCCATTCTTGTATTGAGTATTCTATAGGGGATAGATTCGCTATTCTTGAACAGATTGGTGAGGGGGTATTCAAAGAAGTTTGTCAAACCCTTTTTGGGGATGATTTCGTTGATAAAACAATGGAAGGCTTAGACCCAAAACAATTGGAAATGTTAGAGAGGCATGGTAGAATGATGCCACCACCACCAATGATGGGACGTGGAAGAAGACGTGGAAATGACCCTCAAGTAGAGGATGAGTTCAGAAGATGGCTTGATTCTATGAAAGATATGATGCCACCTCAACCTAATCAAGCTGAACCTCTTCCTTGGATTGATGAATTGGATGATGATGATTGGGAAGATTTATAAATGACAATATTATGACTGAATTTGAATTGGGACATCCTTGTGCTGGTAAAGATTGCCGTGATTGTGAAACTTGCATCTTTGATGAGGATTTGTTTCCAGATAAAGTGCAACCAAATATAAAATATAAAATGAGTAGTAATTTATGTAATTTATGCGGAAATTTGGAGAAATCATATGAACATCGTGTTGATGGTCATTTTGATGCAGCTTGTCGTGCCGTGAGGTATGAGGCTCTTAACACATCAAGAGCTAGGAGAATCGATTATAACCTTGCTTCAACGCAAGACATCGTGAGACCTAGTTGGTGTCCATTGAACCCAAATAACAAGCACTTATCATTACCAGCCCCAACTCAAGTTCAGAGTCCAAAGGAGGATATTGAAGAGCTGAAGAAAAAGCCAATAGAAGATTTGACTTATACTGAGAGAAGAACACTTATGAAAGAGCTTCCAAAACATCTTGAGTGGAAAGACATCAAGGAAGGAAGCATGTATGTGATTCCAAAGATAATGAGTCAATCAAGAAAGATTGTCAAGGTGATTAATAAGACAGAGGCTGTATGCGTTTGTCATGAGATTAGCGAATACACTGGTAATGAGTGTGCTTATAGCTGCAATATTTATCCATCAGACCTTGACGCAGTATTTATGACAGAACTTCGTAATTTTTAAGTAATATGGCAAAAGAACGCACGATAGAAGGATGTAAGGATGAGCTTAAAAAGATTAAGGCTCATATCGAACCAAGTAAGTTAAAAATCAATAAGGTATATCATATTCCTCCAGTGATTTCATTGGAGAGGATGGACATCATGATTCTTGGTTTTGATGGTGATTTCATCAAGTTCAAGAGAGTTGATAGTACTACCGATGTTGCTGAGAAGAAAATGCACAAAACTAGCATTCTCTCAAGGTTTATTGTGAATAAAAGAAAATATTAACTTTTTTTAAGGTGCAAAATTTAGTTTTCTCAAAAAAAATTCATATATTTGCACAAAAAAGAGAAAATGCTATATAATAACTTCATAGTTTGTATGATGACGGTTGCCTTTTTCGCTCTAATCGACATGATTGTTAATGAGCAATGGGCATACATTATTCTACCAATAGGAATCCTTATTTGGGGTATTTTCAAGTTCTTCGATGAGAATGACAGAAAGTATCTAGAGGGGATGGGAATAGACCCAGATGAATTCAATGCGTTTTTCCCAGATTATTACGATACTACCTATAAGTATGGTCGTAATAGACATAGTAGTAGTAGTGATAGTGGTAGTTATCCTAGTCACACCTCATATAATAATGGTGGCACAGTAAACAAGAACACTATAACATGGAATAGCCCTACAGACGCATACAGGAGAGAACCAAATGGTTCAACCTATGGTGGATTCTTTGGTGGACAGAGAAGATATAATAATCCAACCTATAAGGGCATGGCAAAGAAATGCAAAAGAAATTTTAAGATAACTGTAGAACAAAAAACTGAAGAAGATGAATCAAAGCGAGAACGAGTTCATCACGGCATCAACAGTTTTCTCAACTGATGCTAATGAACAACCTATAGCTGAAAATGAGGGTGTAGAGGGAATTCCACATCCAGAATTCTATTTAGGATAATGGCAAATTATAATTTAGATGATATAGAAAAGAAAAGGGCAGATGGGTTTATAGAGGCGCACAAAAAGTGTAGACCTTGTTACTTGCGTTATATGAGAGACCCACACAGACAGACTGTACCTTTTAGCTATATCTTCACTCCTACTGGAATTGGTGTTGCTGTTAAAATCAAATGCCCATATTGCGGTAGAACAAAGGATATTACGAATGTAGATTGTTGGTAAAATCATAAAATAACATAGATAATGAATAATAACGAGACAAAAGTAGAAACCCTTACAAATGAGAAGTGGGAGGGTAATGTCAAAGAGTTTGAGAAGTATGCTGATAAGATGGAACACATAGTGTCCACTATCCCTACTCCTCTGTTCATCATTTTCGCTGAGTATCTTGGATATGTCAGTCAGTTCAACAAGAAAGCTGAGGATTGGTGTGACGGTAAGGTTCCAGAGGTACACGTTCAGAAGATTATGATGATTGAAGCAAAGTGTATCTATCGTCAGATGACCAAAGACTACGAAATGGATGACATCCAGTATTACTACGATAGCTACTACCCACTCATTTTAAAAGAGTTCGAAGACAAACTTGCAGAAGTTTGTAGTGAGTAATATATTGGGCTAGCTACAACGCTAGCCCTTATTTATATATTATTGTTATGGGAGAAGAAGATAGAATCGCTGCATTCGTGAGGAAGAGAAGACCTTCCGCAGTAGTAAAGCAAGTGGAGATTAAACAAGTCGAATTGCCTTGGTACAAGAAACCAATCAACAAAGAGGATTTCCATACCAAGAAAGCAATAGATGGCAAGTATTATGTACAGCACAATGCATGGTCAAAGAGAACATGGATTGGACCGTATGAGAATACCACTGAGACTGATAATATAATTAATTCTTATGTTATAGAGTCACTTAAGGGTAGTCTTGAACGCAAATCAATGGACTCTGTTCATTCAGTTGTAATAGATGATAACAGTTTTTTTGTATGATAGATGATTTATATTGGAAAGCATTATACAAATTCTTAAAACAAAACAATTGTTTAAAAGAATATCTACATAACGCTAAAACTAGAAAATATTTCCTAGCAGTTCAAATAACTAAGAACGATAACACCATTGATAAAATAAAGAAATACGGTACTATTGCTGCTGCTTTTATGTGGGTGGATACGATAGAAGGGATTGAGTTTTGGAAACAAATGGATATAAATTTCGATGTATTTTACAATAAAATAGAAAAAGACTACATTAGACTTAAACTATGATTCAAATTAATAACGACCTAGGCAAACAATTCGAGTGCAAAATACTCTTCAAAGATACCCTAGTTGGTGTATGCAAAACCACACTATCATTCTATGACATTCTCTGTCAGATTAAGAAAGAACACATAAAGGGGTATTCAATGGTTGTAGAATGCGAAGAACAAAACGGTGATAAGAAAAGATACAAATGCGAGATTAGTGAGGAAGGAAAAATACATCCAGCAGCAATGAAGAATTTCAAACTCTGGAATTCAATCATTGAAGAACAGTTACTATACCTTCATGGCTTCAAAAACGATTTAATTTATTCTGAAGAAGCATCTGAAGGGCATTTTTGTTAAAAATAAATAAAATTCTTGGTTAATCCAATTTTTTTTCATATATTTGCATAGAAAACATGACAACGATAGGAATTGTATTCATAGGAGTCATCTATTTCATAGGCATAATTATCTCTTATAACAGTATATATCACGAACTAGAGAACGTGCCTAATTATTGGAATCCAGTTAGTTCCGTAACTATGGAGAAATATATTAGAGGAAACTATAAAATGTTGGCTGCATATCTCTCCTTCATATTCCCATTATACTTGGGAATGAAATTAGGGTATGAAATTGGAAATAAAATATATGATATTGTTCTAATAGATAATAAAGATGAGAATAGGGTTATTGCTTGGCTCTTTTAATCCAGTGACAATTGCACATGTAACGATAGCATCAGCAGTTCTTTCAAGTGGACTATGTGATAAGGTTCTATTCGTGGTGGCAAAACACAATCCTTGGAAAAAGGATGCTCCTGCCCCATTTGACCTAAGATGCCAGATGATTGAAGAGGCTGTAAAACCTCTTGGGGATAAGTGTGAAGTGTGCAGATTTGAAGAGAAGCATGAAGCCCCAGTTTACTCATATATACCTATCACTGAGGCTCTTGAAACATATAAGGGTGATACCATATATCTCATAGGCGGTAGTGATACTATTAGGAAAATACCAAAGTGGAAGAACTTTGAAACTCATATTAAGAACAAGATAATGTTCATCGAGGCAACTAGAGGTGAACAAGATTCAACAAAGGGCATGAACGAAACCCCTTGTATGTTCTTGCGAGAGTGTTACTATAGCAAAGAGTTCGAGGCACATGTTGAGAAGCTATGCTTGCAGCGTGTCGATATTTCATCCACTAGTGTTAGATGGATGATTGCAAATGGTATGAATCCATATCCATTTGTATCTGAAGGTGTAAATAAGATAATAAAAGATAATAATCTGTATAGATAAAATGGGAGAAAATAGAACTTTTAAACAAGGCGACTTCATAAAAAGGGACAATAAAAAGGGAAGCTTTATGATATATGAGGGTGATGATATATCAGAGACATCCGTTAAGAAACTAACTCTGATTGCGTCATATGACCCTGAGAAATATATGATGACAGCAATTGGTTATGATAATGTTCCTCACCTTGACGTGGCTACTAGCACTCGAAGATGCGCTGATACAGTAGATACAGAGAAAGAGGATTATTGGATTAGCCTCTGTAGCCCAATTGAAAAGCAAGATGCCCTCGCTGTGTTAGCTGACTATAACTATTTCTGGGACGAGGAAAAACTTGAAATGATTGACCTACAAACTGGAGAAGTCATCAAGAAGATTACAGTGCCAGATAATACATATTATGGTGAAATCATAAAACCAATAACAGATAAGTTTAAGAACATGCTTAAACAATTCTGTATCAATAAGAATAGAAGTGTGTCTCCATATTACAGCCAACGCTATAACCAAGATTGGGATGAATACGGAGATTAATAAACGTAAATAACATGGAGAAGTATCTTATATGGCGTTTCATGGGCACTGACTCATACATTAGAAACAAATATGGACGTTATTGCACTGAGTGGATTAAAAACGTCACAGAAGAACAACTTGCTTATTTTAGGGTGGAAAGAGAAAGATTAACCCTTATGGGAATATATAAAGAATAAATAACAATGATAACCGCACAAGATTTAGAAAGATGTGTTGACATTTTAGCAGAAATTAACGCAAATGCTGACACACGTACAAAACGTCTTTGCCTTGAAATGGGATATATCATCAAGCAAGAACTAGAAGTAGTTAAGGCTTGGGATGCCTCACAGAGAAAGGATAGGAATAGAGGGTATGGCGATATTGACGTTAGAAAACTATTGGAAGACAATAGTCAACTGTTCAACGAAAATAAGCAGCTCCAAGACCTTAATATAAAGCTTAAGGAGATTATTGACCAACGTATACCATCCATCGAAAATGGTATCAAAGAGGTCAATAACAAATTCAATATAATGAATGAAAACATTAATAAACTATAAAAATATTGAAAATACCACTATAAAATTTGGTATTTTCAATTTTTTTTTGTATCTTTGCAATATGGCAATGACAATAACAGCATTAGTCCTACTAGGAGGATTCATTATTACATTGATTGTGATGGGGTTAGACAAAAAAGAAAACCCAGTCATGACAGGTAAAGAGGCTTATCTATGGACAATACTTAATACTAGAATTTGGGAAGAAAAAGATGGCGAAAATAAGTGTACTAGAGGAAGCTGTTAAGAAGCTTCAATACAACACAATGGTGCTCAAGGAAAAGAGAACCAAGTGTTCATCAAAGAAAGAAGTAGAAAATATAGACAAGCAGATTGCTCAGAATGACAGCATGATACTTGACTATGAATACAGAATCAAAAATAACTTAGGCTAATGGGTAAAAACTTTTGCAAGGTAGAAAACAAATGGTGTAAATTCCTTAGACATGATGTTTGCGAATTTACCAATGCCAAAACCCATATTTGTGATGTTAGTAGATGTCCTCGTCTTGCAGCAATTGAAACAACAAGACTTTCAACACTCTTGCAAGAAGTTAAGTTTGAAGATGTGTTCAAAGAACTTACCTATTGGTTTACCGACCAAGAAAAAAATAAGGAAGGTTATAGAGACGTTTTCAATAAACTACTTGCAATGAAGCCAAAGAAACACAACCTCAGTGACCTCTTTATCAATATTGAAGTGGTTAATGAAGATGATGGAAATTGGCTTAATGTCAATGGGGTAAATGTTATTGGCGATAACCATAAAACATATGGCATAGAATTCCTTAAGTGGGAAGATTGGGTGTCAATGTTCATTACCACACCAACTTTGCAGAGATTACCTAAAGAAACAATTGTCGCTGGATGTCTATACGAAATGACATTCTTTGGCTTCGAACAAGAAAGCGTACAAGGATATAAAGAGAAATTGATTAATTCTATAGAAGAAGCAAAAAGTAACTCAAAATGAAAGTATTAAAAAGAAAGGAACTTAATGTGGTGGGTGTTTGCCCACATTGTGGTAGTACGCTCCTTATTGAAAAGGGAGACATTTGGTGGCACAAGGATATTGATGGTGGCAGCTCACCTTGTGTTACTTGTGGTGCTTGCGGAAAAGGATTTGATGTGGAAGGATGGAAAGGAATCTCAAAACTTTATTAAAATATGACTCCAGAACAAGAAAGAATATATAACAAGGGTCTTTGGGATATGCACATTTGTGGGGGCTATCTCGAAGATGTCGCAGAGTATTTCTTTAAATTAGGATTAGCAACAAAAGATAAATAATATGAACGAAGACATTTTAAAATCAAATCGAGAGAGTGTATCCAAGAAGATTTGGAAAGTTTGGCATACAATTTGGGATTGGGAAGGTACTGGACCTATCGTCTTTCTCTTGGTAGCATGTGCCTTTTTTTATGGTCTCATTTCATTCTTGATGTACAAGGATGAAAAGAACTATCCTTATGGAGAGTATGAACTTACATATCGTGTGTACTACACACCATCTGTATATAAGGACTATACCATAACACATAACAGACCTATCTTCATTGAATCTCAAGATGGTACGAATCGTGTAAAGAAATATAATGATGGCACAGTTATTGAAACTAATGCCCCAATTGAGAAACTAAGATATGTCAAAAAATAGAGATAAAGAAAGGAAAAGAAAACTCTATAAGGAATTAAAGAAAGCGAAACTCTTCTCAAAATTCTGTTTAGCTGTTGCAAGTGCATTTGATAGTGTGACTTCATATGACTACGCAACACCAAGAAGCAGACTACAGAAATATATGACTATGATTCTAAGAGATTATAGCGATATAAATCGTTTTGTTGAAAGTGTTAGAACGTGGGATATGAGCGACATAGAGATTAAAATTCAAGCTTAAATAAAATGAAAAATTCTAGCATAGATATTTCGTTAAAAACCCCAATTGATATTACATGGATTGGCAAGGATTTTGATGGTGAGAAAATTACACTCAAAATGAAAGCTGTGGCAATAAGCCAAACGTCTCCTTCTCATCCGTTATTTATCTGGGCTAGTGAAGATGGTGAAACAAATGTTAATTCATATGTTTATGACTATCTAGACAATGAATCGAAGAAAAAAATTGATAAAGTAATCAATAAGCAATGAACGAAGAAGATGTAAAAAATTTATCAGCTAGTGTAGTGGAAGCTGACAATGGCTGGTATACCATAGAGATAACATATAAAGGTAAAGTAATTAAAACTGTACACCAATGACAAAAGAAGAAAGAATTGCAGTATACGAAAACACCGTAGATACAGTTAACAAGGGCAGTTACGTATCACCAAAAGGGAAAGTAGTTCTACTGCCAAACATACAGCCAATGTTAGATGGAACAAAGTTCTATGGCAAGAAAGCTGTTGTTGGCTATGATTCAATTCCAAGATACAATACCGAGATTAAGGTGATTGATAGCGATTGCATTTATGCGGCTAAGAACCTTATCGATAAGGGTTTGAATCCTTGTGTTTTGAACATGGCATCGTTCCATAAACCAGGCGGTGGTGTGGTTGAAGGCTCGTCAGCACAAGAAGAGAACATCTTCAGACGCACCAATATCTTCAAGTCGCTCTATCAGTTCCACTCAATTGGTGAGAACTATGGCATTAAACAAAGGGATGAACGCTATCCACTTGAAATGTACTATGGCGGTATCTATACACCTCATGTGACAGTATTCAAGGGAAGCGATGATACTCGTTATACGCCTCTGGAAGAGCCTTTTGAGATTGGTGTGGTATCTGTATCAGCAATCAAGAAGCCAACGCTTACAGATGGCAAATTGCAGCCTTGGGTGATTGATGCAACCAAGTGCAAGATAAGACAGATTCTTGATATTGCTCTTGAGAATGGTCATGATTCACTTATCTTGAGTGCCTTTGGCTGTGGTGCATATAAGACACCACCTACTGAAATGGCAAAGCTATTCAAGGAGGTAATCAATAACGACAAGTATAAGGGTGCATTCAAGGTAATCCATTTTGCGATTATCAACCTTGCATCAACTAATGGTGGGCACAATCCACAAGGTAACTTCAAACCATTCAAAGACGTATTAGAATAAATGAATATAAATAAAGTTTTTTTGCACGACCTACTTGCAGCTAAAAGCCCAAGTGGTTACGAAAGAAATGCCATTAAGGTTTTTAACGACTACATGTATGTAGTAAATGGGGCAAGGTTTGAATTCGAGGACAATGCCAACAATGCGGCTTGGTCTGTTGGAGCTAAAAACCCATTAAAAGTAATCATGCTTTCTGGACATATTGACGAGATTGCTCTTCAAGTTCAACACATCGATGATAAGGGCTTTATCCATTTCATTAAGGATGGTGGCATTGACCCAAAGACAATTCTAGGTTCAAGTGTTACCATTCTCACCAATAACGGAGAGGTTAAGGGCGTGATTGGAAAGCAGCCAATTCACATTGAGTGGCGCAATAAGGATGCCAAAGATAAGGCAACTGAAATCAAAGATATGAAAATTGATGTTGGTGCTGAATCCAAGGAGGAAGTTCTTGAAATGGGAATCAATATTGGAGACCCAATTACCATCAATGATATTCCTCTTGAACTTGGTAAGTATCGTTTCAGCTCTCGTGGTCTTGATGATAAGGTTGGTGTATTTATTACAGCAGAGGTACTAAGAAGACTTGATGAGGTGGGATTACACTCTGTTAAGGTGGTTGGTGTTGCTTGTACACAAGAGGAAGTATCAGCCACTGGAGCTACCATAGCTGCAAAGAGAATTAATCCTGATATATCTATCGACTATGACGTTACATTTGCCACTGACGATGAATACGTTAGTCCAAATGAATGGGGCGATATTAAGTTGGGCAAAGGTGGCGCAATAGCATATGGACCAGATAATCACAAGGAACTAACACAGCTTGTGAAGAATGTATGCATTGACAAGGGAATACCTTATCAAGAGTTCAGTGTTGGTAGCGGTGCTACAGACACAGTACATATCAAGAAATCTTCATCTAATGCTGCAACAATGCTCTTATCAATCCCTAATCGAAACATGCATACGCAAGTTGAGGTTTGTGATTACAGAGATATTGAGTCTCTAATTGATATGACAGTAGAGACTATCCTTGCAATTGACAAAAATAATGGACTCATCAATAAGTAAGAAATGGAAAGAGGAAAACCCTACATACTCTAAAGATTGGTATCAAGCCAATAAAGAGAAGATTAGGGAAAATGCCAAGAAGAAATACCAAGAAAAAGTTGTGGCGAAACGAATGGAAGAAGCTTCTGCCCTTCTCAATGAAGAAGAGTGGAAGCCAATTCCTAATTTCGATACATATAAGGTAAATAGAAATGGCGTGGTTCTGAACAAGTTTGGTAAGGAACTGAAACCAGGAAAGATACCTTCAACTGGTTATCTTCACGTATCTCTTTCCAATAAGGACATAAAAGGAAAACATTTCTATATTCACCAATTGGTGTGGACTGCATTCAATGGTGATATACCAGATGGATTGTTAGTGTGCCATAGGGATGGCAATACAGAAAACAATTCACTTGATAACCTTTGTCTCATGACACATAAGGAGAACCTTAATAAGCCACAAACAATCGAGCGATTTAAGAGAAGTCAACAACTCTATCCTAGAACTAGGAATGGCAAGAAAAAGAAAATTGTCTACCAGTTCGACTTGGATGGTAATCTCATTAGAGAATGGGAAGGGGTTAAAACAACTGAGGAAGCAGGATTCTCAGCCTCTTGTGTATCACTTTGTTGTTGTGGTAAATATAAAAAGCATAAGGGCTTTATATGGTCTTATAGCAATACATTAGAAAATTAAGTTATGGAAAAAATATGCCCTATACAAGTAATTGAGCAAAGAGGTGAGCCTGATAATAAATGGTTAACTCTTGCTAAATTCATACATCATGGCACTAATGGTACTTTGGGTGATTATGATTCCATATGTGGTTTTGCAAATGGAGTGGCAGACATTAGGAATTTGATAAAATTGTTAGAGGGTAAAACCCATAGCAGAATACTAGGAAGTGATATTATCAGAAACCCAACAAAAGAAGAGATAACGAACATCAGCAATGCCCTATTGAAAAACAAATATAGGCTGAACCTAAAAACACTAAAACTAATTGACAAAATGAAATAATTAATCTAACAAATACAAATTATGGAATACACAAACAAATTAGCCGAAATAGAGGCTATCTACAAAGAGTCAATGAAAGCAAAAGCAAGTGCTCTAAACGCTAATAATCAAGAGGTTATTAGTTCTCTAGACGCTAGGATTGCTAGTCTTAAACTTATTAAATCTGAGCTTATACACGAGAACCAAAAGGTTTATGAGTGCGCTGAGTATAAGATGACTGAGGCACAAGAAATCGCATTCTTGAATAGTATGGCAGAGGCAAGGAAGGAAAATGTTAAAACCTATCATGCAGCTGGACGTACAGACCTCGAAACTGCTGAGGCAAAAGAACTTGGTCTTATCAATGAGTTCCTACCACAATTACCAAGTGAAGAGGAACTGAAAGAGTTCATTTCAAATAAGATTGATGAATATCTTGCATCACAAGAAGATGGTTATGTTCTTTCTATGAAGGACATGAGTAAAATAAAGCCGATTATCACTGCCACATACCAAACAGTTAATGGTAAGCTGATTAGTGCTGTTCTAATGTCAAAAATCAATGGCAACAGCAGTAAATAGTAAAGGGAATTATATTACAATAAGTGACACATCAGAAGCTACCGTAAAGTCACCCACAACATTGTCAGAGAATACCATAGAAAAGCTTGCTGATAACGTTATGACAAATCTCTCAGAGAGAGAACTTAAAAACAATGATGATGATGCTCTCTGTAAGATGGTTATAAAGGGCAAGGCAAGCAAACTAGCAAATATTATAAGCAATGTCATTGGAACATACTATAAAAGCGATTCAACCTATTCCAAAGGTTTCGATACTGACCTAAAACTCACATTTATGATTCAAGAAGATAAAAAGTGATTAAATAATTTGGTTATTCCAATTATTTTTCGTATCTTTGCATCATGAATTATGAAAAAGTAAATAAACTATTGGAGAAGAATCGATTCTTTGGCTTTACAGTCTCAAGGAATGGCTCAAGATTAACATACAACTATCGAAGCATATCATACTATGCAGTGGAAATAACTGTAGAGGTGATTAGAGTCAATCCTGAGACGTTTGGCTGCAAGAAATTGGTCGCTAGTGTAGTTATCAGTGGAAAGACGATAAACGACTACAGAGAGCTTCTAGAGTGCCTTAAAACGATTTATAAGGTACAGAATGAAGAACAGAAAAAGTTATACAGAAAGGTTTAATATTATGATTTCACTTAAACAAATCAATACCATTCTCACGGTGGCTGGAACAGCAGCCACCACATTTGAAATTATGATGAAAACTTTCAAATGGTATGAGAAAACACATGGCAAAAAGAAAAAGGAAAAGAAAGAAGACTATTCTAGACCAATCATTAAGGGGTTATGATGAAGATAAGGACATTCCAAGATAAAAAGCACGAAAAGTATCCTGGTTTTATCGCCATTGACGATTTTGACAGTCTCAGCTTTAAACGAACAATGTCTGGAGATATAGATGACATCTACTACTACATCTGTGCCAATATCTACGATGTGAACAGTGGAAATATAATAGTTAAACCAAAACTCTTTAAGAGTGAGCAATGTAAGGTTGGTGATAAACCCTCACTCACTTCTCTTAGAGTCCATAAAGAAGACGAATTCGCTTTGCCTACAGCATCAGCTTATATGTTATTTGGCTCTGTCTTAAAGGCAAATGGTTACAGATATAACAAGAAGAAATGTCAACTAGAGAAGATAAACTCAAAATTAAAGCCATAAGAACTCTAGGTGTAGAGGCTGAATCTAGATATATTTGCATTGATGACTTCAACCCAAACGAAAATTGTGGTTATTATCAAGTTGGACTTCAAGTATATAGGGGTACTTCAGAAGAGGTAAATTATCGTAGGGGTGAAGAAATACCATTCAATGCCTTGAAATTGCGACCACTTCATCATGATACTGTTGGGCGTAATCCAACAGATGTTTTTGAAAATCCCAATATGAGAATGTATTTGGCTCTAAATGAGGCGTTAAAGAAAAATGGATATGTCTTCAACAAGAAAAAAGGCGTGTTAGGATTTAGAAAAAATGGGTATATTGAAAATCAGACAGATTTGGGATAGGACATGCGAAAGGGAACCAGTTCTTGTGGGAATTGACTATTTCGATGAACTAGATAAAATGACCATAGAACAAAGACAAGTTGAAGTACTTAAAGGCAGGAAATACTACATGGCTACTGTTGGTGTTGTATCTAATGGTAGTATAAATTTTGGAGCTAAGGCTGAATTCTCTGAGTCATCTGCATTCCATAAAATAGGCAGTATACCATATTATATGCATAAGGAGGACGAATATTCTCCACCATCAATAAAAATGTATATGGCTCTTGGACAATCACTGAAAGGGGAAAATATAGTCTTCAATAAAAAGAAATGTAGATTCCAAAGAAAAGGAGAGAACTAATCAGTCTCTCCTTTTATTAATTTATCTAATTCTTCTTTTATTATATTGCCTATCTTCTTTTTGGATTCACCATATGGATAACGCATTGCATGATAAGCTGCAAGATTTCCAGCTGCCTTCTCCCTTGGTGTATATACAGTCCTATCTCTAGTATCCCTAAAATCCTTGAAGAAATTGAACTTGTCTTGCTGATTCGCTAAGTGAGGTACGAATGTTGTCTTTCCATCCCTAGCATATTGAATTGGCTCTTCTTCATCTTCCTCTTCATCCTCATATGATTCTGGACCATAGTTACCACTGATGTAGTCTGATAGGGTGCAAGCAGTTACAGCACCATCATTCCTCCAATCCTCGAACACCATATGATACTGATATAGTTCATTTATTGGTATATTAATAGCCTCACTTAAAGTCCTAAGAATATATTGCAATGTCTCTGGGTCTGGTTGCTCTGTTACATAGAATCCAATCATTTCTTTGTTTGGCCATATCCTACCTTCATTCCTACCCATTTCAAAGTATTGGTAGAAATCCATACCAATCTCTTCCATTGCTCTGTTGATACTCTCTTGGTCTGTCCAATCATAGTCACCACTAATAGAATTATATAAATGTTGTTCCACATCACTATAACTTGGAGCATTGCCACCATTCTCTACGAAATTCTCAACAAAGTTACGAACATAACTATAAGGGTCAACATAACTATCATATAATTCATCAATTATCTCATCCACAAAACCATCAATATCATTCTCCTCACTACCATCTGCTGACACGTAATAGTCAGTTTCCTCATCATAGGTAAACTCTCCTTCAACGAAACGATTAACAAAGTTATCCAATGCTTCAGATATTTGCACAGCTTCATCACCAAGGTTCATAGTCATATAATCGGTATAAAACCTTTCAGCACATTTGCCGCAAGCATTAACATGAGTAGTCCAAGCATCACCAAGTGAAAACTCCATGTCTTCACCAGTACTCACTGGCCAATAACCAAATGGATAGCCATAGTCACCATTCCATGTGGCTTCGTAAGATTCTCCAGTACGCTCATCCTCAAAATATGGGGTATCAGTGCCAGCTACAAATTCATTATGACTGTATATCTCGTTTAGTTTACTTTCCTTTATATGTATTTTCTTCATTTTATATTAACAATTATTAACTATAAATATTTGGTTATATCCATTATTTTCTATATCTTTGTATTGAATTTATTGAAAGCCAACATACCTATATATAACATATAAAGGTCACTGTAACAGTAAGGCATACTCTTCACATGAGAATGTGAGGGGTGTGCCTATTTTTTTTATTGTTTAATTTTAAAATTTTAACTATCATGACAGACGAAGAAATTAGAAGACATGAAGAGTGGTATCGTCATTATTTTGGTTATTCACATTTAACACCTGAAAGAAGATGTAAACGTGGAGCATTGACAGACCAATCAAAATATTGATGAAAATGACCTTGGATGAAGCAATAGCTCATTGCAAAGAAAAAGCTATTACTTGTTCAATTAAAGGATGCGCTGAAGACCATCTTCAATTGGCTAGATGGCTTGAAGAACTTAAATTGTTAAGGTTAAAATCTGTTAAAAAGTTGGGTTGACATTTGGTCAACTCAATTTTTTTTCGTATCTTTACACCAAAATAGATAATATGGATAAATCAACTTTAATTGCAGCAGAAAAAGCAGCAGACTATGAATATCGTAAGTTCTTCGATATGGGAGCAACAATAAAAGATTGCATAAATGCAGCCAAAGAAGCTTATGAGCATATCGCTGGAAAGCCAATGGAAGACCCACTTGGTTTCTTTGGCTATGACGAGGAAACATATGAGGAAATAAAAAACCAATAATAACATATAAAGTATAATATGGAAAAGAATTATAACCCTTATAAGGCCACTGTTGAGGCCATTTTGGAAATGTGTGAGACGTATGGTTCTTTTGAGACCGTATCTGAAGATTCACGTGAGAGGGCTAATGACTTCCTTAATAACATTCGTGTGAAGTGCAAGGATGCCATTGAGTATGATAAGATGTTCCCAACTAAAAGCACACTTCCAACTGAAAAGATGCCAATTCTAAATGAAAGCTTGGATAGAGTTGCTAATGATTACGCTGAAGAGAATATGTCTGAGTGGTGGGGTGGTCATAGTTATGTTAATGATTATGATATGATAAAAGCTGCTGTTGAGTTTGGTGCAAACTGGAAAGAGGAAAAATGTAAGGATAAGATTCTTCTCTTGCAAGACCAAATTGAATCTCTGCAAGCTGCTCGTGTGGCTATCAAAGAAACAGTCAAGAATGAGTTAGATAAAATCAAGAATATGCTATAATATATGTTTAAGGATTTTGAAGATTTTTGGAAGAATATCTAAGAGGTATGCGGCAAAGTTAGAAACAGATAACAATGGATTCCCAGTGGAGAAAACATAAAGAAAGTTAAAAGTTGGATTGATTTTTGGTCAATCCAATTTTTTTTCGTATATTTGCATTGAAATAAAAGAAAAATGTAGTTATGACACATAGAAAGATAGCATTACCAATTATCGATATACAACGTGACTTCATCCCAAACAATGAAGTGGTTTGTAGTGGAGTTGATTTTATTACCTCATTGACAGAGGTTATTAAAAAAGAGAAAATGAGAATCCGTATTGGGAATCGTTACTATAATTTGTAAGATTAAATAAAAAGATATGATGAAACCATTTGATTTTGTTAGACTTAGTGAGAAATATATTCAGAATGAATTAGAGAATGTCCCATTCCCAGTCTTTAGTGATGGTAAATTCAAAAATACCGAAATGATGAAGAAGGAAAAGGAAATCAAGCTCAGAAGTGCAATTGGTATGGTAACAGAAGGTGTTGGAAACTGTTCTGTAACATGGCTTAATGGTGCTGAGGGACTAAGCCTCAAAACAGCTTGGTGGTGCGAAGACGAATTAGTTGTAGTTGACAATATGCCTAGAATTATTGCCAATGCAATGGCACACCCATTCGGTAGTAATACAAAACAAGGGGATTCTTTATTTCCAATTAATAAATAAAATTAATATGAAGAGAATAAAAACCTCATATATCGCTGATAAGGCAGAAAAAGAGTTGCTACACAAGGAGGAATTGTTATGACGCAAGACAGAGAAAAAATCATAAGAGCAATACAAATTGGTGAAAATCAAGTTAAACGTTATAAAAAAGAATATGAAACTGCGAAACTAAATTATGAAAATGCAGTTATCACATTAAATTCTTTGAAAGAAAGATTAAACGAACTATGATTGAAATAGAAATCAAATACCAAATTGAGGGGGTAAAGAATTATCTCTACACTAAAGAAGAACTTGAAAGTTTTTCAACAGAGAAATTAGTTCTCCTTATGAGACATCATACTGAATACAGACATGATGAACATATGATGTCACCAAATTTCTATGATAACCTTCATAAAGGAATTATTGAGGTTGGTGCAGATTGGGGAGGAGAAAACACCCTAAAAGCATACTATTGGGCAATAGAGGAAGAACTTAGGGAAATACTTAAAACAAGGCCAAATATTCCCAATAAACAGCAGAAAAAGAAAATGCTTAAAAATATAATTTCTCAAAATAGGAAAAAAGTAAAAAGAAATCTAAAATATAAAAGATATTAATATGAAAAAGATATTTTTGATGCTCATTTGTTGCACATTGGCACTTGCATCATGTGTTGATACACCAAGAGGTGAGGCTAAAATGCACACAACAAGTAATAACGTATATCTCGATATTAATGGCCGTGATTACTATCAGATTAAGATAGGCAACCACACGTGTTATCAGTATCAGTTCTCAACCTACACTGGACGTGGCTCTGACATTATTCACTTTGAGGATATGTGTGAGTATTGTAGCAGCAAGAACAAAAAGACAGAAGAGTAATGGCTACAGAGACATTGGGGGCACATCTTCGCAATCTGCTCACCCCATATAAAACCCTTATTAGCGTTTGTAAGGAGGATAAATTCGAGATTCCAAAGGATATTCTCGAAAAGGTTCTTGAGAACTGTGAAGAGAATTTTAATAATATGTTAGAATTTTCCAACAGTGAGAAGATGGAGAATGTTCTGTGGAGAGACGAGGGAGAATAATTTATACTTTATGAATATAGTAAATGAGGTTTTAATTTGTCTAGTGACAGAAGTGGCATACATAATCTGTTTTATCGTTTATGCGATACATGCATTAATTATCGAGCCATTGTTCTATTTTTGTGATTGTATCATAAATTTCGGAAAATATCTCACTAAGGTAGTGGACGAACTCGATAACGCCATGTAATAGAAAATAAAAAGAATAAGTAATATGACAGAAGAAGAGAGACAATTAGTGTTTATAGACCTTTGTCCAAGGTTGCCATACCATGTAAGGTGTAAGGTATGGCTTGAAGACGGAACAACAGAAGAAGGCGTATTGGATTTAGAGCATAACTATGGTGATGTTCTAAGAGAAGCATTTTACTATAAAAAAATAATTGACATCAAACCATATCTCCGTCCAATGTCAAGTATGACTAAGGACGAAAACAAGCAAAGAAATGAACTTGGAATCCTAGTATGGTCTAATTCTAATGGTGAAATAGGATTTGATGGATTTGTGAATGAAAACGTAGACACACAATTGAAAGCACTTGATTGGCTTAACAAGCATCACTTTGATTACAGAGGTTTGATTGAGAAAGGTCTTGCGCTTGAAGCTCCTGAAGGAATGTATAATATAAAGGAGGAATGATTATTGAAAGAGATATGAAGCAAAAACCCAATTTTATTCATCAAGAAAATCACGCTGGTAAAGTTTTCGCAAGTAATGCCGTTTGGATGGCTTATTATACAGTTAATAGAACACTTGATAAGTGTGAAAAACATTGGTGCATAAGACTTATAAAAAGAAAGAAACATAGGAATAAACGTAGGTATAAATCAAAATATAAAAGATAACCATGACAACAATTAAAGAAGATTATGTTTCATTTGAAATAGCAAAACTCTTGAAAGAGAAAGGGTTTGACTGGGAATGTGAATATTTCTATGATTATTATGAAGAAAATGACGAATACGTAGTTTGTTCTACTGGAGGAAGTTGTAATAGAGAAGATTATCCTTCAGAATATTCTATGCCAACTCTTCAGATGACAATGAAGTGGTTGAGAATTGAACATAATATCCATATAGAACCCCATATTGTAAAGACTAAGTATAGTTATGGGTATTTGCCAAATTATATTGATTTGAAAGAATTAAAACAACATTTTCCATTTGATGAATTTGATTTTAGTAATGCAGACAAATATGCATGTATAACTTATGATAAAGCTTGTGAAGCAACAATACTTTATTGTTTGAAAAATTTAATTTAAAGCAAAATGAAAAAATATTTTTTAATATTCGGTTTAATTGGGATAGTATTATTAATCTCATCATTTACTCTTAAAACCAATAATGGTGAAACTGAAGTTGATGTAGTTGTAAGAACTATAGAGGGTCATAGATATATTATTGCAACTAATATTTCTTATCGTTCTTCAAGACCTGGAGGAATTGCTATTATTCACGCAGAATCTTGTAATTGTAAAAAACATTAACAAAATAACTATGACACAAGAAGATAGAATATATAATATAAAGGTATTGTTGAAGTATTGTCCTCATTCCACTGCTGATACTGTAATAGTAGAAGAAAAAGTTGGATTGTTCTTTGCCAATCTGTTCAATAATAATGAACGATTCAAGTCTACACTTTATGACCACGTATACCCAAGAATATATCTTTCTGAAACACTGAACAAAGACGGTGAAACTTATAGTTCCACTATCGCTATAGAATATGTCTATGATTCTGACAGAGACGGTGATTATTGCGAATCATATAAATTCAACGACCCAGATTTGGAAGATGCCTACTTCTATAGAGAATTCAAAGATAGAGGCTTGATTGAATATTCAGAAGTTCCAGATAATATATGGGAAATTATTCAGACTATTCTATACAAGAAAGCAACAGAAAACATCAATAAGGAATTAATCTCAGCAAAGAAGTCTGTTGAATATTGGGAAAAGAAATTATTGGAATTTAATAATAACTTAGAGTTAAAAAAATAACATGAAGAGAGAAAGCATTTTAAAACAAATAGAGAATAAAGAACTCTTGATTAAAGACCTTAGCGCAAGAGCACCCTATGGCGTTACAGCCAAAGTTAATGGCGTGGATAAGGTTGTGAATATCTTGGGATTGGTTGGTGAAAAGGTATATACTGATTTCCGTGAAGAACCATTCAATATTGATGACGTTAAGCCTATTCTTCGCAATATAGAAGAACACACTGATGAAGAAGAAAAAGAACTCGGTGATTTAATAGAGTCGTTAGATAAAATCATGGAAATGGAAGACGCAGTGGAATTCTTCTCATCATTTGAAAAAATCCTTGGATGGCTTCGCCAACATGAGTTTGACCTTATTGGTTTAATTCCAAATGGATTGGCAAATAAAAAGGAAGTATAAAATAGTTGAAATCCTATAATTAATGTTAAAAGTTGAGGTATAATTTGCATATCTCAACTTTTTTGTATATATTTGCCCCAAATATTTTAAAGATTATATAAGTATATGGCAGTATTTCATAAGGGAGACCCAGTTTATTGTAAGAAAAAGGATGGTAGAGAATTCCTAGCATCCTATCATTACGCTTGTGGCACAGCACATTGCGTATGGGCTGGTGGTAATTCATTGTTCCTTATCAAACCAGAGGATGACGAGGAAATAAGACCAGCTACCCCAGATGAGGCTAAGAAAGTGCAAGACATTATACGAGCCACATTTGATGCTATGTTCAATCCTCCAAAGAAAAAAGAGGCAGAAAAACTTCAACCAAAGCTGAAACCAGAATTTGAGGTGGAAGAGAAGAGTGTGGTTGTTTCGAAAGAGGAGATTATGACAACTCCTAAGATTTTTGAACAGCCAAAACAGATGTCTGACTTTGAATTACTTACCGCATCCGTAGATGCATTATAACCCAATAACAATATGAAAAAGATATTTTATGTTTTTATTTGTGCCCTTGTACTATCAAGCTGCATCGAAGACCCAAACTATACCAAGGGTAAAGAAACTGACGCATTCCGTATCGTTGAATTCGATTCTTGCGAGTATTTGTACAGAGAGTGTGGACACCAAGGGTATCTTGCCCACAAGGGCAATTGCAAGTATTGTGAGGCAAGACTTAAGAAACTGATTAAGGAATCAATGGAATAAGCATATGAATAATACATTTTCAACAGGTGATTACATAAGTTGTAAGACTTGGGGAGGTAGAGAATTCCTAGGATTATATGAACATACCTATAATGACTCTACACACTGCGTTATAGATGTCACTAGCGGCAAACGCTTTAATATCTATCCCAAGGACATTAAACTAGCCAATGAGGAAGAAATAAAGGTCATCAAGAAACTAGTTAAGGAGAATGGTATTAAGCCTCGTGAGGACGTTAATATCGTTAAACACACCAATGAGCCATCCTATAAACAAAGTGAACTTGATGCAGCACTTGAAGCAACAGAATAATGGATAAACTATTAGTTTGTCCATTTTTTTATTTTTTTAACACTCCATTTTTGCAAAATATTATTTTTTTCAATATCTTTGCTTTATGAAAGAAGCAAGAATAAGAAAGTCGCTTACTGAAAAAGCCTACATACGAGCAATGGATATATATACAGCATTAAAGAAAGAAGGTAATATAGACATATTGCTGTTCTTTAAATCGTTTGTATATCAATGTAGTAGAACTAATAATGCCTTATTCAATTCATATCTTGAAAACATAGTACAAATACAATATGATGTTATTAACACCTACTATCCCCTATATAAAAAAAATGGCATTATAGTGCTCTATGATACACCCATGAATAGCTTAATTACGCAATGAACGATAGAATATTACCAAAGGTTGAAGAAACAGATAAACAACATATACTTGACCTATATAACGAGGTAAAAAGAAACAGAAGCCTAGATGAATTTTTGTTCTTTAAAACTATTGTGTGGTCATGCATTATGGCACAATATGAAAATGATAAAAGGGGGTATAAAGTATGGATAACACCATATGATACGTTTATAAAGATAGATGAGAGGAGTTATATGGATGCTCCTTTTAGAAGCATTGAGGCTATTGATAAGGAATATAGTTCATACAAAGAAAGACAAGATATGTATCATTATTTCGACTATAATATACACAGTAACTTTGGAAAGTTGATATGAATGAACCAAGATTGAAAACATTATTGAATGACGATGAAATATATAATGTCATAATTTGGACACATAAGGAAATACGTAGACTGAATAATAAAGAATTGCTCTTCTACTTTAAAATCCTTGTGCATGCTTGCATAAAAAGAAATTTCTATGATAATCCATCTTGTTATATTAAACCTAGAGATTATTTTATCAATTATAGAAAAGATGGAAGTTTTCTAGAACATGTTAAACGTTCATTTGATAAATTTAAAAGCGGAGGAAACAGAATAATATTCGGATATAAATATAGGGATTTAAAAGGTAAATTATTTTTATGATACACCAAGACATATTGGAAGAAACACAAGAGATATTGCTTAATTGCATAGAATCAATAAAGGAAATAACTCACGATAATGTAAAGGACAAAGTTGATTTCGTTAATAAGACATTCAAACATCTTCAAGAGAATGTCATAACACAAGCATTTATTAATGAAAACGACAACAAAGAAACACTTTCCAATACATTTGATTTGCTAAAGAAAATAAGACGAAATACAGAAATGTTCTGTAGAGTGGCATTATCCACCATTAACGATAAAAACTGGTTTGATAAGAAACCAATGCTAGAACATTGGCTGCAATATTATGAAGATAGAGTTGAAGGATTTCTGAATAATGGAAGAAAATAATTTTAAACTCTTTGCATTTGCCTCCAATGAAGATGGAAGCAAAATCTTCTGTAGATTAGCATATAAGAAGAAAACAATGCTCAAAGGCTTCTATGACTTCGATAAAGAGAAATTCTTCATTACAAGCTATGTTAAGGGAAATTTTGTGAGAGGTATAGGAAAGAATACAATCAAAAATGCCCTAACTGAAATACTTAATTTAGATTATGACTGGGAACTTCAAACTTAAAATCGTTCAAGGAGGTGGCGATAAGGATAGAAACAGATGGATTATAAGAGATTGCAATGTGGATGGTAAGACCATATATTATACGCCAAGCTATACACATATGGCTAACCTATTGAGGTCAAACCTATTATCTAATCCGATATTTGCAATGGAAAGCGTAGTGGAAACCCTTTCTGAAAGACGTGGAGCTTCACGTGATAGGGATAACGCATTTAAAAGCCATTTGAGTGATACTGAAACAATAAGAAAATTCAACATCGATGAATATATAATGCTCTCTACATTCCTTAAAGCAGTTAAAATGAGATATAATAAGAAAAGAGATACATTCACCAAAATATAATAATATCATGGATATTAATATTACACATAAAATAATGGGATTCTTCAACAATGTGGCAGATATGACCTCTGACTACGTTGATAGAATCGAACTAGAACCAATACAGTTGTTTAATAACCTATACGTCACTGGCATTAAACGCAACTTCACTTACGGATATTCAATCGAAATCCATATTAAGGAAATAAGAAGAATTCAGATTAAAACAGATGCAGTAGCACCAAACGATGATGGCTGGTACTTCATGGAACCAGATAACGAAATGTGGATTCCATGCCATTTGCTAGATGAGGAAACAATAAGCAAAACCTTCGACAAGTTTGTTAAGAACTTCGGAGAGGTGAAAGAATTCCATGTCCTAGATGTCGCATATAAGGAAAAGGGAAAGGAAAGACACCATTCTGAGACAATCTACTATCAGAATAAGAAAGCTGCATACAAGGATGCCATCAAGTTCCGCAAGGAACATGAACAATGCTCATCAAAATTCCATGTCTTCTCTAATACATGCGTTAACGGAGAACATAAACCAACAGACTTTGAAATACTAACAGCAGCAGCAGAATGAAAAAGAAAAAGGATAAGAAGATAAAAAAAGATAGCAACGAAATAATCTTTGAAAAAGGACAAATCTATAGGGTTAAACCATATCCAATATACAGAAGCGAATATATAACAGTATGCCCTTCTGTGACCATACGTAGGAAAGACCTAGCAAAAGGCTATCAATACTCATACATATACCTTAACTATTTCTTTAAAATAGAAGGGTATGGGAAGAGAGCTAGCCTAGTCACAGAAAACTGGTATGAAAATAATAAAAATGGTAAAAAGGTAAAGAAAGCATATGGGGGCTTTGTATATCTTTCTACAGATTTCCATGATGATTTTGTCATGAAGAAAATAACCTTCACAGATTGTACAAATATCGGTATCTTGCTCAGAAAAAAAGGCTATAGATATAACAAAAGAACAAAGGAACTCTTTAAAATTAAGAAAGATTAACGTGAGATATTTGCTTATCTCACGTTTTTTTTATATCTTTGCCTAAAACTATATAAAACAATATGCATAATAATGATATAGAGGTACACAGGGATTATTGGGGCCACTTAATCCATGACTTCGATGATAAACTGAAGAATAGATGCCCAATACAAATAGTGGTCGATAAATATGGCGATAAATGGATTACCCTTCTCAAATATATTAACTTTACAAATGGAACATATTCCAATATACCACCATTTCGTATTAATAGAGATTTTGTCTGGCTACTAGCAAATAGCAAGAACGTATGTAAAGCTCCATTCGCAGAGGGTGATGTTATAAGAAACCCAACCATTGATGAATTCGTGCAAATAACAAAAGAAATGAAAAAATGGAAATGTTTCTTCAATAGAAAAACAAATGAATTTGTAACAAAAAAATAAATATAAATCATTATATCTATGTCAAATAAAAGTAGAAAAATGAAGCGTGATATACGCTCAGACAAGAGATTCATTTTCAATTGTATCCTTAACTTCGGTACAGACACCACAAAAGCTGATGTAATGTGCGATAATCCCCTAGAGGATAAAGTATATACCAAAAGGATAAATCTCGATACAGACTACGAAGGAGGGCTTCATATAGCCTCTGTATCGCTCACAACAGATACCAATAACTTCAATGAATCTGCCAATACAGATATATCCATACGCAAGGTAAGAATCAATACCAAGAACAGAAACGGCATGTGGGTGAATATCTTCCTCAATGAAGCACCAACAAAGATGGTAAACACCATCACCGAAAAACTGTTCGCAAAATACTCAACAGATGACGATTGAACAGAATAAACGATATATAATGTTAAGAATGATTTGTGGAAATCTTTCCATAAGCCTAATACAAACCATTTCCAGCTTGAATCTTAGTCTCACATATGCAACTTTCACATTCGATAAGATTCATGAAGATGGCAGTGTGACAAGAGATTACACATTCATAGACACAAGATATGTACGTCCATTAAACGAACATTGCCTTAGAATAGGAAGTGGATTCTATATCGTGGATTCAAAACAAATGGCTCTACAATCACTCTATCATCTAACTAAGAGAAAATTTAACGTAGGTGAAACAAGAATACCATTCTTGCAAAATCTAACCTATGCATCAGATAGAGTGTATATCCAAGATTGCTATAAAAAATATCTAAACCAATTGAAGAAAATCAATGTATGAACTCTTGAATATTGCAAATAAATTTAAGGGCAAACACTTCTATTACTGCAACTTGCGTGAACGCCAAGGTTGCCTAAGCTACCAAGAAGTGAGAAAACTCTGTGTCAGACTCGTACAATATGTCGATGATGACATGGAGCTTGTATGCGTTGGGAATGTCTTGTCACCATCACCAATCAGAGTCAAAATACCACTCGACAAACTCGTTAATAATAAATCATTCTCAATGGAACTTAATTATGGAACATGCATAATCTCAACTGAAAAGCAAGAAATTGAAAGATTCCTTAAAAGAAATTATAATAGAACAATAAGAGACGCATGGTGCAGTAATGACTATACCATACTACACGCTAGACAAGTATATAATAAACTCCTAACGACACTCAAAAAATTATGAGACTAGAATTGAAAGACAAAGAGAAATTCATCAAGTTCTCACGACTAGCAAAAAAACACCATCTGTACCAAACATTCATATTAATGGTACAATTGACAAGAAAAAGCTGTGATAAACTCAAAGGAAAAAAATTCATAGCTGGTACAACCTTAAACAATCTATATAAAGCAGTCAGAGAAGAAAATGAAGAACTCTTTATAAAAGCACTCACAGAAGCAGATGAAAAAATACGTAACTACCGAATAGCAAACGAAGATAAAGCTAAAGCATTTAGACGATTATATACATACCAAAGAGAATTTCTATATGAATGATAAAATTCTAAACTTTCAAACACTAACAGATAAGAATACTGAACTCTATGTCTATGTGGGAGGTAGCGGTATTCTCTCAAGAGGCATAATAATGGGAACTGTGGGGAGTGATAACCTCACATACCAAGATGAGGTGAGTCTCATGATTGCATGCACATATACAAAACCACCATGTTTTCTCATGCTCTCATTTGACGTGGAAACATTAGATGATAATAACACAGATTATCTCTTGGTAAATTATGATAATAAACAACCAACTTTTATCACCACTTCAAAAGTAACATTGGCTCAGTTTATAAGAAAACTATCACTCAATAGCAGATTCATATGGACTAAAACAGTGAAAACCGCCCAAGACGTAATGCTCAGAAAACATATCGCTGGAGAACTCTATCAAACATACATGGAAAAACTTAAAAGCTTATGAATATACCAAAATATATCACACAAGAACAAATAAAAAGAACTCAAAATTATGCAACAACCTTCAAACGAAAAGAAGGCATCGATGCATACCTATTCTTTAAAAGACTATCCATCTTGGCTATGTACGTGGGAGTAATCAGCGATTATATCTCCTACTCAGATTTCCTATACTCAATACAAACACAAGTAATTGAAAAAAATAAGTCAATCTTCCAACTATGGGAATTCGCAAACTCACATAACCCAAATGGAACTAAGACACATGTCTATGGCGTGGATTTGAAAGTTCTGAATCAATCAACTCCAGAAAATGAATACGAAGAGGAAATACTTAGATTCCTCAGACGCAAAATGCCAGACCAAATATGTAGGTCAGCAGAATTCATATCACTCTATGAGGAACTTCATGATAAACTAAGGAATTTGAATATACCAATAACACAATTACATATATATCCACCTCTCGGATAATAAACTCAATATAACACTATATGACACAAGAAGATAAAAATAAACTGCTCAATATACTGAATAATTTTGATAACGTCTCAAAATATATCTCAGACCTACTCTCACCAATATCTAAAATGAGAGAACAATACTCTTGTTCAGCAGAAGAAGCTTGCAATATGAAAATACAAGCTGAAGACTATCTATCCAAATACGGATGCCTCACAATAAGCGCAACCAATAAGGCAGTGAGAAAAATGATTGAAGAAAAAATAAAGGTGGAAACACCAGTCCCAATAGATATGAGATAATAATATGATAACATTCGAACAACTAATAAATAAAGATAGTATCTTCTATCTACTATACGTACCTTTCGACTTGTCAGTACCAAGACAACTCGTACCAATACGTGTGAAATATAACTCCAATAAGGATAACTATACATCAATCACATTCGTTAACTGCGATGACTTATTCTGTACATATACAGTATTACCAACTAGAGTAAACTCTTTCCTAGATGTAACACCAAACAATATAATAAAAGCATATAACGGAGACTGGATGAATGGCCGACCAAGTGGTAACTTCTATATCACACAAGATAAAATCTTCCTTAAAGACATCATCAGAGATACGTATAGAATATTACAAACTAAGTCAATGGGGAAAACAGCACCAATGTCATATAAAATAGCAATACAAATCCTTAAAAATTTAAAATAAACAATATGTACTACGACCAATCTAATGTGGAAGGAAGAAAATCATATGATAAACACCCTAAGTCCACACTCGAAATAAGAACAAAAAAACTGTATAAACTGCTGAAAGAAAATAAACTCTTCGGAGTCTATATAACTACAATAACAGTAAGACCATCAAGAATTACAGAAGAACTAGATACATGGCTCACATATGTAACACCAATAGATACATATCTAGATAACCTAGACACATATATAAGAAATAAAACAGATGAACAACATAAAATCATCGCATTTAACGATACAATCTCAAGACTTGATGAGAAATACACAATCAACCTCATAAAGTATATGAGAAGATACTTTAACTCAGAAAGAGGACGCAATATTAGATTAATGTAATATATATGACACCTAGACATAAAAGAGTAATCACACAGCTTAAAATACATAAACTCTATCCAACATATAGAGCATTACTCAATGTGTACCTAAATAGAGTAGACCGCAACAAATTACCAAAATACCTACTCGCTAGAGACTTCCTAAAATTCATTAGAGAAGAAAATATACCAGAACTAATTAAATACTTAACCAACCATAAAGCAAAAACACCAAAACTACCACACCAAGTGGAAAACTTTAAAAAATTCTATCTCTATAAATCTAAATGCAAAATATGAGAGACTATAAAGCATTCGCACATACACTTAAATCATATGACCTATACATCACCTTCAGAATCTGGATTCTTAGAGCTGTCGTAGGAAAAGGACTTACACCAAATAAATCTAATATACACTTCCAAATATTGCGTGGACTAGAAGAATTTTCAAACCCACACTGGACTACTAAACGAATCGTAGCTTTCTTTAAAAACGTTAAAATCATATATATCAAAAGAAATCTATTCAACGTTAATAATACATTATAAAAATGAATGAAAAAGAACTACTAGAACAAAAAAGAAAAATTATAGCACTCTTTAAACAACATAAACTATATGCCTACTTCAGAGTCACAGTCAACGTCATGGCAATTCTAGCATACTTCGATACCGATGTAGATAAGTTCCCAAGACTACTCTCACAATCAAACGGAAAAATACATATCGGACAACTTACACAACAAGATACAGAAACACTAATACAATTCATTACACAAATACTTAAACCAAAAATATTACAAACATCACTCAAAAAAGAAAACGAACCAATAGACCCATTATCATATACACCATTCACTGATACAGTGGCTAAACAACCAATTGCACTATACTTCTCTACACAATATAAAAGATTAGAGAATAATAAATAAAAATATTTATACACGCAAAGCAAAGATACACTTGTACCAAAAATTTTCGTATAAAGTATTTGTAAATGCTTGAAAATCAATAAGATAGAAATTGAGATTTTTACTAATTTTTTTGGTATATTCTAGATGTATTCTAGTGTATATATTGTGAATTTATACCAAAAATTTTCGTTGAAATATTGAGAGGGGAAAATATAGTTATTTTTATATGATTTTGTGTTATTTTGTAGGAAATAAACAGTTGTGTCTGTAAATTCCTGAAATTTTTCAAAATATGTGAATGAGTATGTTAAAAGGTCTTAATAAAATTTGGGAATTTGATAAATTATCTATATATTTGCATTGATATAAACAAACGTAATTAATAATGTCGAAGAAGATAACTATACCCTTAAATAATATAAGATGGCAGTTGCATGATTTATTTCACGAGTATCTTGATGAGATATATTCATATCGTCATTCTTCTAGTCATAGACGTATGAGTCGTTATGATTGGGCAGATGATGATGAGGTGATGTGGTTAATGCAGCAAGGTGTTATCTTTCCTGGTATGGAAGATGACATGGCTAATTTTTACGATGGGGATACTGATGATGATTATGATGATGAGCGTTTCCATTATGAGAATAGGGAAGAGGTATTAGATGGCGAATGTATTTGGCCACCGAAGGAAGACACCTCAAAGAAGAAGGGTAAGAAGAAAAAGAGTCTTGACCCATATGGTGACTATTGGAACATGATAGATGCCTTAGAGGGTAAGAAGAAGAATAAGCATAGAAGGGGAGGCAAGAAGAAGTATGCGAAGGTTATAGATATAACTACTCCTTACAGTGGTGATGAAGAAGACCCAACTGAGTATGGTGGTTATGATGACCTTGATGCAAGTGGTGTTATTGATGGCAAGGAGATATGGTATTATCCAGACTATCATAACAAGAGTGATAGATTAGAGTTTAACACATTAAGTGGATTTAGTGATTTCTGTGCGGAGCAAGGTTATCATGTTCCTAGGGATGTAGGAATGGATATTGCATATAGGAGGATAAGTCATACGTGTCTTGACCCAGAGTTAAGGGAGAATGGCATATTCCAGATTATAGCGGAGGAATCATATGGGGACATGAGATATAAGGTATGTCCTGTTCAAGAGTTGAGTCAATAATAAAGAATAATAATAAAATGGCTAATTTAAGCAAAGATTTAAAGAAATTATTTTATGCTCATTTGGAGAATGCGAGAAAGCCCAAATGCAATGTAGGTGGTTATGTACCGCCAACGACACCAGTTACGCATAGACCTCCATATCAGCCATCATTATTTGAAAATAGTAATGGTGTTATAGGTTGTATATATTTCTATGAGTGGTCAGATGTAACTCGTACTCCAAAGACATATTATACATTGAAAGCATTTGAGAACTTCTTGAATGACTGTCATATATATTTGGCAAGTTGGCAACGTGAAGTATTGAGCCATATGCGTCATCCATATGTATCATGCAAGAAGGGTGAAAAGGATATTATCATCAAGAACTCATACATTGCTTTAAGGGATGCTATTGAGGAGGGTAGTGATAAGAATAAGAACCCTTTTTCAACCACCCCCTCTACGGTCTCTACTGCAACTAATAATAGGGGTAGTGAAGATGTAGAGCCATATAGTGTGGCGATAACACGACCACCAAGCATGAGACATATGCAGCCAATGTTTGAACCAGATGGTAGATGGCCAGAGGGGGGATATTTTGGTTAATTGTACTTAAATAAGTACAAGTGGTTAATTCTTTTTCATATAATCTGATATTTATTATTGATGCATATTCTTCCTAGCGGAAGGGGAAAGTCATCTGTTGTGAAACACATGGCTTTCTTTGTTTTAATTTTTTGGCTAATAAATAAAAACGAAGATGGGTGATGTAGCGATTACATCACCCATTCTTTATTGGTTTTATATCTTTTATATTATCCTTACCATATTCTATAATTAATTTCTTTATTATAGCTGGTACATCATCTTCTTTTATTAACCTTGCACTATTCTTATTGGTAGTAGTGATAGGTTTACCGAAGACATCCATACGTCTGAAGTATGTGTTCTTTCTTCCCTTTAGTGTGAACTCTAGTTTAACCTTACCCATTGGACTGAAAAAAGTACAACACCAACAGTGTTGTTGATATTGAACGCTAGTGAAATAGCGTACAAGTGGTATACATCCCATTAAATTATGAGATATATACCATTATTTTATTATACGTACTTAAATAAGTACAGCTTACCATGCAGCTTCACCAGGAACGTCAGCTTCTTCCATCATTGGAGCTGCTTCCACATTCATGCCTACAGCTTCAACTGGAGCATCAGCCCAATTATCATGGCCATTATCGATGGTCATAAATTCTAGTTCTGGATACTCCTTCGTAAAGTGGAACTTAAGGTACTCTAGTTCTGAGTCAGCGAAGAATCCACTGTCTTGGTAGTATGCATTGTCTCTTGTGTCTTGAAATACTAATTTACCATTAGCGTTATCAACCTCCTTAATCCATTTGGTTGGTTGATTTGGTTCATCAATTTTAAAATATGCCATAATATATCAAATGTTAAGTTAATAGTTATTATATTCCATACATTTGTGTAATGTACAGAATATGCTATTGCAAAGATATGGAAAATATCTTTAATAACCAAATAATTTAAGTATTATTTGGATATATTATGACTTAAAAAAGTACAAACACAGTGAATTGAAGTTACCCACTGTGTTTTCCACCATGTTGTATTGCATATAGTTGAACCTTCTTCAGATACCTCCATATATCTTTTATCTCATCCTCCGTGAGCATATATATGGAGCAGTATGGGTCTGACTTCGTAGATACGTTATGGTCTGGATACCAATGCACCAATATACTTCCAATCTCTTGTGGGTCAACCTCAATCATCTGTACGTATAGGTCGCCAAGCTTCAGTTGATTGGAATCAATACGAATTCCATTTACTTCCACCCCACTATAAAGATGAGTAAGGGTAGATTTTACTTTTGACACAAGCAAAATGGTTTGGTCAGAAACCCTATATAATTGCTTTCTTGTTTCGTTTAAATTCATATAATATCGTCTTATTTAACTTTCACGATGCAAAGATACGAAATAAATTTGAAATGGCCAAATAAAAATAGATTTATTTTATTTTTTCTTTTCCCCTATATAATATTATAATAGGTATATAGGGTTTTTGTAAAGAAACTCGAAATATTTTCAATTGAACGTAATTTTTATAGGAAAAAATTTGGTAGTTCGCAGGGAATTTCGTATCTTTGCACCATAATTCAAAAATGGTATAGTTTATGAAGTTTACGATTGACAACAGAGAGTATGAAGATTATCAGTTAAGCAACGAGCAGATTGTTGAACTGATTGAGGGTGACAATGAAGTTACCGATATGGGACATGAGTTCCTTATGAAAAAGGTATATGAGCGTTTCAAGAACACCCTATGTCCAAAGAGTGGTGAGGATAAAAACGATGTCTTCGCTCATTTCTTTAGCGAGTATGTGAATCATTGTCCCAATGACTTTAAGAGGGCTGCAAAGGCTATGGCAAAGGAACACAGATACTTACAGAATGAAATGTTCAAGGTATGTATTGAGTATGTGAGAATACTTGCTCAGAACTATGCAAATGGATGTTATGATGGTAGAAATGCGTGGGCTTGCGATTCATCTAAGAAGATTTTAGATTACTTCAATGAAATTGGCCACCCATATTAAAGTTAATATCTATTAATTAATTGAAGATTTTTGAGAAAAAATTTGGTAGATTCGAAATAATTTCGTATCTTTGCATTGTGATTAGAAAAAGTATTTAGTAACAATTTAAATTAAGAAGATTATGAGTGCAATGATTGAGATTACAAGTAAGGGTGCAAGTTTCGCTGAGAATGGACGTAGAGAACGTGCATGGCATGGTCTTGGTCAAGTGGTCAATGAGCCAATGTTCGTGGCTGACGCATTGAAACTGTGTCATGCAGACTACAATGTAGGTTTGCAGCCAGTGATTGCTCTGAGTGACGAGTTGAAGGAGGCTATGGATAATGGCAAGTTCATCAACGCTTCAATGCTGAAAGAGTTGCTTGTGGATAACACTATGGCTACCATGCGTCTTGATAGCAACAAGTCACTTGGTATCGTATCTGACAAGTATGGCATCGTACAGAATGAAGATGCTTTCAAGTTTGTGGATATGTTCTGTAGCGGTAAGTTTGCCAACAGAGACAATACCCCAGTAATCGAGACTTGTGGTGTTCTTGGTAAGGGTGAGCGTGTATTCGTCACCGCAAAGTTCCCTCAGCAGATTGTGTTGGACGCAAAGCGTGATGACCTCGTGGATATGTATGTGGTGTTCACCACCTCACATGATGGTACTGGAAGTGTTCGTTGCATGGTAACTCCAGTTCGTGTAGTGTGCAACAATACGCTGAATTGGGCGATGGAGAATAACATTGGCCGTATTGCTTTCCGTCACTCTTCAAAGGTGATGTCTCGTCTTGATTTGCTCAACGAGGAAAATGCTGAGTGGGCTTATAAGACCTTGAATGTGGCTGAGGCTTACGCCAATTCGCTTGCACAGAGTTTCGAGCATCTTCGCAATATCAAGTTGGCCGAGCGTGACCTTGATAACATCATTGCACAAGTTGTATTGGCTCCAGAGGCTTCTAAGGATTTCTTGGAGAACCATAACATCTATAGCGATGCAATCAAGACTCGTGGACGTAACATCTTCTTGGGTGTTAAGGAGTGCTTGGAGAGTGGTGTAGGTCAAGAGGGCCAAGAGAGAGGCACTGCAATGTGGCTGATGAACGGAATGACCTCATACTTCCAGAACGAGGCTACAGAGCGTAGCGAGGAAATCAAGTTCGATTCTATCCTTGATGGCAACATCTATAAAAAGGTACAAAAGACATTTGACCTTTGTCTTGCAGCCGCATAAGGGAAAAAAATTAATCCCCACTGAAAAAAAGTGGGGATTTTTTTTGGTCAATTCAAAATAATTTCGTATCTTTGCATTATGAAAAGGTATAGAATAAGGGTATATATAGCCACAGAAGAGGTTGGCCTCATAATGAATGAAGCAGTTGAAACCAAGGCATTTCATTTAACGAATAGTTATGATGGAATGAATGGTATCATTGCAATCTATGATGGCGATTGTAGTGGGAAAATGCTTAAATACCTCATAGCCCTTGGGGTTAATTATTTCCCACTTGATAACTATGGCGATTTCGTTATCACTTGTCCCAATTGTGGGGAGAGAATTGATGATGATATGATATTAACCATATATGATGAAAATCTGTTAAGTGGTTATAATATCAATTGCAATAGGGCTGATTGTGGTACACAGATGGCTGATGTGGAATTTCTTTTAGATTGAAAACAAAGTTATATTCACTGAAATATGTGTTTTGGGGGTTTATCTATATGGTAAATCCCCATTTTTGTAAAGAAACGAGAAAACTTTTATTATAGATTGAAAATAATTTGGATTTTATTTGGCCAGTTCGAAATAATTTCGTATCTTTGCATCACGAAACAGATATAGTAACAATTAAAAACAGAACATTATGATTGGATATGGCAAAGCATTAAAAGAGATTGGCATCAGTTACTTAGGTGGTGTTGCTAAGAGTGTCAAGATGCGTCTTTCTTATGAGAATGGCACTATGACCTATTGTTTGTATCTTGCGCCTTGGAATATGTCTGGCTATAACGTATGTCCAAAGGGCCAGCATTGCAATGAGTTCTGCCTTAATGGTAGTGGGCAAAACAAGTGTGACGAGTTAGCAAGGGGTGTTGAAGGCTCTAAGATTAATCGCTCACGTATCAAGAAAACTCGCTTATTCTATGAGAATAGAGCAAAGTTCATGGAAATTCTTATACATGAGATTGCCGCAAAGAGGGAGAGAGCAAAGCGTATGGGATATGGTTTTAGTGTTCGTTTGAATGGCACAAGTGACCTATCACCAATATTATTCAAAGACCCAGAGAGTGGTAAGAATCTGTTAGAATTGTTTCCAGACATAC
This sequence comes from Isotricha sp. YL-2021b, assembly GCA_023805745.1. Taxonomy (NCBI): domain Eukaryota; phylum Ciliophora; class Litostomatea; order Vestibuliferida; family Isotrichidae; genus Isotricha; species Isotricha sp. YL-2021b. The sequence goes on from JAJJKW010001448.1 coordinate 338,410, forward strand.
AATTCTATGACTATACAAAGGTCTATAACAGAATTAAGTTAATGGAGCAATACCCCAATTACGACCTTACATTCAGTTTCGATGGCTACAATTGGGATGAATGCGAAAAGTTCTTACAGAATGGTGGTAAGGTAGCAGTAGTGTTCTATTCAGATATAGAGAAGTTACCAAAGCGTTTCAAGGGTTACAATGTGGTTGATGCAAACGACTACGATATGCGATACCTCGACCCAAAGAAATCTATCATGGGATTGCACTATCATAAGGTTGCAAGCGATTATAAGAATGGACATTTCGTAAGACCAAATACACCATTCGTAATCGACCTCGATAATGAGAATAATGTGGATTGGGGATTTTAACATTTCCCCACCACATTTTCAACGAAAAAATTTGGTAGATTCAAAATAATTTCGTATATTTACATTACAGAAAACAAATAAGGAGAATAGAATATGAAGCCTTGGAAAGTGACCATGAATGATTGTTGCGTTAAAGACTACAAAAGTAAGTACGCAGCATTGAAAAGGGGAAAAGTGCTTAAGGCACATACCCCAAGCAGTGTAAGCATTTGTGTGGTGAGTGGCTTTGAGTATATAGAGTTATGAGAAAGATATTTAAGAACATCTTACGCTTTCTTTGTGGATGCGTATTATTTGAAGTTTATGAGGACATATGTTAATATATTATATGTTTTGCTTGCATTGTGCATCATAACATTAGTGTGGGCGATTGTAAGTTTGCCATAATATTTAATATTTTTTAACGTGGGATATTTGTTTATCTCACGTTTTTTATATATCTTTGCCAAAGTAAAAAACTATAAATCAATAATAAAATGGTAGATAACGAAAGTAAAATTTGGGAAAAACTATGCGGAAAGAAAGTGGGTACTGAGAAACTTTCAATAGAGGGTTTTAAGAATCAGATACCATTTGAGATTTACGATGGCTATGCCTATTGTGAGAATTACAAAGGTCATAGATATGATATGACATATCCGCAATTAAAAGCAGTAAAAGAGAGTGAAGAAATGGCAACAGCAGTAATGAATTATATCAATCAGATTAGCGAGAAGAAACTCGAAAGTGCTGATGAAATTGGTGTTATTCATTGCCTCATTGCTTTCAATACCCTCTATCGTGATGGTGTTGAAATTGTGCCAAAGGTTAAAAGCGCAGCATAATTATGAACAAATTTAAGATACAACTTAACTATAATGCCTCATACACCACAGAAGTGGAAGCAAAAGATGAGGGAGAAGCACTCGATAAGGCAAGAAATATGGCTGAAGAGGCTGACTTGAAAGAATATGTGATTTGTGGTGAACGTGAATCACTAATACTCAACAGAGAATAACGTTCATAGTTTTTTATTGTTTTATATTAGTTGTTCCATTTGGGCTGGTAAGTTTACCTTACCAGCCCTTTTTGTTAATAAGGGTTAAAAAACCAGAGTTTTTGAAGAAAATTTTTGGTAGATTCAAAATAATTTCGTATCTTTGCACCACAGAAAACAAATAAAGGAGATTTAGATATGGTAGAATCAAAAATTAGAGTTGAAGTAACGGAGTTCTCGAATGTGAACAATCCGTTCTACGGAAACACAATCCGTAAAAAGGTAGTTGAGGAAACTCATTTCCATGATAAGGATTTGAGAGAGAACATTGCTCCTTATGGCGTGAAAGCTACATTCTCTATTGATAAGAGTTGCACACTTGGAGAGGGTGAGAAGATTGAGAAGATTGACACAAAAGAAGTATTCGACATCAAGGTTAATCGCAGATACCTTGACCATGAGAGTAGCGGAAGTTATCTTGCTTTCTTCCAGATTGACGAGAGGGTGTATGAGTTGTTTGTTCACTTTGAGGGCGCACACATCACCAACATCACACTTTCGGAATGGCTGAATGAGGGTGACTTTGAAGATGGTGAAGATGCTGATAACATCTATGACGCAAAGAATGGCTTGTTTAATTGTGATATTTTAGAATCATAGGATTATGGAAGAAGCAATAAAAGATATTAAGGATTGGGCTGAGAAGTATGGCACAGAGACTTGTTTGAATCGTCTCTTGGCAATAATACAAGACCAATGGAAGATTGCCGATGTTAAGGAGTTGGCAAATGAGTTATGGGAGTGGAATCATTAAATGATGTAGAATTATGGAAGAGAATTCGACTTGTTTTGAAATTGAGACCACATATAAGAGTGGTCGTAAGAGAACTGAGACGATAGTTTCAGAGAATGAGGAATCCATGTGGAAGTATTACGATAAGCACCACAATAAGGAAATTGTTAAAGAATCTGTAATCGTAGATGCTTGGCCAGCTTAAATGTTAAAGCAGGTTAAAAAAACCACAAAAATTTGGCCAGTTCAAAAAGATTTCGTATCTTTGCATCACAAAAGAAATAACATTATTAACAACATTAATTTATAGGAGATTAAAACTATGGCAAAAGAGACAAAGGTCGCTAAGACAACAATTGACGCACGAGTTCGTGCAATCGCAGAGAGTGGTAAGGGTAAGGGTATGCCCAACTGGTTCAACCTTCCACAGAACAAGGACAAGCGTGTGCTGCACATCGACATCTGCAAGAAGTTGGCAGAGCTGTCCCAGAAGCACGGCAACTATCCTATCACCTATCTCGTGTATTTCGCAGTAGGCAAGAACGCTCATCGTCTGTGTACGTTCCTTGGTGGCTACACCAACATTGACGAGAAGAAAGCAGAGACCATTTTCAATTGGCTCTCACTCTTCGCCAAGCACCACAAGAACGAGAAGTTGTTCAAGAACCCCAACGTGGCTCATGCTCTCTGTCGTTTCTACGACAAGTATAGCACCAAGACCAAGGATTTCAAGGCTGCTCTCGCTGCCTCTGAATCCAACCCCAACATTGACGTGAAGAATGCCAAGATGTCAGTCGAGACCCTTGGTATCGCCAAGGAGGTCAAGGTCGAGGAGCCAGCTGAAATGGAGGCTGCTATGGCTGCTGCCGAGTAAGGGAAGTTTATGGTGGGGTGAAATAATCCCCACCAAACTTTTCTGAAAAAAAAGTGAGATTTTTCTTGGCTAATCCAAAATAATTTCGTATCTTTGCATCGCTTAAGAATTAAGAGTTATGGATATTTCAGTATTACAGATTGTGTCCCTTGTGGTTATAATTGGTGTCTTGGTCGCAATTCCGCACATCGTTACTCACTTTGGACAAAAGAAAGAAGAGGTGAAGTAGTTATGGGTACATACGTGACTGAGTGGGGGTACATCGTAAAAGAGACCCTTGGTGGCCTTGAGGTCACAGAAGATGGAAAGTTGGTTTGCGAGTTGAGTGGCAAGAACCTTGACCACTATCGTGACGAGAACGATGACATCATCGATGATATGCTTGAGGCAGACATCAAAGAAGAACTCGATGTTGAGGATTTCTTGAACGACCAAGCACAATACTGTTAATCAGTGTTAATGATTGAAAATTTCTACAAAAAAATTTGGTAGTTACAAAAAATTTTCGTATCTTTGCATCGTGAAACAGAAACAAAGTTATTAATTAATAAAAGGTAATAGCAAAATGAGTGGACAGAAACGGCTTAACAAAGCCATTAAGAACAACAGAGTGGTAGCAATACCCTCGAAGAAGCGCAAGGATTACGTTACTGACGAGAATGGTCAGATTATGCGAGACCCAAAGACCAATGAGCCTCTCGTCAAGGAAACGCAACTCTACAAGATTAAGAAGATGCGCTAAGGTCAGAGAGTATCAGTCAAGCGATTAAGGGCAAAGGGGGCAGTTAGGTCAGGATTGCGTTGGGATAATGCGCTACGCACCGCTATGAGAGCCGTGCCATCTGCCAATAACCAACTCCGCACCTCCCCCACCCAAATTTAATAAACATTGTCGAACCTATTAAAGCAAAGGAATAATGGAAAGACCTCCGCCCTAAGTGGCCGATAGTATTATGTTTATATCCTGATTATTTAAGACTGCGTGATAAATAGGTTGGGGTTAAGCCTTGTAAAAGCCCCCAAAGAAAGTATGATTCGAGACCGACCCTAAGTAAAGAAATATATTTACCGCCTCTACCCACATCAATGTGTGTGGCTTGGCAAGGTCATCAATTTGACCAAAAATCGAGTGAAAATATAACAGATAACTTTTCCATAGTCACTGCGTCCAAGACACGCTGCCTATTCTGCGCTGCGAGCGTTGTCAGCCGATTCGCCCAACTGCCGATTCTGGGCTCTTCACGGCTTCCGTTTTAAGGCTGCGGTCATTAGTGACAATAGAGTGCCAAAGTTTCTAAGCAACGTCACGTGAGTGGTGAATGTGCGCACAATCTACACTTGCCCACAACGACTTGTTAATCTTTAAGAGGTCACTCATTATTACATGAAGAGGGGATGCCGAGGGCTGCGACCATTGCGAGTACGCTGCTCTTCCCCCAGACTGCTGCGAGTGTCAGCGAGGGTGTTAGCCTGCCAGCGATAAGCGAACCTGACGAGCATAGAACACCCCTACACTCAAAAAATAAGTTGTGTAATCAACCCTACCCACAGCTACCATTCGCCCTTATCGTATGCGGTGTTTGACGGATGGACTGCTACTAAAGGTGTGGGAACGGAAGTGTAGGCGTGACTGCTGTCGCTCTGTCGCCTAAAAGTGAACCCCTGAAGCCTTACAGCGGTTACTGCCTACACGTTTTTTATAGGGAAGTAATCGCAGTAATGGCTTGTGCGTGGTTAGAGTGGTCCGATTCCATGCTTCCCCACTTATGCTCGTTTTGCGTTGTGGTAACGCTCTTTGTTTTCCATAATTTGAATTGTTAGGTTTTTAGTTGGATGGTGGCTTTGTCGTGAGACAAGGCCATCGTTGTTTTTATTAACAATTTTTATAAGAAAAAATTTGGTAGATTGAATTTTTTTTCGTATCTTTGCATCACGAAACAAATAAAGAAAGAATTATGGCAGATTTAAACATTGTAGAAAAAGCGAATAAGGTGCTCACCTTCCGCAAGTATATTCGTGAAGAGTGTCGTAAGAAGGGCTTGGAATATCCCTCTGACGCTAAGATTGCTGAATATATCGCTGATTGTGGCGGTGACAATTGCGTCTTTGACCTCAACGATTTTATGAGTGATTACGAGACCAAAGATGGTGTATTCCGTGACCCATTCAAGGATTTCAAGGCTGCTATCGTGGACAAATACGATTGGACACCAGAGACTAAGCCTACGGACGAGGAAATGCGTGAGTATGTCACAACCAATGGCTACAATGTAGATGGTTTCTTACGTCTTCACGCTATCAACTCTTATTCCCCATTGGAGAAGAAAGTTCTCCTTGAGGTGCTTAAAAGGCTGACAATTCCTCAGTTGGTATCGCTGTGGAACGAGTTCATAGAGGAAAGCTCAATGTATGGCGAGGATTCTTGCATCTACGACTTGAACATTCCCCAAGAGGTTAGTACACTTCGTAGCAACATGAGACCAAGCGACTGGATGAAAGTGCAAAACTTTTATCATAAGGGGATTCGCTATATCTGTTGGCATAGCCTCAACGATGGTGAGGTGTTTGGCTATACCGATGATGAAATCAAGGGCACGATAATTGCCTATTGGGACGATATTTTCAAACGTCTTATCACTTGGCACTCTTGCTACGATTCAATCGGTTACAAGGACACAGAGGGCTATTTTGAGGGCTTCTACGATATGGTTGTATGGCCTATCTTCTGTGAGAAACTTGGGTACAATTTTGACCCAATGCACGGAACATTGGAAGAAATTAAGGCAAAGTAATTATGTGGTTTGGAGTATTCATATTTATCTGTATAGGTGTAATGGTGTGGGACATTGTAAGTGACCCACACTACACCACCAAAATGAAAGAATTGGAGGAGGATTGAAAAATTTTTCCTCTATTTTTTGGAATTATCAATATTTATTTATATCTTTGCAATATAGTAGTAATAAGATATAATTAAATCATGGCAACAATAGGACAGAATTTTAAATCAGCGATTAACAATAACTTTAGGCATAGCGTTATTGGTCGTGATGCAGAAAGTGTTTTCAACGCTCTTAACATCGGTGTTAAGGATAGTGACAATATGGTTATTCTCCCAAAGGTTGAAAAGGTTGAATTAACTAAGATTGATGACTTGCACGACAAGTTATCATTATCTTGGGATGACTATAAGACAGAGGGAGTTGTAACTTGGAAACCATCTGCAAACAAAATCGAAACTGCAATGGTTTTCTGTGGAATAGAATAAACGAAATTAAATTTCTAAATAGCATTCGCCCTCTTCAAGTCGTGAGATTTTGAGAGGGCTTTTTATTTTATATGGGGTTGTGGTGGAACTGGTAGACACGTTAAAAATTTTTTACTAACAACTCTTCCTTTTTTGTAAATTCATAATATTTATTTATAAAAGAGATATTATGAAGAGAACAAAAGAAGAGTATTTAGAAGCAATTAAAACCTCAAAGAGTATTGCACAAGTTTGTAAAACATTAGGATTAAAGTATGCTGGAGGTAATTATAAGACTATCAAAGATTTCATCAGAGAAAATAATATTGATACAAGCCATTTTACAGGTCAAGGTTGGAATGTAGGTCTTAAATTCAAGCCAAACAAGCAAATGCCTTTATCTGACATTCTCAAAGAAAACTCCAAGTATCAGTCATATAAACTTAAAAATAGATTAATAGAAAGTGGCTTAAAAGAATATAAATGCGAGTGTTGTAAGAATACTGAATGGAATGGTAAACCAATACCATTAGAATTGCACCACATCAATGGTGATAATACCGATAATAGGATAGAAAACTTACAGATTCTATGCCCTAATTGTCATGCGCAAACAGAACATTATCGAGGTAAAAATATAAATGGGCGAGTGATGAAATAGGTAGTACATGAGGGTCTTAAAAACCCTTGAGCATAAAAGTAAGTCTCGTGGGGGTTCGATTCCCCTCTCGCCTACACACTTTAATCTCCTTTTTCAAGGTGGGAAATGTTAAAGATTGTTTAAATCCAGACATTTCTCACTATTTTTTTTGGTAGATTCAAAATAATTTCGTATCTTTGCATCAACAAATAAAAAGATTAGGATTATGAGAGATTATCAAGAAAGAATTTACGATGCAATCACCACTAGAAAGAATTGGGGTGGAAGCAATGTAGTGGTAGACACAGAGAATGGTATCACTAAGGTTTGGTTTTATGGTAACTTGATTGGTGTTGTTGACCACAACAAGAAAACCTATAAGTGTGACAATTGTGGTTTCACAAACGCTTGCACTACTGCTCGTATTAATGCTATTATAATGGCTTGTGACGATTTGGAATATAAAAGAGTGTAATCATGAGTTATATCACTAACATAAGTTCTCCAGATAACCAAAAGTTGTTGAGGGAAAAACAAGAGAGATTACTTGCTGACATCAGAAAGATTGTTGGTGGTAGGAAGTTTATTTTCTCTGACGCATATTGCAATAAGGTACACCCAAAGATTGGTGTTGGCGAAAGACCTTATAGTGTTATAACAAAGAAGTATCTCTATGTGAGTTGCTTTGTTCAGTACACCAACAATGAGGATAACACAGAGTATGGGCCAGTGATTAAGAAGTTCCCAATCTGTTATAACCGATTGACTAGACGTTTTGTTGAAAAGATTGAACTTGAAGATTTGTTTATCTCTGACTTGAAAAAGATTCTCGATGAGATTAAGTTCTATCTTTGGTGGGAAGCAAATGTGCAATATCCAAAGGTCAAGGCAGAATATGAGAGATTGCATGAGTTGCACTTTAAGTATCATAAGATGAAAATAGATTTGAAGTATGACCCACAAGTTGACGATGATGAGTTAATGTCAATGAAGAAAATGGCAATTGTCATGCAAAAAGATGAGTAAATAGATATTTATATATGGCTTGGAACTTTAGAGGGAGGTTTCAAGCCATTTTTAAGGAGATAACCTTTTTAAATCGATATGGATTGGTGTTGGGGAACGCTAATCCATATTTTTTTTGAAAATTTCTTCAGATTTTCTTGGCCAATTCAAAAATATTTCGTATCTTTGCATCGTTAAACAAATAAAGACAACGAATATGAGTAATTCAAAAGTAAGAAAGCAGTTAGAAGCACAGAGTAAGAATGAGAAGTTGTTGGAAGCCTACAAGAAGAAGGCTAACTTTATTCTCGATTTCAAGATGTGCAAAGCATATTATAAGGATGCAGCCTTATCAGTAACTGCGGTTATAGAGAAGATTCTCAAGGCAAAGTATAATCTGCCTTGGCAAGAAAAACTAATCCGCAAGGCACTCAACGATGTAAGGGGTAAGAGCAATCCATTGATTTCCATCCCTCAGTTCAAGTATGAGAAGAACACTCACGACATCATCAAGGAGTTCGTGGAGCGACACTTGGGCACGATGGCAAAGGAGGCAAAGACAAGGGGTTTATATCCACTTGAATTTGCAGATTTGGTAGAAACATATTCATAGTCGTAATCTTTTTGTTTTGATGAGACAGCTAGGTAAGTGAATCAAAGCCTAGCTGCCTCTTTTTTTATTTTTTAACACAAAAAATTTGGCTATGTCACAGGGATTTCGTATCTTTGCATCAGAAATAAAAAGATATAAGATTATGGAGGTAGTAAACATTTGTAGTGAAGTCAAAGAGAAGATGTTATCAATGTCTAAAGGTGATTGGTTTATTAACCTTGTTATGGTTGATAACTCTAAAGCATTTGAAGGATTCTATAAATATCTTAATAAGGTTGATATTAATGGGTATATATGTTTCCTACGTGTAGATGGTTTTTGGGGGACTATTACTGAGGAATGGTTTGATGTGAAGGGTGAGCACAATTCTCACGAATTTTCCAATATCAATATGGTAGCAGATGTTGATAATGAGATTGTTGAGAGATTTGCGATTAATACGCAAGCAAAAGTGATAGAGAGGTTTACAAATAAACCTATTTCATTATTTGGCGATGATTGTAACATTATGAAACTTGGAGAATTATGCGGCCACATAAGGGCAATACAAAATATTTAGATTTATGGTATATATTGTAGTAGTTTTCAATGGTGGTGTAGGCCACGTGTATCAAGAGAATGGAAAAACCTCTTGGGTATTCTCTTCATTACCTAAGTATTATACAAAGGTAGAGAACGCAAAGAAGAGAGCCAATAAACTACGCAATGGGTTTGTTGCCAATAGGGTTGTGGTTTATCAACTTGATAACTTTGATGAGGCTTTTAGCACAAGTGATTTCAAGAATTGGGAAGATAGAATAGTTTACGAAACAAAATAAGATTATGGTAGATTTAAAGAGTTTTATTAAGAAGTGGGATGGTCGCACATTGCAAGATGATGGTGCGTATGTATCAAAGGAATTTCATTCATTTCAAGTGAGTTTCTTTAATGCAATGAGAAAGATTGCTGCATCCCTTGGTGGTGAGGTTGTTAATCCTTGCTATGGCCATTATGATATGTGTGGCTTCGTTAAGAGAGGCGACAAGTATGTTTTCTTCAACTATTCCAATGGTTGTGGTCGTGGTGGTAGAAGTCACGTTGCATTGAGGAACGATGGCAATTGGCTCACTCCAATGTATTGCAGAACAGCCAAACACGATAAGGATTGGACTGGTGGGAGCAATAACAACTGCTACTTTGAAGATTGTGAGAGCGTTATCGAGAGACTATTAAATTCTTGATTATGGCAACATTACATATATATTGGGATGATGATGTAACCGTTGAGTTGCGTTATTTCCCATCAGAAAAGAGTGCAAAGAAATACGCTAAACGCAATGGTGTTGTAAACTATGACATTGATTGAATTGTTAAAAGTGTTAATTTCCTTGGTCAATTAAAAAAGATTTCGTATCTTTGCATCGTTGTTCGAGAAACAATAGGAGTTGTGATTGAAAGATGGAGTGTCGCCCATCGCAAATCAAGGATAAGGTAGACGGTAAAACAAACCCCTTGCGCTCCTTTCTTTGACATTATAAACGTGGGTCAAAATGCTTCTGATAGACTGCGCAGGTCAGTGGTGGTGGTACATGAAGGGGATGGCTAATAGTCCCTGCGGCTGCACTAAGCATAGAAATTATGACGATTATACGTCCTGTACGATAGTTCCCAACATGTATCATCTTTCCCACATTTTACTAGTATACAATCAAATCAAATCTCCTTTTCTAGCATCCCATCTGTCAAGATTTCAGAAAACTTGATGATGGGGTGTTATTTTTTTACTAAAATTTTTGGTAGATTCAAAATAATTTCGTATCTTTGCATCAGAAATTAAAAAGATTATAGATTATGAGTAAGTCAGACGGAATTACAAGAAGTAGGGATAAGGTAGATACCTATAAGGGTTTTTCTATCATTCGAGTGGTGGCAGTTCATCACTGGTATAGCACCTATGAGCGTTGTTATTTAATGTCTCGTCAGTATGAGACAAAGCGAGAGGTATATTATGAGTTCTGCAAAGAGGGTGACGAGAACAAACCAAAGCAAGCCTATGAGGTAACTGCAAAGAAAGATGAAATCAAGGGTGTCATCGACAAGTTCATTGAGGACGATTCTCTTTACTTTACAGAGGCAGAGCGTGATAAGTATGTATATCAGCCAAATCACAAGTGCGATTATGCTTATGGCTACGATAGTCTTATGAAGATTATGCGTGAGCACCAGAAAGCAACAAAGCGCATGAAGATTCTCTTGGAAGATAGACTAACAAGTGCAAATTTCCATACTTGCAGTGGATTACTCGCACAAGAGAGATATGAGGAATTTGAGAAACACGTTGCAGAAACGTGTAAGTTCCCAGAGAAGTTTGAGGTCTATACTCGCACAATGCGCAAGCGTATCAAAGACCCAAAAGGATTAACAGAGGGTTTAAATAAGGTGATTAGTGATTACCTTGCAAGTCAAGGAATAAAAGATACATCTGTGGAAGTGAAATTCTGTGAAGAATGGTAACTTTAGCACGTTTTAAGTTAAGTATGTGAATGTTTGTTTGATTGGGTGGTGTTGTGAAACATCACCCAATTTAGTTTTATTAACAGAATTTTCTTGGCTAGTTGAAAATAATTTCGTATCTTTGCATCACAATTAAAAAGATAAGTAATATGACATACAGCATTACAATTGAATATAACCACGCTGACCCCAAGTATATCAATGGGTTAACGAAGTGGGAAGAGGTCTTAGATATTCTAAAGCATAAGTTAGACCAATGGGTAAACCATGTCCACATTTACAAGTGGTCAAAGAATGACAGATGCCTTGGGTCAAAGTGTGTCACAATGGGCAACCTTTGGGAAGTATGTTGGAACGGAACTGATAAGGTATTATTATAAATTAAAAACAAAAGGAGATTAGATTATGATGTTCAACAACAAATTCAACAAAGACAACACAATCCACTTTGATGTGAATGAGTGGAGTTGCACAGACCCAGACACGATGCAGTTCTGCCGTAAGGTGAACGACACAACGTTTGAGTATATTCAGTTGAGAGTTGGGCAATTGTGTACGTTTGCTGCAAGTTTCCACTTGAACAACAAGCACTTGCTTGAAACTCTTAATGACAGAACTTATCCCTCTGATTGGTATCAAGACGAGATTAACATCAACGATTACGATGCAGACCAATTGGGTGAGTATGTTGCTCCCTTTGGTGGTGATGATTTTCTTGGCAATTCCGCTGGAGAGAGAAATCAGTTGCTTGCTGAATGCATTTTTGAAACAGATTTAATGAACGGAGAGTATGAGTAAGAATGTTAAGGTAGTCTATTATGTGGACACTGACGATAATACAAAGGGGAGTTTATGCGCTATTCCGTCTGATAAAGATTTGCGTGATAGCCGCATAATCCAAAAGGTAGCTGATGAAATCAAGTCAGTATTTGAACCAATACACCAGCTGATGGGTGAGCATTCTGTCAATCTTGCCAAGGCGGTTTGTCATCATGGGTATTCAAACATCTTTGAGTATGAGTTTGGTGTTGAGGAAGTTCCACTCATAGAGTGTTAAAAATGTTAATTCCCTTGGCTAATTCAAGGGAATTTCGTATCTTTGCATCACAATTTAAAAAGATTAGCAATATGAAAAGAGTAGATTTCGGTACAAGGGATTGCTCATATCCCACACCAAAAGAACCAAAGAAAAAGGTGTTCACATCAACAAAGATGGCTGACATCTTCTATGAGATTGTAGGTGAGAAATGGATGGATAAGGACACATACCTTATTGTATTTCAGACAATGACCGATAAGGATGGTGATGATTTCCACATTGAGGTTGAGTTTCACAAGGATGATTGCAAGATATACTATTCTCGCTGCTATGAGGAAGAGGTTGTAGATGGCACTGCGTTTGTTTCCCCATGCTTTAAGAAGCAGATTGAGGAATATATTTTACAGAAAGCTGGCGTTATCTCTGAGGACGAAATGCTCGTTACCAAGGAAATCTCTGTAGAGTTGACATTGGCAGTCCCCAAGTCAATGACAATGGGCGAGTTCCAAGAATGGCTTAAAGAGAGTTCCATCGAGGTTAATCGCCTTGTGGCTACTGATAAGCAGAAACTTATTAATAAGGTGAAAGTATTGGAAATCCATAACAAGGGTAGCAAATAGGGAACATTATTAAATAGAGTGTGGTGTGCGAGTACAATACATCATTGCGATTGAGTACCGCACCCCCTAATGGGAACAAATAATATAAATTGAAAATAAAACTATGGCAAAGGAATTAGCAAAGATGCGTGAGATTCGCATTGACCAGAGAGAGTTGCGTGTTTCTCTGAAAAATCGTGAGGAAAAGAATAAGGAGTTGCGTGAGCGTATCACCCCCATTTGGACGCTTGAAAAAGAGAAGCGCACGGAGGAACTGAACAAACTCACCGCCTCACTCGTTGAGGGTCGCAAGAAAGTTCGTGACTATCAGTCGATGTTGAAGAAAATCAAAGGAGAGTTGAAGGAGACGAATCGTGCCTATGACCTCTCAAAAGGGAAGTAAATGTTAAACAATATTAATAGCAGGAAGAAATCGAGGTAATCTTTTGGTTATCTCGATTTTTTTTCGTACCTTTGCATCAACAATTAAAAAGATTAATAATATGGGATGGGTAAGTAAACAAGTTAGACCAACAAAGGACATCTTCGATGACCTCATTAAGAAGTTTGGCAAGAAGTGGAAGATAACATATCTACCTTATGGTAATGGAAGTGCCTATGAGTATTTCTCTGATTATATTCGTGATTACTATGAGGTTACATTACGCCAGTGTGATATGCTCTGTAAGATGATTAAGGAACACTACAACATTGAGTTGTTCTATTATAACGAGATTGAAGCAGCAAGAAACAAAAAGAAAAAGTGATATGGTTAAGATTTCAATGTTTAAAAGAGAAGATGATGGGGCATTGCTCGTCATTTGGAAAACTCCAAAGGAAAACCTTATTGGTGAGGTATTTAACAATGGGGTTGAGAAACGTGGAAAGTGGGATATGAGAGCCACATTCAATGTTGCTGATGGTGATGCGACAGAACATCGTGTTCGTGAGTACTTTGGATTTAGAGGTGCTACACCATATTGGAGACGTTGGGCATAAATTAAAAATAGATTTATAATATTATGGCAGAAGTTTGGAAAACTATAGATTGGAGACCTTTGTATGAGGTATCTAACTTGGGTAGGGTTCGCAATCGCTATACTGGACGTATTCTCACAACCAATCCTACTAAGTCGCATAAGCACCCACAAGTATGGTTGTATAGCGAGTTGTGGAATACTACTGAGCAGTTTACACTATCTCATGTTGTGTATAATGCATTTGCCAATGATAAGGTGTATTTCACCTATGGCGGTAAGGGCCAGAGAATTGGGCATAGGGATGGAAACATTCTGAATAATAAAATTGAAAATCTTTATAAATATTAGAGATTTTTCTTGGTTAATCCAAAATAATTTCGTATCTTTGCATCAACAAAACAAAAAGAGATATGGCGAGAGTAGATTTAGAGAAACAGATTAAGAAGTTCTCCAAGAACATCAAGATGGGTGATAAGATTATCCTCATGTATGGCGAGAAAGAGATTGCTAACTATGTGTTCATTGAGTGGTCGCTTGATTCAAAGACACCCCTTGATTGGCTTCGTGGTTGTATGTGTTTTGAGGTTGCCATGAAGGGTCTTGACGAGAGCAAGGTATCGTTGAAGTTCAGCAAGGTAGAACACATTCAGCTTGGAAGAACGATGGTAACAATCTTATAATAACTATATGAGAAGAAGTAGACTTGAAGAGGTTTATCCCTTTTATCATCCAAAGTATATCCCACCAGATAGGACAAGGGACATGAAACAGATTAAAGCGGATTTTAATAAACATCTGCAAAAGCATTCATTATCAAAAGTGAATAAAAAGAAATGAGTAGAGAAATAACAATTGGCATGGAGAAGTTGATGGCGATGTTCATCATTGCTATGGGTGAATTTGACGGAATATGTTTCGTATACTATCCCAAGTTACCAAAGCCATTCTGTGAGAGGCTTAACATTGATGGGCATGATGGCGACTTGTTATCCATTCGTATTGACCCAACTGACGAGAAATTGAGAGTTCAGTTTTGGTTCATGGATAAGGATGAAAACCATTTCTTCTTCGATTGGGATGCCGTTAAGGAAGTCAAGCCTTGGCTCTGTGCAGTTGTGTTCACTCACATCTATGACATGATTGAGAATATGGAGGATTGTTAAAAAGTGTAAAAAAATTATGAGAAAATTTGGAATTTAAAAAAATCAGATATATCTTTGCATCGTCAATGAGACGATAGAAATAGAGTAAGGTTTAAGACATAAGAGTTTTGGATAAGCTAAAGTGTCAAAGACTTTCAGCGGAAAGCACCTTACTTTTCAAGGATATATTTGGTAGATACCAGAGGAGAACTGAGGCAACTCAGATGTAGACAAATGGGCATTAAGTTCGTGCTTAATGTGCTTCTTCGGAGGCTTCGCAGTGTGCAAATCCTGCTCTACCAACAACTAATCTAATCTTTTTAATTGTTACTGATTCTTGTCGCAAGGGGTGAAGGCAATTCGGCTTTCACCCCAAAATTTTATGTTAATTTCTACTAAAAAGTTTGGTAGATTTATTTTTTTTTCGTATCTTTGCACCACAGATAACAATTAAAAGGAAAAAAGATTATGGAAAAGAAGTTTAAAGTATTAGTAAACAATTGCGCACCGAATTACTCATCAGAGTCTTTGGTTGTAATAAGTAGTGGAAATAAATATAAGATTGTCGCAGAGAACGACAATTGTTATTCACACTTGAAGGTATATAAATATACGCACAATGGCATTGACCAAATTGCGTGTGAGTATGACATTCCAGATTATAATAGTGTAAACTATATATGGTATGATGATAAGAGAATGAAGGGTAATATGGATAATATTCTCGCAGCAGAGAAATATATTTTGAAAATAGATTGATTTTATTTTGTCTATCTCAGATTTTTTTCGTATCTTTGCACTAGAATTAAAAAAAGAATAAGATATGAACGCATTAGCAAGTATGATTGCCATTCTCACCTCTCCAGTTGCTCGTAGGAAAGGTGTAACTATATCGGCAGAGGATAGCGAGGTATGGGCAGAAGAACTCCGCAAATACGAGGAACACGTAACCAAGGAGTTGAAAAAGTATTATGAGGTGAAATGTAATAACATCGCCATCGTTGAAAAAAAATTGGGATAATCTTTGGTTATCTCACTTTTTTTTCGTATCTTTGCAAACGTTATGTTAAAGAGATTAGAATATTCAGATTATCAGTTAGACATTTTCGATGAAGTAGAGAATGGTGATTCAAACATTGCCATTAACGCAGTTGCTGGTAGTGGAAAGACTACCACCATTGTTTCTGCTTGCAAGCGATTAAGAGAGAACGAGAGGAACGTTATCTTCCTTGCGTTTAATAGGTTAATTGTAGAAGAATTAAAGACGAAGTTAAGAGGCTATGCGGAAGTATCAACGCTTCATGCCTTTGGCTTTCACATTTTAAAGAAATTCTATAATCAACCAAAATTTGGAATGTATATTAAAGTAGACGATTGGAAGTATCAGAAGTATGTAAGACAGAATGTATATTCGTTATCATCGATAATTACCCCAGACACAGACGCAGCAAAGGTATTTGGCTTCTGTTGCAATGTCGCCAAACTATATGCCCTTGCAAGGGTAAACCTCATTCAGCATAGCGAGAATGATTTATCGAAGTTAAGAAGCCTTTGTGACGAACATAATCTGCTTACATTATATGATGAAGTAGAAGTATGCAATATCCTATTGGCTGATGCTTATAAGATGCCCAAAGACCTCGTGATTGATTATACTGATATGATAGTATTGCCTTTGTTTCATAAAGAGGTGATACCCACATATAAGTATGTATTCATAGACGAGTGTCAAGACCTTAATAGGGCACAGAGAGAATTAATGTTGTGTGCTGCAAAGAATGGTAGATTTATAGCAGTTGGTGACAGAAACCAAGCCATCAATGGCTTCGCTGGTGCTGATTGCAATTCATTCGATAAGATTGCCAACCAAGACAATACAATCGAATTACCATTGTCAGTTAATTATCGTTGTGGCACAAACATGATTGCTCTTGCACAAGAAATTGTACCTCAAATAAAGGCTCACAAGGGCGCAATTAAGGGCGAGATATATCATACCAAGGAACTTAAGAAATCGCTCTTTAGAGAGAACGATATGGTGCTCTGTAGGACATCTGCACCCCTTGTAGGGTTATGTATGAAGATGATTGAGAGTGGTATCACCGCAGTGGTTAAGGGCAAGGACATTGCACAAGACCTTAAGAACCTCATTGAGAATGCCAATACCAAGAACATTAGTGAAGTATTGGCTTACTTAGAGGGGGAGAAAAAGAGGATGATTAATGTCATTCGTGAGGAAAGAAAGTGTGATGAGGCAAGCGCAAAGAACGCAATGAAGTATCTTAACCTAGAGGATAGATGCAAGTGCATTGAGAACATCTGTATGTATTCAATCAAAGATACAACGCAGTTGAAATCATACATCAATAAGATGTTTACAGATGAAAAAATTGAGAATGCCGTAATGCTTTCCACCGCACATAAAAGCAAGGGATTAGAGGCAAATAGGGTGCTGATTTTGCTACCAAATAAACTGCCATTGAAATATCCCCAGCAAAAGGAATGGCAAGAAAAACAAGAATGGAATCTCAAATATGTTGCTATCACGAGAGCACGTAAAGAGTTGATTTTCGTAGATTTAACAGAGAATGAACTACTAAAGAAGAAAATTTCAAATGAATAATAAAAAAAGTTGGGATAAAATTTGGTTATCTCAACTTTTTTTCGTATCTTTGCACCATAAATTATTAAATAACTGGGAGATTTGATTATGATTACAAAGACCGATACTTTAAAACTCATTAAAGAGAAAGTAGACGCACGTGCCAATGGGAAGGTGAAGTTGAAGAAGCATGTCAAGACAGAAATGCAAGTTGGTATCTTCAAGCACACTGAGGAACGTGAGTTTAAAGAGCTTTTCAAAAGGGGCAATTCTGTGTTCTGTGTTGATACGAACTATGAAGTTCACAATATCAATGAACTCGATTCCAAGGCTCTCCGTACTATTATGTGGCAGTTGATTACTGACAAGGAGAAGAAAGATATTGCTCTTGAGCATTTGTATGAAACAATGGACTATCTAAAATAATACAATTATGGAAAGTGAATACATTATCATCAATGGGGTCAAAATGACCATGAAGGAGTATAGAGCCTATCGTAAGGAAAAGGAGGCTGCAAAGACCAAAAAGACCAAGAAGAAGGCCGTTAAAACTCCATCAGACATCAATGTGAAAGAGATTAGCGGTGTGGCATTACAGATTGAAAAGATGCTTAAACCACTTACCACATTGAAGTCATTCGCAGCATATTACGACCACGCATATCGCCAGTGGGGAACGATTGCAAGGGATATTCTTGAACTGAAAGAGATTCGCCCTCATTTCGTGTTCTATCGTGTCAAGGTACGTGAACTTGAAGCACTTTTGGACGAGATACAGAAGATGGCTAAGAGGAACGAGAGAGCAGCCTATCAGTATGTTGAGAAGATGGCTTGGAAACTCGATGACATCAAGACAGACATCAACAACATCGCCAAGGGTGTGAATACAAGTGGTGTGATTCAGCAGCACATTAACCATGAGTGCATCAATGGTACTGGACGCAGACTTGGCCTCCAAACCCTTATGAACAGAACGTTCAAGGCTATCTCAGAGATTGAAGATGTGGTTGGCACATTGAAGAAGATTGCTGACGAGGGCGTAGACGTTATGAATGAGGGCGCACACATGTCGCCCAAGGCAAGAGCAAGATGTTGGGCATAATAAAATAAATTGAAAATAATTGGGATAATCTTTGGTTATTCCAATTTTTTTTCGTATCTTTGCATCAGTAATAATTAAAAATAGATTAATATGAGTACAAAACCATTGTATCAAGAACTCATTAAAGAAACCCTTATTAACAATAAGGTTAGAGTGATGAAATTCAAAGGCAGAGATAACTTTGCTAAAGTATATAGCCATGTGTTTATCACATACGATGGCAAAAGATATTCTATGCTTGTGTTTCATCATAATCTTGTATCACCATTCATGAATTTCTACTTCGATTTCACACTTGATTATGCAAAGTTAATTGATATGATTGAAACTGACTTGTTCAATATCTCTCATGGTGTCGATACACAATACTTTGACTTCGAGTTTAACAATTAAAATAGATTTATAATATGATACATTACGTTAATACACACAACGAAAATATCCAAATTGGGTATGAGAATGGTAAGTTTAAATTCTTCCTTACAAAAGCCACAGAGGACTTGAAAATCCCTTCCCTTGGCTTCGATACACAAGAGGACGCAGAACTCGCTGTAGCGGTTGCAAAAGCCCTTAAAGCGCACGGAAAAACATTAACCAATCTTGATAAAGATGTGAAGTATGTGTTTCGCTCACTTGGCATCGACAATGGATGGACAAAATAATATAGACTTAAAAAAGTACAAAGGGGTAGGTTTTGAGCCTACCCCTTTTCTATTATACTAAACAACCATCAAACGTATCAACCTTTTTTATTTTAAACTTTTTCTCTTTCATTGCTGATATTAAAGATGCCAAATATTCTTTCGTAAGATTGGTTGTTTTTGCTTGTTTATCCAAACTTTCAAAGTGAATCTGTGGGGATTCTCTGCTAGCATACAATTGTATTCCCCCAATAATGATTACAGCACTAGTTCCTCCCATAGTTAAAGGGTCGAATGTTTCATGCTTTCTAATCTCATTTCTAATGAGCATTTTTAATTCACGATATTTTTCCATATTATAATGACTTAATTAAGTACAAACTAATCTTGTGGTATGTTCAACTTCAAACATACACTCTCTGCGATGTCATCAGCATACGGAAGAACATATTTTGTTGCGCAGTGATAATGCGCAGCCAAGAGAGTGCAAATGCCATCACGCACCTCTTTATACGTCTTACATGCTTTGATTCTTCCGTCATTGGAGAACTGCTCTGCAATGCGGCCAATTTGGTCTTGTTTCTGTGCCATATTAATTGTTTTTATAAATCCATTTACCATTTACTTTCTCGAAACGATTATCACGCTTCTCAATCCATTTGTAGGCTTGCCTCAAGCAGAAACCAAAATCTGTTGTATCGCCCTTCCAACTACCATCGTAACCAACGATATATGATTTTCTTACAGATTTATCATAGATGAAAATGCAGAAATCACCTTGATTCGTCTTATGGTCTCTAAAACGAACATCCAAGCCATTGCTCTTTGCAACCTCTTTTAGTTTGCTTATTTCTTCTCTAACGTCCATATTCTACATCTTTTTGAATTACAATGCAAAGATACGAAATTCCAGCGAGATAACCAAATTTATTAATACTCTTTAAGAAAATAATATATTTGTGTTAAATTCATGTTAAAACTCTGGTTTTTCTTTGTCAATTCAATTTTTTTTCGTACCTTTGCATCACGAAAAAAATAAAACATTTAAAGATTATGGCAGCAACAACAAACAAAACAACTGCAAGACCTCTCTACGAGATTGCAAACGAGATTCGCAAAGATTGGAAGAACGTTTACTTCGGTGCAAAGCCTTACCTCGATGCAATGGCAACACTGACTTCTATCAATGACAGCTATGGCTTTGATTCAGCCAAAATAATAGTCCTCTACTTCCTTGGCAACGCATCAACTTGGAGAGGTGAGACAGCAAAGCGCATCAAGGCTGAATTGAAAACAATGGCAAAATAAAACCATCTTTTGATTATACTATAGACACAAGTGCTGATTGTCCGTGAGGATAGTCAGCACATTATTGTGTATATATAAGACTTAAAAAAGTACAACCCATACACAACAAAAAAAGGGTCATGTCTCACGACACAACCCAATCAATAATTCACCTAAAACCTTACAATTATGACAACCAGAAAAGAAGAACGCCTATCTCACACCTCACATATTGCATCTGATGTTATCTCTGCCCCAGTTATTGGCGAGAGACTTGGCGTTTGTATCTAAAAAAGATAGCTTTCCCCAATCTTGGTATTCCAACGTGAGAGTGGCTCTCTGGCTGCAACGCTCCTACACTTCCCTCACCTTACCAGTCGCTATGGTTTGTTTTATGCTATCTTATTTGTTTACCACTTTGGTTTAAAATTATCTTTCTTCATATTCTTTATTTGTTTTACAATGCAAAGATACGAAATTATTTTCATTTGACCAAAAAAATCAGCAACTTTTTTCGTTAAAAAAGGGTGAGCATTGCTGCCCACCCTCTTCTTAGCCTTACTCGATGGCTTTCCACATGTCCTCAATCTCTGGTGTCGTACCAACTGCGATGATGTTAGAGAACTTGTAGTTACGAACATTGATGATGTCTGCATCTGCAATACCCATATTGGCTTGCTTGACTGACTTACATGGGGCAACATACAAGTGAGACTTAATAAAGTCCACCTCTGCATCTGTGGCGAAGTGAGGATTTTCGCTTGCTACGATGTAAAATGTCTCAAATGTGGTCTTGTCATTCTCCTTGAAAGATACACACAACTGCATTGAACCACTCTCTGTTGCCCTCTTGATGATGTTGGGAACTACCCACTCATAACCCTTCATGGCATCACTCTCGAAGTCTGCGTTTGCACCTTGCTTGGCTAACTGCCGATTAACTGCCTTGGCGTAGTCGTATGCACGAGCATTTGTGCATTTCGTTACCTTGATGATGGCTGGCATTTCATTTCCGAACTCGTTGAACCACTCGTTAGCCGTTGCCTTGGGAGCACGAAACTTGGGTGTGGAACGAGCAATGAAGCCATAACCGAACTTGCAACTTGCGAACTCTTTACAAGCGGAAACCGTCTCAAAGAAGTCCACTACTACGCTTAACAACTCACGAACATTAAACTTACTCATAATTCAGAATGTTTTAAATTGTTTTGTGGCAATATTGCCGATTTTGTTTCAAAATGTCAAAGATAAGTGTGATTTCTGAATCACGATGCAAAGGTACGAAATTATTTCCATACTACCAAATTTTAAGCCAAATTTAAACACTTTTTAAGGAAAAACCAGTCGATTTAACATTCGTTTACAATAAAAACGCTATTTTCGTGCATTTTACATCATATCACCATATATTAACTGAAATGTAAATGAACGTTAAAGTCATGTTAAAAAATGTATTTCCTTCTTTTTTCTCGAAAAAAAGTTGTACCTTTGCACTCGTAAACAAGAAACATTTAGTATTCACCAATTAAAAAGTAAATAACATGGCACAGAGCAAGAATTTTAAGGAGAACAATTTCGTGGTACGTAACGAAAATATCGAGCGCATGAGAGTGGAAATTAACGCTTATAAGAGGCTTTCTGTTAGCGAGACAATGAATTTAATCACCAAGGCACAGAACGGCTCACAGAGGGCAAAAGACGAGGTTGTAAGAGCCAATTTGCGTCTCGTTTGGTCTATCACTGCAAGTTATGGCACGATAATGAACTTCGAGGATATGTTCCAGAATGGCTCTATCGGTCTTGTTAAGGCTGTGGAAACATTCGATGTTTCACGTGGAACAATGTTCTCCACATGGGCACTTGAACAAGTGAGAAAGTACATTAATATAGGTCTTGACAATGAGAGCAGGACCGTCCGCATGGGCGCACATTTCATTAAGGCAAAGGAGAATTACAATACTTCTTCAGTCGATGCGCCCATTGGTAACGAGGATGGTGAGGAAAAAACTTTACTCGACTTCATGGCAAGCGATATGTCAGCCGATAACTTCAGCGAGGTGGAAGATATGCGTGTAAAGATTAATTCACTCATGAATGGCTTGAAGGGTATCGAGAAATCTGTTGTGTGTGGGCTTTTCGGCTTCGGCTGCACAGAAGAGAGCGAGTACACCTTGTCAAAAAAATTCGGCCTCACAGAAGAGAGAATCAGACAAATCAAGTGGGAAGCATTGAAAAAGATGCAAGAACTCGCATAAAAAATCTTTACAAGGAGGGCGGAGATTTCTCTCCGCTTTCTTTACATTTGTGAGGTAAAATATATTGACATATTGGGGATACTACCCACAGGACCACCCCCCACCTATGTCCCCCCTATCCCCTCCGCAGGTTTTAACACCCTTTAACAGAGGCAACAGTTCTGTAAATAAATTCCTGAGAAAAATTTTAATATTTCAGAGAGGGGGTGGTCCATTTTTTCTCATTGATGTATTTAAAAAAAATTCTGGAAAAAAAATTCTCTATTTTTCAATATCGCCCTAATATTTTAAATTTTCTCCACATCATTCTATACTTATTCATTTCGTCCCTTGTGGGTGTTCTGATTACGTCTTGTGCGTTTGTATGGTACAGTTCATATATATTTTTATGTCCATATGTTCCGCTATATGGTTTTGGGTAGGGGTAGACTTGTCCAGAGAATAGGCTATAGCATGGTAGGTGATATATTTCGGATTCTCCTAGTGGAATATTATCTCTTTTATTTCCCACCTTTTGTAATTTTTGAATCCACACATAGGTGCGATGTCCAGCTTGGCTTCCGCTATGTGATTCAAATGCTAGGTATTCTCCTATATGTTTTTTCAGTTCTTTAATGGTTGTAATATTCATACAATTACATCTTTAAAGTACCATAGTAGAACGATGGTAGCTATTATTGAATATATAATGATTTCTTTTATTTCTTTTTTAATATTTTCCATGAGTTACCGAATATTCTTTCTCTTCTCATTGTGTTTTTATATATTTTCATTTCTTCCTCTGTAGGTATTCTAACGTTTGTAAAGCAGTTAGACATACCTTCTTCGTTTGTGAACAGGTTTTTCGCATGTGGTAGGTTGATATGGAGGTTTGA
Source organism: Isotricha sp. YL-2021b (assembly GCA_023805745.1). Taxonomy (NCBI): domain Eukaryota; phylum Ciliophora; class Litostomatea; order Vestibuliferida; family Isotrichidae; genus Isotricha; species Isotricha sp. YL-2021b. Next base: position 361,936 of record JAJJKW010001448.1, read on the forward strand.
GAATCTTGATGATGTTGAGAGTATGACTAGATTAGTGCCATAGATAGGAATATTTCGTGCAACATCTGTTTTATTTTGGTGTGCATAACAATTTACCCTTGTAACTTTTTTCATATAGCTTACAGTTCCTAGTTTTTGGTTCTGACTATCTGTGTCGTGATAGTAGAACAGTAGGACTTCTCCTATATGTTTTTCAAGTTCCTCGATTGTCATTACATCTTCGTTCATGCTTTTTTAATATAAAGGTATTTTGGGTATCTGCCTAGGACGAACAGTGTAACTGGGCAAATCCATATTCTCATTGTTTTTATTTCTGCGTCTTCTGTGACGTTAACTCCGATATAGTCTCTTCCTAGTAGTATTCTATCTCCTAGTGGAAGTTTTTTTTGTATTTCTTCTGCTGTATAGAGGTCGAAGTCATCAGCAGAGTCATCACTAATGAGTTTATTGGTGGCTATAAGTTTTATAGTGACTTGGTTATTTCCTTGTGCGTAGTATTCGCACAGTGTATCAGCCCCACTAACCATTTCTAGGTTACTATGGTTGAATCCCCAATATTTGAAGTTATAGTACCATCTTTTAATTGGTGGGTCTATTTCAGCTATGAAGTTAAGTGTATAATATTTTCGTCTAAAGATTAGGTTAAATATTAGCACTAGTATTGTATATATTTTTTTAATCATGTCCTAGAATTTTTTTTTCTTGTTAATCTATTATATAATTATTTTTGGTATTGATGGCTCTAGCATCGTGTCTCTCAAGAGTTGTTGTATCCTATTATGTTGTTCTTCGAATCTATTTGTTCGTTTCATGGCACTAGCCACTCTTGCTTGTTCTTCCTTGAGTTTTTGTCTATAGTTTTTTTCTCTATTTCTTGCGTCAGCGACTTTATACTCTAGGTATGATTTCAAGTCGCACAGCATCATTTCTCTATCTGTAGAAATGAAGATGGTATATGAATATCCGTTATATTTGAAGAGATATTCTTCTTGGGTATCATGTCTATATCTAAGTGCTGGGATTGAGAGTTCCAATCTACCTATAGATTTTCCTTCGATTGTAATTCTAGTATCGTTTCTATAGGCTGAATTACTGACATATAAGACTTTGCCAACATTGACTGTGAGGTCAGTATTGGCTTGATTGGAGCAATTTGCGAAGTGTACGAAGTCACCAACTTTAAGTTCTCTGATTGGTTTTATTTTCACTACGCTTCTATCTCCGTAGTCGATATATCTGTTGAGGTATTCTGTTTCATCGGTAAGTCTATCTAGAGTACCGAAGTAGAATGGTTCTCTTGTTGGGTATGCTTTATATGGCAATTTTGTTTCCTCTAGGATTTTATATTTCTTGAATGAGGAAGACATGTCACACAGTGAATCGTCTGCTCCAATCTTAAGAAGGTGGAAGTGTTTTATTGGGTTTTCGCTATTTCTGAAGACGTGATTGCAATCGATGTCAATGCCGTTATAGAACCAGCCAATCTTATGCATGTGGGTATACAGTTTCTCGAATGACATAAATTTCTGAGAATTAATGTCATTGATAATTGGTGCGATATATTTTCTATCTATATCGGCAATATCATCATCGTGTGTATATGATGGTTTAAACTTAAACTGTTGATGATACAAGAACGGTGTATGTCTTTTTGGTTCATATTTTTTCTCTCTAGGGGCATAGTTTATAATGAACGAGTTTTGACTGATAATACTTTTTGCCATATTTTCTTTATATTATTAATGTTGCTTTTTTCCAATTCCTTGTCCAGTGTTCATCTGTTTGTACGTGATTGGCTCTAACGTATTTGCAGACGTAGTGAGGGAAGTCCTCAAGTTTGAATGAGTCTGCTACTCTCATAACGATACCTTCCTTTGTATCTCCGTAGATTGATGGTAGTTTCATGAGTCCGTTAATGAGTCTTTCTATATATTCTTCTGAAGTTGCCCTTACTGTGACGAATGGTACTATTGGTACATTTAGTATATCAGAGAGTTCTCTTATCTCGTCCCATGAGTACCATCTTTCGTTATCATGAGCTGCAAAGAGGTGGAAGTAGTGTGTTAATCTCTCATATTCGATTGAGTGTATACCATATAGGTTTTCTCCAACTATGTATTCATCTTTGCCTATATATGGTTTAAGTTTCCAATAGAGGCCGCAATCCGAGTTCCAAAGGTTAAACGACCAAGGTGATGTTGTTGGTGTAGCGTGTGAACGAGCGAACACACCTTCTTGGCACATGGTTATGTTTTCACCATCTAGTTTCTCTGAGAGGATTATTTCTTTATCCTTATAATACTCAAACCAACCGTCTTTCAGTTTTTTATCATCTTTAGTTGCTCCTGGTGAGAATGGCAGATGATATGTTCTTGGGTATTTGATATTGCTCATATTTTAATTACCGAATATTCTTTTATGTCTAAACGCATTCATATATATTTTTATTTCTTCCTTTGTTGGTGTTCTGATATACGATTGTGCGGAGCATGTTTTATCTCCTTCCCATTGTACGATTGATGGTACTGTATGGTTTACTGTGCCTAGGTTGTTTGCTAGGCAGACGTATCCATCTTTATAGGCCAATTGTTTATTTCTTATTGAGTGGTCATTAAGCATTTGTGTGGGTATGTATTCAAATCTCATTATCCACATATAGCCTATATTTTCCTTTGGTTCGTTTAGTCTATATAGGTTATGGTCTTGATATTCTTTAACATAGTCTTTATAGTAGAAGCACACCACTAGTTTGCCTTTATATTTTTCTAGTTCTTCTATCGTTTTTATATAGGTAACATTTTCTTCTTCCATAATGTGTTATTATTCTGTAATATTTTCTAGTATTCTATTTGCTAGATATACGATTTGTGTTTTGTTATGTGCAGCGTTTCCGCTTGTGATTTTTTCTGCGCTATCTTTAATATCGTTTGCGAATTGTTTGCAGAGCAGTGTGTTATTCATCTTCGTTTTATCTGGGAACAGATTTCCCTCATATCTTCCTTGGTTATATGATAGTTTTTCCCATTCGAGTATGAGTTGCCATGCTTCTGTTGGTATATTAAAGTTTTTTTCTAGTGTTGTTTCTATTTCAGCTTGCCTAGCATAGTCTGTTGGTATGGCGGTTGGATTTGTCTTTGAGAGTTTCTTTGTAAATTCCTTCTTTGTTTCTCTATCTATATCATCATTTATGCTATTTGTTAATGCGTCTATTATGCGTAGACCGACATAAACAAGTGCGCTGATTGTGTTGATGATTGGTACTAGAATGACTATTGCTTCACTTCTTGTCATTTTTTCTTTTTCGTACACACAATATTGTCTACATCCTTCTATACTGAAGAGATATACGATTGCGATAATGAATATTGTTAATAATGTTATCATTTTATATTTTTATATTTTACTATTTTAACGTTTAGTCCTTTTTTTGTGCAATAGTCTATCATATGTTTTGTTCCGTGTGATTCACCGTCCCAAAAGCCTATTGCTGCATTTGATATATCGGCCATTTGTTCATTGCGGATGAATCCAGCTTTAACGCCTAATTCTTTCCACTTGGCTGGATACACCTCAACCTTGTAACCGTTTTCTTTTGCGTATTGTTCTCCTAGGGTGTCAGCACCTTTAGCGTGTCCACTAACGATGACAACGTTATGTGTATGTTTTTTATTCTTGAGATATACATCACATTTTTCTTTTAGGAGTTCATAGTCATTAAAGCCTCTTGAGCCGAATATGACCACTCTATAATCATCCATAAATTACATATTTTATTATTATTTGCAAAGATATGAAAATTATGCGAAATAACCAAGTAAATAGGGGTTTTTTAATGATTATTAACTATTTATAGGTTGAAATGTTTATGAAAGGAATGGATAGAAAGATATACATAAGCCCTAAGCAATATAATGTGATAAAAGAATCAGAGTATAATTTCCACTTTGGTTCGAATCATGATATGAAGCCATATGGTAGTGACACCAAGTTCCGCATGGCTGGTCGTGAGACTGGTCACTTTGGCAGTGGAACATATTTTTCCACTTACAAGGGGAACAATGAGTTAGACCAATATCGTGATGGTAAGACTAGGGATTTCCGTTCAAATTTCATACAGATAGCAGACCACATTTATCGTGTTGATTTTGACCTTTACAAGAACTTATATAGGGTTAGGACTAAGAGGCAAGGTGATGTATTATATACCATGATGGCAGATTTGAATCACATGGCTAATAGGATTGCTTACTTAGGTCATTTCAACAGTGGCATGGCGACTTACGACAATGCTGACTTATATCAGAGGATAAAGGCTAATGCTGATGGTTTGGGTTTAAGGTGTCCATCTTATTATGAGTTGACAAGGATGGCTCAGAATCATGGCAAGGATGATAACATTGTTCAGTCGTTTTCCACGTTGTTTATGGAATGGAATGGTTACAATGGTGTGAATGTAAGTGGTGTGGAGTATTACGACAATACGAAGCATGGCAGTGTGATATATGACCTTTCAAGGACAAACACCAATATGGAAGAGGTTAGTCCAAAGTCTTTATATATTGGGTATAAGGATTCTTCTTATGATGATTCTGTTGTCCAGAGTGGAATTAGTGACCCTAGGATTGAGTCATTGAAGGGTGAATATATTGGATGGTATGACAAGTTGAACAGTTTGCCGATGAATGAAGCGTTAAGGTTATTAAAGAATTATACTGATAGTGGTAAGATATTGAGTTATTTCAAGATAAGGGATTTAAAGCCAGAGTTGGCTAAGAGATATTTAAGATTAATATATGTGAAGAAGCCTAGGAATTATTGGGGCAGTCCAATTGAGGATGAGATAGTTAAGGGTGATAGTTCTGAGTATTTTGCCAAGTTGATTGACCAATATGGTGCATATTATTGGGTTAATTACGAGAGCAATCAGAGGTATGGTAGTATATTGATTAATTTGTTAAACAATTTCGTTTGGAGTATTCCTTGGGATGCTGACGAAGCACAAGAAAGAAAAATGAAAGAAGAGTACTTGAACAAGGTAATGTCTTACATGGAAAGGGAATTAACAGATTACGAGAAGGAGTACATAAAAGAGGATTATTTTGTATAATTAAAAACTATTTATAGAATATGGGATTATTTAGGAATATAAAGGAATCGATAGATGATAGGTCATCAATGAGTACTGGTAGCATTACTCTTCTTATATCTGCCATCATTGGTGCGATTATTGGTTTGTGTGTATGTTTTGTCTTGATATATGATGTAACGTATGATGGCAAGGTTGACACAAACCTTTTAGACCTTGGTATATTCCTAATGTCTGGTGGTGGTTACATTCTTGGTAGTGGTATGCCAAAGACCATTGTTGATTCTCGCATGAAGACACGTTCTTGGCAGATTGAGGCTGAGGCTGAAGCTGAGTTTGAGAATAAGTATGGCAAGAAGAAAAAGAAGCCTCATGGTGGATATTATGGGAGTGGCAATGGTGAAGAAGAGAATGAGGAAGAGATTGATAATGCATAAAAATATAACATAGGATTATGAATTCAAAGATTTTAAGTTTTGTAAATAAATGTGAGTCTTGGAAGGTTGAGATAAAAGAGCTTCATTGGGCTGCAAAGAACTTATCACAGCACAAGTTATGTGATGATATTGCGAGTGCAATATCTGACTTTGAAGACCTTGTATCTGAGGTTGAGCAATCAATCAGTGGTAAGATAGATTTGAATACGTTGAATCCAGATAAGGCAAGTGAGACAACTTTAAAGGCGTTTGTTGAGGATGTGATTTCATCTTCAAAGGATTTCTTGAAGGAGCTTGAAGGCATGGGTGAAGAGTACATTGGTATTAAGAGTGAGTGTGAATCATTCATTGGTACAATGCAGCGTAATTTATACCTTGTTAACTTTACCATGAAGGAAGAGCTTAAGGCTAGGCTCAAGGCTAAGATAAACGAATCTATGCCAAAGAGTTTGAATAGGCATGATGAGGTGGATAAGTTCATGGGTAGGAAGCCAAAGTCAATCAAGGCTAGGATTAACCAGATTTACAGAATTGTAAAGAAGTATGGTATTGATTCTAGGAAATATAACGATGAGCACTGGCAAGCAATTGAGGATTATTATAGAGCAATATCTTCTTTGGGCTGTAAGGTTCAGATGAAGCCATGTGGAAGTTTGAACAATGTTGACAGCATGGAATCTGATGGTGGTTATTGTGATTATGACCCAAATGACAACATGCCACGTTCAAAGCAATATGCCATTAAGATATTGTTTGAGGATGGTATGATGGTTGATGGTTATATTAAGTGTATGGCAGCTGGAACCGTTCAAGACCCATTCTCAGCATATGATACTTGTATCGTGCTTTGGCCAAAAAGTAGCCGTATTTTGGAGGGTATAAATGAATATGGTGATAATAAGGTGACTAGAGAGAAGATGGGCATGGCTGCAAAGCGTAGTATAATGAAGGGTGATGAAAAACCTTATCAGAATGCTATGGATAGTTTACATAGGAGAGGAAGTTCAAAGGAAGAACTTGGTGATTTGCAGAGGGGCTTTGAAATGGAAAACAAAGAAATGAAATTGACTGAGGCAGAGCTTAAGCAACTTGTTAAGGAAGCTGCAATTAAGATATTGTCTGAGACCCCATTGAACTATGATGTTGATAATTTCAGTGGAAGATGGACAAAGACTGAGCCTAGTGATGAAGAGTTAGCTTTGGCTGATGTTCAATATGATTATTTAGATAACCCATTCAAGAAGAGTGAGATTGAACAAGATTTGGCTGATGATGAATGGGAATGGGGAAAGGACATGACCCAAAAGGATGTTGAAAACGATTATTCTTGGGAATTACATGATAATCAACCAATAGCACAAGGACTTGACAATTATTATAAGGTTGGAAAGGGAAGAATTCCAGATGAAGTGGATGATGCCATTGCAATGAGGAACAAGAATAATAGTTGGAGTGATAGAGAGCTTAACAACAGACATCGTATGATGGGCAAATGGTTGGATGGTGAGAGAACTCCAGAACAGATTGGTGATGCATGGGATGATTTGCATTTTGAGGGCAAAGAACCAATGAAAGTTACTGAATCTGAGTTGAAGGAGATTGTTAAGGAAGCTGCTAGCAAGATTATAAGTGAGATTGGTGATACCTTAAATGGTGCTTATAAGATTGGAAAGCTTGCAGCAAGACAAGACCATAGAGACAGAGAGCCAATGAAGAGTGCCCAGACTTTAGCGCATGGTTTGAAGAGTGCTCCAAAAGATGATAAGGAGTATGATAGATGGACTAACGCAGCAAAGGAAGGTTATTCTGATGGTAAGAAAGAATTCAACCCTTCTGAAAGTGTAGAAGAGGGTGATAGTGGAATAGAGATTAAGCCAGAGAATAAGGGAAAATTTACAGCAACCAAGAAGGCTACTGGTAAATCTACCGAAGAACTTACCCATTCAAAGAATCCGTTAACTCGTAAGAGAGCTAATTTTGCTAAAATGGCAAAAAGAGGTTGGAAGCCACTAAAAAAATCTGAATAAATCTTGTTATTTTTACCATTATCGTGATATTTATAATAAAATGCGATAATATGGCAAGAAAATTAAAATATAGAGTTTGTTCCATTTGTGGTAAAGAATTACCATTAACTAGAAAATTTTTCAAAAGAAATAGTGACGATTCATTCCACGAAATATGTAGGGAATGTGAAGACAATACTAAACATGATGCGGAGTGGAAAGATGGGTTACTAAAGTGCCATAAATGTGGAGAATTTCTTCCAGTTAGTGAATTTGGAAAATCAAGCCATTATCCTTACAGAGACAATCATGATGCAAGGTGTAGGAATTGTAGAACCAAAAGAGCCAACGAAAGGAAAAAAGAATATTCTGATGATTATGGTTTATTGAAGGTTTTACAGATGAGGTATTTAGCTGCAAGAGACCGTGCTAAGAAAAAAGGTCTTCCTTTTAGTATCACAAAGGAGTATTTAAAAGAGCTTTGGGATAAACAAAATGGTAAATGCGCTATATGCGACATGCCAATGACATTTGAACAATGTAATGGTAGGACACCAACTAATGTATCAATTGACCAGATTAACCATAAAGAAGGATATGTAATTGGTAATATACAATTAGTCTGTATGGCAATTAACCAAATGAAATCAGATTTAGAAATGGATGATTTATACACTTTTTGTAAGGCAATTTTGGAAAACAAAAAATGCTAAGAAATGGAATCACAAGGGATAAATAGAAAAAAGAGCAACCAACCAAGGTTGCTCTTTTTTTATGTTTAGAAATCTGCGAGTGCATCGACAGTTTCAGCGTAGTTATACTGTATATCATCGAAGACGAATCCACCAGTTGATGGTGTACGATTTGGAATCTTCTTGAAATACAATCTCATATCTGTTGCATTGAGTGTTACAAGTGTTTCGAGTATTTGTGGCAGTTTTCCTTCTGTTTCAAATTCCTCTACCTCATCGTTTGTAATCACATCGAGAGCATCGAGATACTTCTTATTTTCCTCTTGGAACAGTGCATTATTTTCCTCTTCCTTATCTTTCTTGTATTTCTCTACAAGTGCATCCCAATCGATACCGCATTCTTCAACGAATGGTGGAACTTCATTAATCTTGAGCCAATATTCGATTTCCTTCTTCTCTGGCGTCATCAACGCCTCATATGTATCTTGGTCTCCCTCCTTATTTGGATAACCGCTTACGAGCTTAGATTCTTCCTCAGTGAAATAGAGTTTATCCTTTGGATTTGTTACAAGGATTCTATTTCTAATATCTGGGTGGAAGCACACCAACAATGGTCTGATTCTGTTATTGAATTGTTCAATATATTTCTCAACGTTATATTCAAGACCATCATATTCGCTGCAAAGCACATCCTCTTCCTTATCAAGAATCTCGCTTGGCACTAGTTTGCAGTTAAGGATGATTTCGTCCTCATCGAATACCTTTGCTCCGAATTTCTCTCTTCCGAATTCAAGTCTATTTTTCTTATCCTTTGTGCCTTTTGGTAATTCCTTGGTATAGAGTTTATATTCTTTCTCTAGCATCTTGGTGATTTCGGTCTTTTCGCCATCCACATAATTATAATAATGTGTGACACGTTTAACGTCTGAATGACCTTTCTTTGAACCTGTATTGATGTAGTACACTGTATCGCCTACGTTTAGGTTAAGGTTTTCCTTTAGGGCTAGTTCATACCAAGCTTGGCGTGATTTCTTTGAACCAGCCTTGGTAAGTGTCTTTGTGTCAGCGACATATTCTTTAAGTGTCTTCTTGATATTACCCTTAGATGCAATGTCCTTAATTGGGATTTGGTAGTTATAAATCTTACCGATGTAGTCATAATAATTTGACAAGAATTTATATCCATTATTTCTAAGAAGCAAGTCAACGCCCTCATCGATGAATTTCTCAAGGTATCCACTCATCTTTCTTGACTTGATGGTGTTACCCACCTTCTTTGTCTTACCGTCTGGCATCAAGTCAGCATAGTTCTTTCTTGCAAACTGAATACAAGCATCGCAGTATTCATCGATACCAAGACCCATCTTATTGATACCTCCGTTATATGCCTTGGACATATACAAGTCCTCAAACTCTGCAACGTCAGCATCGACACGTGTATATTCCTTACCCTTAATGCTGTTTCTACCTGCGCCATTACTGATATACGGATGTCCTTTTGTGTATCTGAAGTCTTCCTCCTTTGGCATTTGGAAGTTGAAACCATCGGTATCGCCTACGATTGGTTCATAACCAATTGACTTAAAGTGTGAAATCATAAGTCTCAATGCCATTCTACTGATACAAGTAGTTTTTTCTGCTGCTAAGATGTCACCGAATGGGAATACGTTAGGTGAGCCATATCCACCGAAGAATGAGTTAGCGAGAATCTTAAGAGGTAGTTGTTTTTTATCGTTACCACTTTTCTCAGCTTTCCAGAATGTGATTTGTTCTTCGATTTCAGATTTATCACCTTCCCATGTCTTAAGTTTTTCGATAAGTTCATCTACCTTATCTCCAGCTTCTGCTTTAAGTCCCTTATATTTCTCACGTTGTGTTAGGATATATTCAAGGAATGAAAGCATGACATTCATAACATCGATAGGAGTTGATACGTGCCATGTAAGGATTACAGATGGGTAAAGTGAGTTATAGTCAAGTTTTACGATACGGTCAACGTAACCTGTTTTAAGGAGTCGTGAAAGACCACCAGTGAATCGTTTATTTGGTGATGCTGCTGGGATTGCTAGCATATTTTCGTAGCACCATGCAAGCATTATAAGTTTCCAAATACCAGCTGTACCCATTGTACAAGCTCTTGAGAATGAGGTAGGTAACATCTTACCCACAAGGAAGTTAGACTCATTAAGTTTATCTTCCACCTTATCAGTTTCCCAAAGGTCATCTAGAAGGTATCTTTCAACGATATATCTACCGCTTACTAGGTTATATCCTTCGAGTAGAGGTTTTTTATTTGTTACTCTATACCAATCGCCATCTTCTTCACAAAGACCAAATGTTTTTTCTTGAATAGCCCAAGTTGAGGTAATCTTATCACCTGGAACGTAGACTCTATTTGGTTTTTTCATGTTGAGGTACTTTGTGACGTATTTCAAGTTTGATGACTTCATGTTTGAGTCGATTGCTTGTGCTCTACGTGCTGCGTGTAGTGAATCTAGAACATTATGTCCCCACATGATTGTTGGGTAATAGTATTCCACCTCACCACCAAGTTTAAGTACTGCTTCTTTTTTCTTTTTATATATTGCATGTTTAAAGTATTCCAATGATATTTCTGAGAAATCCACGCCTAGTTGTTCACATCGCACGATGAAGAAGTTCCAGTCAAAGTTTTCAGAGTTATGTCCTACCACTGTGTCTGGTTTCAATTGTGCCAATATCATTAAGAATTCTCTGATTGCGGCAATTTCGTTTGCATCGAGTTCTTCCTTTGTAGTTCCCTCAACTGAGATTACTTTATCGAAGCCTCGATTGTTATGTATACCAATCTGCTCAATCCTATGTCTTCTAGGGTCGAGTCCTTGTGTTTCCAAGTCGAAGATGAATCGATTTAGTTCATTATAGGTATCGTAGCCTTTAAAGAGTCTACGTCCAGTTGCAATCATATATTGTTCAACTGGCGTTATACCCATAAATTCTCTGCTTCCGCTTGTATTAACCTCGTCTTTCTTTTGTTTTGGGTGGATGGGGACTCCAGCCTTGGTAAAGAAGCTTTGGAATACTTGATTGCTCATTCTTCTAGTGGAGTAGAAGAGGTATTTATAGCCGTTTTCCAAGCGGTCATGTTCTTCTCCACTATCGTTTGCTGTGATGAGTTTCTTTACTGAGATACCATATAATCTCAATTGTTTTCTAAGTTCTGCCCTATTACCACCAAATAGTCTAATAGCAGCACTGTGTTTTACCCAAATGAATGGTTTGAAATCATCTTTTTTAATTCGTTTAATACCCTTATCGTCAACATATATTATGTTAACTTGGTCTTCGTTCCAAGCGCACTCAATGGATATAATACGTTCCATTGGGTCATGTCCACTTAAGAAGGTATTAACAACCTCAGTTGTAATCTCTTTCATTAATTTTAAATTGTTAGATTTTGTTATTTTCGGTTGAACCTTAAGACATACCAAGATGTCATCAGTTCTTAATTGTTTTCTTTAAAATCATTCTGCGTAGAAATCAACATTAATTGTTCTACCGTTCATCTTGAAATTACTTTTCAGTGGTTTTACTGTTGCATATCCAAAATTATCGACCTCAACCGCATAGAGCCTTCCATTAGGGGCTTTGCATACGTTATTTATGCCTTTTAGGTTTTTAACCATTGTCTTGCCATCGCCAATGAAGAGTTCATTGGTATCCTTTCCCCAAGCCAAAACGCCTTCTTCGACAATGTAATCCCTACTTCCATCTCTTAAGTTGTGTCCTCTTAAAATCTTATAATTCATAAAAACATCAAATTAAATTTAGTTTGTTGCAAAGATATGTTAAAAATATTAAAAAAACAAATAAATCCTTAAAAAATATTTAAAATTCAATACATATTTATTGATATAAATAGTTTAAAGAGGTATGATTTTAACTATAAATGAGATAATAAAGAGATTCAGAACTGAAGGTCAGTGTTATAGGTTTAATCCCAAGACAATCCAGTTTATGGCGGTGAAACTTGGCTATAAACTAAAGCGAATTGGGGGCAAGATTGGTTATGACCAAAGCTTGATTACAGCCATTACAAGACACTTTAATGAAGCTGTGGAGTATGACAAGAGAATTGGCATGAAAGTGTCTCAGAAAGCTTTAAAACGCCCTCAAATGGGTGATTATTATACTTACAATGGTGAAAAAGATAATAGAGATTACGAATGGGAGTCAATTATTCCAAGAGTTGTAATGGAAGAGATTAATAAAATGTTAGGAGAGAAAATCTTATGATATTATATACAAGCGATAAAGAGCCAAAAAGGGTTTATATAAAAGAAGAACAGGTTTGTTTATTAGATGAAGGACTTGGTGTTTCATTCAATAACAAGTCAAATATGTTTAATGCCAAAATAAATAATAGTAAATTTGATGTAGATAACCAAGGTGTTGACACTAGATTGTTTGGTAGTAGAAATGACATTTTAAATGGTGATGGCTCTATAGAACAATCTAGAATAGGTAAACCTGGACGTAAGTGGCATGTTTTCCAACAGCAAAAGCTTGGAAAACATTACAAAGAAGTTAGTAGGATGTATCGTGATGTGATAAGTTTTATTAGAAATTTTGACCCTAATAAAATTAAAGACATATATAAAGTCTTTAATAAGACAATTAATTTAAATTTATATGACACTATTGAAAGTGGGCCTAAAACTGCTGCTGACAAAATAGTTTATTCTATTAGCAAAGGTGAACCAATTAACACTGCTTTAAGTAAATTAAATGTTAATTTAAGTAACGCTGAAAGGGCTGCTGCACAGTATGATAAACCATTGGAAAATGCGAATGATGAAAGGTTTACTGCCAACGACATGATTCCTAGATATAGATTAATGAAAGTTCCATTTACTAATGTAAATGTCATTTCTTTGTTCAGAATGGTTGATTTCAATTTCAGTGACATTATCAAGCATGGTTATATAAGAGCTAATGACAAGAACCTTAAGACTTTTGGTATTGATGCAGACAGAAGAGAGAAGATACAAGGAAAATCACGTGCATATAAGCCATTCCAATTAAATTATGACAATGGTATAACACCAAATATTGGTGGTAATTTCTCATTGAACGGTGCTAACGACCTATCAAGAAAGCAATATGGGTATGAGGATGAGAATTACACATCAATAGCAAATTTTATTGACAAGTCAATAATGGGTGCTGCATATGCTTTAAAAAGTGAGAGTTTTAATCCTTCATTAATTATTGATGCCCCATCATCATCTAACTTTAATTTGTTCTATTGTACTAGACTTTCGAACAAGCTTGGTGTACCGTATGAGCATGATTTCTTCAAGAGAGACATGATTAATGTGAGTATGGATGAGGAAATGATGAGAAAAGATGGTGTTGAAGAGGCACAAATTATAAGTTTTAGAGAAACAGCGAAACAGAAAGGTATTTCTGAGATTATATATTTCATGGGAGAACCTATTGATAATTTCTTTAAAAAATATGGTGATTATTTTACAAATTCTATAGGTAATAAAATTTCTCCTGATAGAATATTGTTGATTCTTAAGGAATGGGGTTTACTTACATACTTTGAAAATATGGGTAGTGTTGATAATTTGTTCGAATATTTTAAGAATAACGTTATTTCAGAAAATGCTCATGTCAAAGTTTCAAAAGAGTATAAGATACACCAGAGATTAATACATGATTTAGTATATGAGAACAAAGAGATATTGAACACATTTATGAAAGCATGTAGTGGAATGATTAAGGTTTTCAACATATACAAGGAGAGGTTATTGACTAGTGGCGTTAAAATTGATTTTACTTTACAGAGAGGAAAGATAGTTGACTTTGGTGGAAAATACCGTAAATATGTCAAGGACATGTATATTGTTGCTAACAAGAATGCAGTTAATGACCCAAAATATTTCGAGAGATTTAAGTCAAAAAGATACTTGTTATTTGATGAGGACATAAGTACTGGTTCAACCCTTAAACTTCTCATAAACGCCTTACACAGTAATGGTGTTGAGGATTCAAATATCATGTGTTTAACAAATGCTTATTCACTTTCTGAGAATAAGGAAAAGAAGAACGTTATAAGGGAGGAATTCGAAGACAATAAAGTTATAAAGGGTGTGATATTTGACTTTGATTACACTCTTTTCAATACTGATGGTACATTGGATATTAGAAGACAAGCCAAAGCTGTTAAAGGTACTCCTGTAGAAAAGAAGAGAGCTTGGATGAAAGCTTCGAGATACGTTGGGAAAAATACCATTTATGGCGGTATAAAGGAGTTGATTGACTATTTGGAAAGTAATGGGATACAATGGGGAGTAGTTACTAAATGTAATCAATTGTTCGCCCAAGAAACCATCAATCATTATGGTTTACATCCAGTTGCGGTAAAGGGTGATAGAAATGGTTGGCCTAAATCTGCTCGTATGAAAGAGGTGTTGAATATAATGGGTATTTCTCCTCAAGTGTGCTTAAGCATTGGTGATAGAGCTTCTGATGGTTTCGAGTCTAGTAAGGCTAACATACCATTTATAGGTTGCTCTTGGGGAGTCGGAATAGATGCTGACAGAATAACCAATGGTGTTAAATCGCCTCAAGAAATAATTACATATATCGAGAATATGAATAAAAGGAGTACAGTGTAGAGTACTCCTTTTATTCTTTAATAGCCTTACTATAGTTTTCGATTATTGAATCTTGGATAGACTGATACATGTCTTCCTTTAGGCTCTCATAGTCAATGTCATCTTCAATCTCTTCATCTTTAAGGATTTCTTCATTGAACTGTTTCATTGTCTTTCCTATGATGGTTTCTAGTTCATCATAGTCTTTACCATCATAGTCTCCTTCAATAATGTAATCTTCAACTAGTCTATCGATAATAGTTCCTATATCACTATTATTATATGGTGGTATATAATTCTCTATCATATAATTTCTTCAAAATTCATTGAATTATTACTTATCCTATAAACATATGTTCTATTGGGATTTGAAACTTTATGAACGTGTAGTTCATTTTTATCAGGAAAAAGAACTGATATTGTTTTACCATGATTTCCTGCTAATCTTAAAGCATAACCAATACCATTGTTTTTTTTATCATAATCGCTAACTAATATAACATGGTCTGCTTTGGAGATATATTTCGCTTTCTGTTCTTTTAAAATGTTATAATATTCAAGCCAATGATTTTCCCCATAAGTAGCTTTCTTTACTTCTTCTTTATTTGGAAACCAATCTTCAACTTTGAACCCATTATCAACTGCATATCTCATGCAAGTATTATCGCCACATTCTCCTGTTGTTACAAAGAATGTGACATCTTCTTTCTTCATGTCACTAGTAATTCTGTCACAAACAGTTTTCAACTGTTTATAGTTTGCATAGTCTTTGTATGCAGCAATGTAAATGTTTTCCATATTTTATTAATTTTTGCAAAGATATGGAAAAAACTGGGAAAAACCAAATTTTTACCTAGTAATTTTTGACTTTATGTATTTTTTAAACTCACAGACTTCATCTTCTGTGGCTTCCCTTAATGTTTCATATTTAGGGGTCATGCCAATACGCATCCCCATTTCATGAGTGTACCTAGATGCTTGCAGTTTCGTCTTAGCATAAATGGTTTTTAAGACGGTTTCACCGTTCTTGCCCTCAAATTCACATTTCCAATATCCTTTCATATGTTCAATTGATTTTGGTAAAGATACGAAAAATATTTAATATTACCAAATAATTTAAGAAATATTAATAAAAAATGAGCACTCAGAAATGGGTGCTCATTTTATTTCGCTATATTCTACTTTGAGGTAAAGCTTTCAAGTAATTGGGGTCATTTAGTGGATTACTTACTTTGACAGTACCCCAATCATCGATAATTCGTTTTAAAGCCCTATCACTACTGTAAAACTCTTTACATCCCTTATCATTTTTAAACAATCTCCCTAAGAAGAGTCTATACCATTTCTGTCTAGCATATGGTATCTCACCATTTGAGTTTTTATTCAAACTGATGTATCTTTGGAATCCATCACTAGTTGCCGAACAATAGATGTTAACAAGTATTTTTGCCTTATTATCTCCCCATTCAATCTCTTCCTCAATGGAGTCAAACATTTTGTTCTTAGCAGGATAATTATAAATATTGTCAAGCAGAACATTAAAAGCAATGAACCCATCGCCACTCATAATCTTCTTGGCACGAGAGACATCCCCTAATTCACTAAGACGTTTATAAATTTCAGCAAAGATATTTGTTTTGTTAATCCAATAGGTACGTGCATCATTCATAGTTTTATGTTCGTATTCAGATTTGTTTAAATCGCCAAAAAGCAACTTGGTACATTGGTCTTCTTGAAGATTTGTGAGATTTCTGATATAAAGCATTGCTTTACGAACCTCTCCCTTATCTGCTGACAAAGTGAATGCAGATGTTGTCCATCTAGTAAGACATGTGTTATATACACGCATATCATCTACCATATCCCAATAATTGTCAAAATGGTTTACAACTGCTTTGAAATCATCATAAATGATTTTTCCATTTTCCTTTATGGATGCCTCGTTTATGGCAACAATGGCATTCTTAGTGTTTTGTCCATCTTCTAGATAAAACTCTCCGTTAAACAAACCTATAACAAATGTCTTGACATTTGGTCTAAAACCATTTTTCTTAAACTGTTTAACTAATTCATTACGATGGGATGAACCCTTAGACTTCTCACGTTTGAAGTATACATCTTCCTCATAGTCTTCTTCAACTTCACCAGCAGGACGATTGTACTTAATCTTTTTAAGATTCTTCAAAAACCCATAATCACAACGAATATGGGTCTGTGTTATTCCGTTGATAACATCGGTAAATAATTCTTTATACATTGTTATTGCGTTTAATAAAAAATTTCGTCTGGTAATAATTTGTTATAAATTTTATCAGAAACCATTTCTGCAATTTCTTTTTTGCCGAAATTGTTTATGTGCGCTGTTGGGAATTTTTCAGCAAATATTGCCTTAACAAATTCCCCAATAAATTTATTTTCTATGTCTTTAGCATAATCTTCTGTTTTTGTTACAGCTAGTACCCTAATAAAACATCTACCATATTTTCTAAAATCAGAATAATGGGCATACTCACAACTTACTCCGCTTAAAGAGTGTTCCAAACCACGTTGCCCATAATTTCCTGTATAACCAATATAATGGCCACCTGTGTCGGTTATTTTGTCATAAACAACATAAAACCCACTTAACTCCTCAGGATGTTCGTATCCAAATTCTTTAATATTGTCTATACTATGGTATATTGGGCCATAATTAGTGAAACTGATTGGTTGTATGTTTGTTAAAATTAAACCTTCAATTTTTTCACTATCAATTGGGAAATCTGAAAAATCCCAAGGGTGGTTGTTTACTTTGAGGGCAGATTTAATCTCCTCGATAATTACTCCACTGTTTGTCTCAGTATTACCATTGCTTTTAGTAATATTTTCTTTGAGCGCTGTTAACGTATCTCTTTTCATTTATTTTTTATAATTTGATGCAAAGATACGAAAAAAAAGTTAGACTACCAAATGCCAGTCTAACTTTAACTTTAATTAATATAATCTCTTAATTTTTCTTAATTCTCCAATTGGTTTCAACATATCTTGGAAACCATCTATTTTCTTTCCAATATATTCTTTGCAATAGGATACACGTGTAAGTCTATTCCTATATCTTTGATTATCGGCAGACTTCTTATCTCTGCCCTTGCCATCGAATACCGTACCCCTTACATTAGGATTTCTTGATAATGCCTCTCCAAACTTGCTATGTGCTGTCTTGATGTATAACCTATAATCATGTCCCTCATCAGATAATGACTTGATTATACCACCAACAAAGTTGAATATGATTGTACTTAGTCCTAATCCTTGATAATCAGGGAGAATGACTATTCTTGATATTGAACACCCATAAGGTATACCCTTTCTTGGGGTGTTAAGAATACCCACAAACCCAACTGGTATGTTATTCCATTCAAACAATAAGCATTTACATGATTTATTAAGTTCTGCTGTTAAATAATGCTCTTTTGCAAAACCCATGCTTTTCCAAACAGTAGGTTCTACTCGTCTAACTGTGAGCTGTATCGGTGGTCTTTGTCCTTTTGGATGATTAACCTTCTTTATCTTCATTTTTTTTTCCTTTTTTGCTTGCTCTCGTATTCCTTCATCATTAGTTCTTGTTTTTCCTTCATTTCGTCATAACACTGCCTACACATGGCATAAATCCAATGATGCTCTACTATTGCCTTATTGATGTGTTTTCCACACTCTTCACATGTATGATAAGATTCTTTCTCAGCTTCTTCAATCATCTTGTCTAATTCTTCGGTGGATTTATTTAGATACACCCTTAATCCACCGAATTTCTCCTTGATTTGCCAAATCTCTATCTTATCTCCATCTTTCTTATCCTTATTATAATCGATAATATAATCTATGATTGGCTGGTATAAGTCCTTCCAACCATCACCACATTCTATACCGAATAATTCATAAGGTTCTTTAAGTTCATTATCCATAGTTACCACTCTCCCAAATATTTTTCATCCATTGTGGTGCATTCCTAGTCGCCTCGTTTTCGAGTTTGGTTCTAGGTTCAAGTGCTAGCTTATCAGAGACTTCCTTTGCTTCTTCAAAATTGCTCTTGCTCATTGTGGTACATCTACTGCTTCTGTTAATATATCAACTTCCCTTGGTGATTGGTATACGTTATAGTCTTTAATGTCTTCGTATACCATTTTCTCCATTTCTACATTACCCTCTTCATCCCTATGTTCGAGATTGAACATGTAGTCTGGTTGCAACCATTCAACAATGTCAAAGTGACAGCTTGCAATTATAATCTTGAGATTTTTTTGTCTCGCATATCTCTGCAATGCATGGCTCATTGATTGCGCTGCTGCTCTGTTCACAACAGAGGTATACTCATCAAGCAATACAATGCCCCCATTTGCGTCATAAATAGCCTTTGCTATATCCAACCTAGCCCTCTCTCCATTCGACAGTTCTTGAGGCTTTCTGAGCCACGTAGGGACTGATGCGAGACCCATACTAGCTAGTAGGTCGCAAGTCTCTTCCTCAGATAGTCTTGGGAATTGGCTTATAACGCACTTGGTGTAGTCATACTCTATTGGCTTAACATCGCCATAGATTTCCCTTAAGATTGTTGACTTTCCGCTACCACTCTTACCACATATAAGCAATATATTCCAATTGTCATTATTCATGGCTTCCATGTCTTCCTTTGAGGGTATTGGAACTTCGGTTACTGTTTTCTCTCTGTTTTGAATGTCGTAATTGTCATACAAGAATTGAGTATAATTATCGTTTTCAATTCTGCTCTCTAAAGTTATTTTCCCCATTCGTATATTATAATAATGTTAAGTCTAAAGTTATCTCGTCTATTCCTCTTATGGAATCATATTCAATGGTGAGTACACCATCTTCAACCTTTGTATTTCTTATAACCCAATCAAATGGTTGTTTAGTATCAACGTCTAATGTCATAATTGTTAGTTTTTGCAAAGATATGTAAAAAATGTTAAAATTCCAAATTTTTTGCATGAAAAAAGGAGTCTAGATTATTTCTAAACTCCTTCTTGTTATCATTTCTATTGTATTTGCTCTTATCCTTATAGACACGATTCATTGAAACAAATTGACCGCCACCATTACGTTCAAATTGTTCATCACGGCTAATCATCCTCAGTATCTTGTACTGCTCCGTGCTCTTTGTTGGTTTACTCTTTTTCATATTTTTCTTTTAAAAAGTCATAAAATTTCTCCTCAGTGTCAGAGAGCTTCCTAGCCTTACGCAAGTCCTTCATCATATTGTATGCATACTCTCCTTGTACCTCTGGTAATTCTTTTGGGTCTATTCCTAACATTCTACAAATCCTCCATCATCGTTTAATATAAATGCTTTTCTACAATCTAAACAAGCAAACAACTTTGTTATTATGGGATGCTCTTCTTGTTGACTATGCCCAAACACTTGATAATCCCAAGGCAATTTATCATTAATGGTTTTGCCTTCATTTTCTTGTGTTATCTGGGCAATATCCGTCATTTCCATAACATCACCCCACACAATACTTCCATATCTATCCCATCCACCTCTATAGCGTGATGATTCACAGAGGGATTTGATACCACCTGGAGTATCCTTTAATGTATTCAGATTCTCAACAGTTAAATCACCTATCAAATCCTTGTGGGCTTCATACCATTGTGGGATAAGTCCAGCATGTGTAAATAAATATAGCTTATCACCTATTTTATCTTCATATGCAAGTTGGAAGAGGCTTCTATGTGAACGAAACATTCCTTCGATATGGTAGGCATTGCTTGAATCATATCGTGACTTTGTATAGAATAATCTCTTATCGATATAAGGGAAATCGTGATTACCTAGCAGTAACACAACTTTATCCTTATTATCTGACTTGAATTTGATTATCTCATCGAAGTTGGCGATTGCTTGTTTTCTCGTAATGTTTTCCCAAGGATAAGGGTCTAAATAATCCCCAATGAAGACTATTTTTGATACCTTATCAAAATGTTTTTCAACTGCTCTTTTCCAAAAATTTCTACCGTGTATGTCTGGTATAATCAGTATCATTTCTTTTAATCATCGTATTTAGTTTGTGGGAAATACCCACACATCTTTAGTATACCAATATCCATCAACTTCTTTTCATCATCGATGATAATTTCTGAGTTATAAAGCTTATTCTCATTACAATATTCTAGCCACATTGACAGAACGGTATCCCAATACCCACCTAACATAAAAGACCCATCATCCTTTGGAACAAATGGAAATAGTAGTTCAATGTCTTCATACCAGTTATAGTTTACAAGATTCGGCTTCATTCTATGCTTCTCCTTGCACGTATTGCTATGGTCAACATATCCCTTTATAATTCTAGCCCTTGCATGGAAATACGCCTTATACATTTGTGAAAATGTTTTGAAACGCCAAACCATGCAAGTGTTAAAACTACCCATAAATCCAAAGTACTTTAGGAATTTCATGTATTCCCTATAGGCATCGTCTATAGAAAGCTGCTTGAAGCCAATCATCCTGCTATAATGATAATCAAGCCTAAAACTCTTAAAGTCAATCATGGTTTTTAGTTAATAATTATGCAATTATCAATATGCTTATCCTTGAAATAAGACCAAAGTAAATCGCTTATGTCCCATGCTTTGTTATAATTGAACAAATGCAGATTCAATGGACGGATAATGAAATATTCCCTTATTAGCCACTCGTTAAGATGTGTTCCACACCTTGTTAGGACGCCTTCAAAATAACCAATCATTGCTTGCTTGTTTGTCAAACTAGAACTATAAGGACTGTTTGCCCTTGACATGTAGTACATATAAGAAACTAGTTTTGGGTAATAACCCATAATTTTCATGAACTTAATGTACTCAAGTACAATTTCCCTTTTAGTCTTCTTCCTAGGTTTATCTGTCCACCTCATGTTTTCATATGTCTGGGGGTTCTAAATTGTTAATACTTTATTCTTTTACTTTAAATTTACTTTTCAGTAATTGTTTCTGAATATTCTCATTCAGTTCTTCCCAAGATATTGGCTCATAGTTGTTATTATCAACGCCAACGTCATACTGCATTGGATACGTATATACCAATCTTGGTAGGTCTTGCCCTTTCTTATCAGGCCCACTGTGAACATGTCCATAACACTGATATATCAGTTTCTTTGGCTCACGGTATACACCAGCGTAGCAAAGGAATGGATAATGGTTCAACCAAAGCTTTCTTCCTTCTATCTCGATGAACATTTGCCAAGAAACATATTGGAATAGTTCTTGCTCTGCTTTTGGTGACATGTTCTTTTGGTCATGATTTCCCTTGATGAGAATAATATCTCCATTGAGTTGGTCACGAATCTTCTTCCAAAATTCATAACCTCCCCATGCAAAATCACCGAGGTGAAATACAAGTCCATCCTCTGGAACCTTTTTGTTCCAAGCCTCAATTAGTTTTGCATCCATTTCCTCAATATTCTCGAAAGGTCTGTCACAGAATTTGATAATATTGTCATGCCCAAAATGAGTACCTAGGTGTCGGAGGTGAAAAACACCTCCGACCCATTATTATATTTAAAGTCTACCTTTGTTGACATAATTTTTATTAATTTTACTAACAAGAGAAGTGGATACCCTTAATTGTTCAGAAATATCCTTATTTCTCATTTTGTTATTTAACATTTTAATTATTTTTTCTCGTAATATTTTTGATGTTACATACTTACTCACATATGTTTCATCTATTTTATCCCATTTTCTATTTAGAACAGGAATAACTTTTGTTTTCTTTTTTAATTCTGTGATAATGTTGGAATCTGATATATATAATTCACAGTACCCTTGTTTGTTTAATCTTACATGATTTGTGCCATATCCTAACACTTCACAAAATTCTTTCAATATTTTTTCCCACGATTTATGAACTTTTATGCGTATAAAACAGTCTTTTCTTTTATATTGATGTTCAATGTTTCCATCGCCATCAATATATCCAATCAAAAGGTATTTGATTAGTTCCTTATTGTGGTTTAAGATTGTTTTTGGTGGGTCGTATGTTTTGGTGCTTCTAATATCGAACTTTTCACATAACTGTTCAACAACATCAGTGTGTTTAGCTCTAACACCAATTCCTAAATCTCCCCTATCTTCAAAATTTCCAGTCCAATTAATAAAATCGGCAAATTTGATAACTTGTTCTTTATCCCTCAAAGCTAAGTGGAAACCTATTCTACCATCTTGGAAATGACCGTCTGCCAAAAGGAATCCAATCCAATAGTATGCTTCTGGTGTTTCTTCGAGTAATGGGGATAAGTCACATTTTCTCTTAGCCCTTAGTCTACTTGCACAACTTTTACATGGAGCATCATTCTTTTCTGCTAGCCAATAAGCTGAATATGAACCATAGTTTAACTCCTTACCACATATTTTACAAATTCTTTTATATTTTTCCATAATAAGTATATTTACCTATTATAAATATAATGTTTTTGTGTAAAATATCAATAGTCAGAAGTAAATAATATCATATTTTAGCAAAGATATAGAAAATAAACATATATTCCAAATCCAAGCTATTAAAAATTCTTAAATTAGGACTTTGAGGTCCTCTATTGATAGTGGGTTGTCTACAAGTTCCATAGACCCATCCTTATAGGTAATGAATACTGTTTTATCCTCATTCATAGATATTTTGCTTACTTTATCCTTATCAATATCCTTATGGGTATATGTAAAGAAATGTTTTGAAAGAAGCATCATATCATAAACGGATAATGGTGTTATCTGATTCTCAGAACCATCTTCCAATATTCGATTAAACTCTTTGTCTCTAATGGCGCAAGACTGGATGTAATTATCCATGAAAGTTTCCCACTTAAAGTGTAAAATAGGTAACGTAGAGTCATTTATTATAATTTTATTCCAACAATCATTCCATGTTATTGATGTTTCAGATTCATGGTTGGAAATATTGTCTAATGTTGTTCTAGTGACAAACCAACAATCCCCACCAAGTTCTTCAATCAGAGCCTTTTCATTTGGGAATCTTACATCATCGATTACATAGTTAAATTCATTATTAATCATTGCACGTATTCGATTAACGTGCCAGTTTGTATTGTATTTTCTAATCAAGTCTGTGCCTATGAATTGTAACATTTCTCTGACTGTGCCCATTGTTTTACCATAGCAAACTTCCTTAACTTGCTCCAATGGTATTTCAGTTTCATCGGATAATATCTCACAAAGCTCATCACCAATGTATAGTGAAATGTCTATTCCTTCATTCTTAGCTTGGTTTAGGGCTTCTACTGAAATATCCAATAAGTCTGCGCATAACTGCTTAAGCGGTAGGGCAAAATATAATCTTTGATAGCCAAACTGTTCACATATCTTAGCTAGTTCTGTCTTGCCGCTTCGCATACGTCCAGCTAGTCCAATTATCATATCATTTACTTTTCTAACGCCTTATTAATAACATCCGTAAAGTCCTTAAGTGATACATTACCCATGAGTTTATATTTTGCTTCATCATTCTCATCAAGTAAGAGAATAGTTGGAACTGACCTGATGTTGTATTTTGCTACCAACAAGTCTGCATCTTCATCATTCTCAATATCAACACTCTTGAACTCAATGTCCTTATATTCTTCCATTTCTGAAACTTTCTTAAAGGTGTTTGCAAATACACGGCAAGGCCCACACCAAGAAGCACCTGCGTCAATAATTTTCTTAACCATATTTGTTAGATTTTTTTCTTGTTTTTAAGTAAACTTGAGAAAGCATTAATCTTCCTCTTATTATTTGTTGTTGTTTTTAAGTCTATTGTTGAACTTGTAAATATCTTTTTATCTATTTTCTTGGCATTTGCCACAATGGATTTTGCTGTTTCTTCGTTTATAATTACTTTTGTGGTCTTGCCAAGTACCCTATTTACTTGATACTCAATTCTCCTTAGTATCGCAATGCTGTTTACGTTAGATGTATCGAATTTTTCAAAGTCTTTTTCATCAATGAAACCAAGAATGTTCTTTGCTCTAGTGTAGGCAACATACATAAGGTTGTATTCTTGCCTAACCTCCCAATCCTTCTTAGCTGACTTACTAGGCATTAATGATTCACAAGCAATAAATACATTATTGGCTTCCAATCCCTTTGCCTTATGTATTGTTGAAAGGGAAATGCCATCTTTCTTGTCTCTCTTTGGGAAGATTTCATCAATCTTCTCTATAATCTCATCTGAGGTGTTGATACCTTCGGCTAGGATTTCAAGGGCATTAATCATATCAATCTTGTTCTGGATTTGTGGAGAATTCATTGCTGTTTCCGCATCAATTCCAAACTTCTCCATTAATTTATTCCTAGACACAAATAAATCATCATAAAGCCTTACAAAAACGCCATCTTCCTTGCAATCAACATTTAATACGTCTTGTTTGGTGCTCTTAACGATTGCCTTGAGGTTATTACCGATGTCTTTTCCTCTGATGAATGCTTTTTTACCTAGTTTTAGAAATTCATTATATATCTGTACCAATGGTGCATTGTTCCTGCATAGAATCATATCACCATCTTTAACCATGTCCAAAGACACATCCCTTACAATCTTACCTTCTACTGCATTGGCAGCAGCTTCAATTGATGGGACAATTTTCTTTGCAAAATCAACGATATTCTTACCACATCTATATGATATGCTGAGTGGAAGACATTTTGTATTAGGTATTGACTTTAATGCGTTAAATGATTCTGGGTCGCCTCCACTGAATGCATACAGCATTTGACTTCTATCACCCACCGACATCATCCTTGTACCCATCTTAAAGCACTTAAGTACCAACTCTCTTTCTGCCTTATTCATGTCTTGGCACTCATCGACCATTATAAAGTCATATAAGAGTCCTAGAGGCTTTAAAAAGAGTACATTGGGCAACCATACCATATCGGTATAATCAATCGTTTCTAGGGCATTTTTACCCCACTCCATGACTTGTAAAGCAATCTCCTTTTCATCTGCTATTGTGTCAATTCCATATCTATCCTCGATGAAGTCCAAATCCTTTACTGTTTGGCATAAATAGAATCTACCAAAATCCACATATTTCTTGATATTATCAAGGTATCTGAAATACTCTCTACCTCTAAGGGTATAAGTGTTAATCGAAGTTAGTTCCTTGATATTATTCTTAATATATGCGTCATACTTGAATGGTTCTGGAATTGCACTCGCTTGCGGTATGTTTTTCTTTATGAAAAGTAACCCTAGTCCATGAAGGGTTCTAACCTCTACATTTTCTCTATCCTTTGTTTTCTTTTTAAGCTCAGTTACAATATCCGTGTTGAATGCGGTAAGTAATACTTTACTATTCTCTGGAATAAAATCCAAACACTTAACCAATGTTGTAGATTTTCCGCTACCAGCTGCTGCTTCAACTACCAAGTGTCCTTGCTCATGTTCTATCCAATCGAATATTGCCGTTTGGTAAGGACTCCAAGGATATTCTACTGTTGTAATCTCTTTCTTTTTCCTTGACATTTTAACATCTTTTTGCAAAGATATAAAAAAAATGTCAAAAAAACAAATAATGGGATAGGAAATTTCTTTCCTACCCCATCTTTTATACTTGGAAAACCAAGTGGTGAAGTATAGTATTCTTACTCGTCAGTATCAAGCTGTCCCAAGAAGTTCTTCATGTAGTTACGGAACTGAGGATTGTTCTTGCAAGTACTCTTCATCTTGTTAATGAAGTCAGAAACCTTTGGGTCATTCTCAAGGGTGTCAATCTCTTGCTCTCTGCGCTTTGCCTCTCGAACTCTCTTATCCTTTTCCTCAAGGAAACGAACAAGTGCTGTTCTAGGAGCATTCTCTACGTCAATCTCTGTATCCCAAAGATGCTTCACGATGATTTTGGTAAGTTCATCACGACCCATCAATGCGAAAGGTGACTTAGGTTCTTCCTCTTCCTCATGTCTTGGGGCTTGGCGTACTGGACGCTGTGGACGTGCATACGGCTCTTCGTCACCAATACCAAGCTCACGCTCAATCTTCTCACGAATATGAGGTGGAATGTTCTGTGGGTCAAAACCGTGAGGTGGCATTGGCATGCCAAAAGGATTACGATGAGGCATTCCACCGCCCATTGGCATTGCGCCACCGATAGGACGTGCAAACGGATTTGGCTGTGGAGCACGTCTTTCCTCACGCTGTGGTTCACGCATCACGTGTGGATTAACGTTATCATACGAACCAAGTGGTGTCTGCTCGATAGGCTCGATTGCGAGTGCGAAACCGCTAGCAAGAAGCAGCTTACCGAATGTCTCGACACTAATGTCTTCACCCTCACCATCAAGAATCTTGTAGATTTCATCAACGTTAACGTCAATTACATCTGCCAATTCCTCTGGACAAGAATCATTTTCATTCAGAAACTTCTCTACCTTGCCCTTAATGTCAGTCTTATATTGGTTAATCCAACTTTCGACCAAAGCTAAAAATTGTTCTCTCATTATTTTCTTAGTTTAAAATTGTAATTCAATGCAAAGATATATACTTTTTTTGATAATTCAAAATATTTAAGACTTTTTAACATTACTCTTCCTTTTCCTTAACGTTATTAAAGCAGCCCATAAGCCTTCTTTCTGATTTCGATTAGTATATCGTTAACTGCGTCAACATCAATTGTTTCTTTGATGGTTGACTTTTCAATAGCCTTATCAAGAGCTGCCTTGTCAGCCTCAACTCTCTCCATAAGTTCATCATACTCATACTTATGGTTACGAATGTTCATAAGGAATTCCTTATCTTCCTTTCTCTCTAGGTTAATCCCTTGACCCTCTGCGATTTCCCTACCCATGTGCATAAGTCTAACACAATGCATCATGTTCTTAGAGTCATAGTTCTTATCGAGATTTGACTCATAACGCTTTGGATTACGGAACTTCTCCCAGTCCTTATATTCCTTATACTTCTTGCAATGGTCTTTGAAACCACTCTCATTGTAAACCATCCAACAAAGTGGTTTTTCACCCTTTGAAACAGATGAGCCACGCATATCAGTTGAGGTATCTAGGCACATTCCACGATAATGGATTACTTCATTATGGGTATCATACCAAAGCTTAAGTTCTTGCTTGTTCTTGATGCCGTAAGACTCCCTAATGAAAGCTGCGAATTTTCTCTCTGCCTCAGTGGTCTTACCATATCCGAACCATCCAAGGAAAATCAAACCAAGTGGATTTGCCCCAAATGCTGCAAGCTCAAGCTTTTCGTAATTCATGCCATAATGCTCAAAGTGAGCACCCCAATCATAGTACACACCATAAGTATCGTGCATATTGGGGATATGAACTAGTCCACAGAAATCCTTGTTAAGACCTCTATTAGCAAGCCAGTTTCCAATCTTTGTGCTACCTTGCTTATAGAAAGTATATGCAAAGTCAAATGGAGTTAATCTCTCTGTGACTGGATTTACAATCTTCTTATTCAAGCCACGAGCCTTACGAATCTGTTCAAATGCGTACTCAGTGAATGGCTTGAAGCACTCCTTGGTGATAAATTGGTCTCTGTTCTCAAGCAATGGCATGATAATGTCTGATGGAGGTGTAATAATCTTGTCCTCTGGAACAAACAATGCCTCCAATACTGTTGGATTTGATTTCAACAGCATGTTACAGAACTTACCAATCTCATACCAAGTTGTATCGTTTCTTTCATCGGAAACTTGTTCTGCATAATCAATACCAAGACCAATCACAGCCTCCTTTGGAGCAATGAAGACTGCGCTTGTATCTACATCTGAATCTTTGTTGTTTAGCCCATATAGGTGACTACCACGAATGTATTCGTAAAGTAGTCTCTTATCATTGGTAATTGTTTCAAAAGTATCTTTCATTTTTTCTCTTATATAGCTACAATATCAATTGGCTCTGAATGAGGTAATTCAACTTCTTTTACACCCCATTCTTCTTTAATGACATCTATTTCATCTTGTTCACATAGTTGTACTTGCTCTATGGTAAGAACTTTGTAATATTTACCATCTTGGGCATTCATTACACAACATGTATTGTCAGTATATTCATAGAGAAATACACATAACATTACTTCTTTACTGTGATGATTGAAAACCCTTACGCAGTCACCTTTTTTAAATGTTTCTTTCATTCTAATTCATATTTTTTAATTAAATGTACCGCAAATGAATTTCCTTCAAGTGCGCTATCCTTTACAAACGTTATCAGTTCATTCAAAAAATCTTTTGAGACCTCAACGTTATTATTCTCTAAGGAGTTATTCTTATCTTCCATGTGTCTAATAAACTTTTTCCTTTCTCGTTAAGATGCTTTTCTAAATTAAGCATTGTGTCAATGGGATTCATGTTTGAATCCTCAAGGCACTTGTCATTTTCAGTTGCCTCAATATATTCACGATAAGTCCAAGAATCACGACCAATCTTAGGAGACATGAGACAAATGTCATCAAGTGTTTTATTGTCCTTTTTCATTAAATCCTTTATGGACAATAATGTAATCTGTTTGGCTTGTTCTCTTGTAATCATATTAAAACGCTTTATGATGCAAATATACAAAAAAAAAATGGAACAACCAAATATTGCTCCATCTTTTAATATTATTTAACCATAGTAGAATAAGGCTTCTTCATCTTCATGTGCATAAAAGCAATTCCAATCACAATCTGCGTAACATTCACAGTGTGAACAGAGTTCATAATCAAAAGCTGTCACTTTAAGATAGCATTTTGGTTTTGGTATTTCTAGCTTCATAACGAAGGTATTTTCTGTATGCTATCGTTATTAAGTTCCACCTTACAATCAAGATAGCCTTTCATCCTATTATATAATCTGATACTAAGTTGACCATCTTTCATTGATATATTTTTCTCAATCCAATGCCTATCAACCTCATACCTAGCAATGACAGTATCACCATCCATCACATTGACGATTCCATTTATCTCCTTATACTTCATACATTATTAAATATAATTCTAGATTCAACGTAAGAACGTCCTTCTCCAGTTAGTATTGGCATTTCCTCATCAATGAACCACTCGCCATCATCATTCTTGACAACGGCAGTACCACGTTTCTCCACTATTGATAGGTTATTCCAGTTGATACCGAACTTATCCATCAACATGTCTTGAACTTGACTTGTATTCTTACCATGCAACTCTTTGTGTGGGAACATTGATTGACCCAAGCTATTAATGCTGTTTCTAGTAGCATCCTTTTGTCTCCAAAGTATGCAGTTTGTCACCTCCTCAACTGGAATATTGAAACATCTTGCATCAAACAACGCACCTTGCTCAACTGCTCTCTTATAGGTCTTAATCAATTTCTTTACTGATTCAGAAAGTTCTTTGCCATAGGTTTCTACATCTTTAACGACCTTTGCATGCTCATTTGTGAACTCACGAACTTTCTTTAGGAAAATCCTATTGAAATATAATGTACACATTGCTGCTGATACAGAACACATCTTTTGAACACTATAATCAAACCATGCGTCAGTATCAATTGCATTGTAATCTACCAATACAAGAGTGATTTCATCTGATTGTGTGTAACCCAATACACAGCCTTGAATACTTTGGCACAATTCAAGTGTAGTTTCTTGCATTGTCTCAAGCATTCTTTTGTCAAATGGTTTCACAAAACCTCTTGTAAATGTGTGAAACGCCTTACCATCCAATCTAATGATGATTGGCATTCTTCTTACGAGATAAGTCTTTGCTCTATTCTCGTAATTATTTTTCATTCTATCACCTAAACTATCTCTTTTTGCCATAACATTTAATAAATTAAAAAGGTGAGTAATTTACACTACCCACCTTTTTTTGTTTTAGAATTCCCAGTCTAAATCGTCTTCATCCCACCAATCGGTTTCTCCGATTAGGTCTATACCCATAGGTGGTGCTTCATTAAGCTTCTTGCGGATAGCATTACATCTATGTGCTGTAACGCCCTCTGGTCTTGCTAGACCACGCTCAACGCAATCTT
Organism: Isotricha sp. YL-2021b; assembly: GCA_023805745.1. Lineage (NCBI taxonomy): Eukaryota > Ciliophora > Litostomatea > Vestibuliferida > Isotrichidae > Isotricha > Isotricha sp. YL-2021b. The sequence goes on from JAJJKW010001448.1 coordinate 392,811, forward strand.
CACCAGCTGAAACGAACTCGTCATACAACATGTGGTCATACTCAAAGTCCTCGTGATTGTCATAATCACTTCTACGTGGTTCATCTATTGCGAACTCTGCACCAAAGCGAAGATTCTCATCTGCTGGCTTGCCACTTATACCCCACTGTGGGATAGGTGCTGGTGGCATAAAGCTGTGATTCTTGAACCTTGGAGGTGTCAAATCACGCTCGAATGTCTGAGGCTTCTTAAAACAGCACTCAGTCTTGTGTTCACACTTCTTATTAGCCTTGGGCTTATCGAAAGCCTCTTCAATAAGAGAGGTGATTTCTTCCATCAGTCCTTTCATTGATGGAAAACCGATAACAAAAATTTTTGCTTCCATAACTCTAATTTGTTTTGTTTATTGTATTGTCAAATTTTAGGGTTTGACAATGCAAAGATATAGACTTTTTTTCTAAAATCCAAATTTTACGCAACATTTTTTTTTGATTTTGTTAACATTTTAACGTCTTCCACCAAAATGACCACCTCTAGTAGAACTTCTTTGAGGATTAGATGGTCTATGATTGCCCATTCCACTTCTATTACTATTATGTGGAGGTCTATTTACATTTGGTCTGTGACTATGCCCACCATTATGATTTGATATGTGTCTATTATCGTGTCTTGGCGGTGTTACGTGGTGTCGATGAGGGGCATTGTGTGGTGGTCTGCGATTGAAATGTTCTCTTGGAACTGGTCTGTACCAACTACCAAAATGCTCTGGAGGTAATACCCTTCTGTATCTGTGAAAATAATACCTATCATTTACCCAATAAGGATAATAGTACCAATTTCTATACATATAGTACATAACCAATCCATCAGCATTAAGAATTGGTGTTCCATATGTAATGACAACTGTTGCATCTACTTCACCATCATACACATCATCTTGTGCTTGAACGGTGGCAACACAAGAACTAAGACTTAATGATAAAGTCAAAGCGATTAAAAAACTTAAAATCTTTCTCATACGCAATAAATTTTATTATAACTATTGCAAAGATATTGATTTATTTCTTGATTTCCAAGTGCTTATAGCAGATTTAGGGATTTTATGAGTAAAAATAGGAAATACTATACCCATAGTAGTATTTTCCCTATTGCTTATTTTTCTTATGTAAAGCGTAGCGTTCTCTATTTCTTTGTTTTATTTCTTCTTTATGCTTTTCCCTATATTCTCTTGCTTTTAATTTTAATTCTTCTCTGTGTGCTTCACGATATTTTTTCTTTAACTCTAGTATTTTTTCTCTATGCTCTTTTATATAATTTTTTGAATATTCTATTTTTTCTTTTTTATGGTGTTCATATCGTTTTTTATCAGTTTCTTGTTTTTCCTTCTTATGTTCAAACCAATATTTTTTCATATATTCTTTTGTATGCTCTTTGTTTGCTTCATAGTATTCTTTTATTTTATCTTTATGAGTCTCATAATACAGTTTGCTTTTCTCTTTTATCTTCTCGTTGTTCTCTTTTTTATATTTTTCATAATAAATTTTATTTTTATCTTTAAATTCCTTTTCATTTTTATGCCTTTCGTAATATGCTTTCTTATAAAGTTTATGTCTTTCTTTTTTTTCATCTTCTGTTAGCGTAAGTGGTCTCAATTGACCACCTATTTGTCCTCCACATGATTTATTCAAAACGTTATAAATACCATTTTCTTTATAATAATTTATCCAGTATTTTTCACGTTCAATACCCTCTTCAATTGATAAATCATTCTCAATGATTATCATTTTAGGATGTTCAACTCCGTGTTCACTACTGAATTGGTAGGTTTTTTCACTTTCTCTATGCTTATGCTGATAATGTCTCCCCTTTGGGTTTACAGTTCTACCGATATAAATGGTACTAAATTCTTCCCATACATATATGTAAATGTTGTCTCTATTTTTTCTCATATTTACTATATTACTTTTTATAATAAATAGAGAAAATTTTAAAAAAGTCAACAGTTTTCCCACTGAAGGTTTAGGGATAACCCTACTCTCATAGGGAATCCATCAACAATGTCTTCTTGTTGAAGACTAGCTTTTTATTCTTTAGGAAATTTGATATTGCCAAATAGTGTGATATGCTAATCCCTCTATATTTGTCATCCCCAACTTGGAAATTCCTACCCACATCACTTGTTATGCGGTTTCGGCAAACTACCTCGCCACAATAACGTGAAAAGCTAAAAACCTCATCATGTCTTGACTTAGTTCCTAACTTATTAATGTCATCTATGCAAACATATTCGTTTGATGAAGATAGTGTAAATGCTGCTCTTTTCTCTAAAGATGGTATTTTATCGAATAATTCCAATTGTTGTTCTTTCATGATGCAAAGATATATATAAGATATGTAAAAAACAAAAAATAGAGGTTAAAAAAACAAAAAATGGAGGCTTAGTTGCCTCCATTGTAATATTTCATAACTTTGTTGTAATATCCTACACTTTTATTCTTCCAGCCATTATTCTTCAAATAGAATCCTCCACAGTTCCAACACTTAATGGCTTTCTCAATGTTATGTTCCTTATTATGGGTCTCTTGAATCAGAACAAACATTTCCTTTGATTTTTGAACGTTATATCTATCAGCCAAGGTATAACGCTTATTAGATTTTTTCCTCTGAAGAATGAGGTTGCACTCCTTCACCAATACTGGTGTAATCTGTAAGATTCCTGCACAATCACCTACTAGATTATGTGCCTTTGGATTTCCCTTACTTTCGACTTGAACGATGGCATCAATTACTTTACTCCAATCGTATGCGTCAGTTTTTTCTTGTGCGTTAACTGTCAACGAAAGGATTGACAATAAGAACGCTAAAATTAAATTTTTGTTTTTTCTCATCACTTAAAAATTTATGTGAGGCTCGAATCAATTCCAATTGACCGATGTTGATGACGATATGTGAGAGCGAGTTACGTCATCTTTCTCCTCTTAGTTTAAAAATTGTAGTTTGACAGACTCCTATATTTACTAATTGTACCATTATACCAATCGTCAAGCAATTGGCTTACGAAGCCTTTTCTTTCAGTATCGTTTGTTATTCTATTATAAAATTCTTTATCTAGTGCATCAAGCACGTCTTGTTTCCAACATGTCATCTTAGTTGGCTGTCCATTATCTAGTTTCATAAACACGCCAACAATCTTACCCTTACCATCGTCATAAGGAATTGCCTTATAGTTTGCGGTAAGGAAATCAGAACCATGATTAACATGGTCTTCATAACACGCTTCCTTTAACAAATTCTGTTTAAGTGTATTTAAACCGTTTTCAGATAATATGAACTTTCTCATAATAAATCTCGTTTATTATAATAAATATTCCTTTATCATCTTTTCGCTCAATGGTATGAGATAAAACACTGCTTCTGGAATCTCAAAAACGTCTACGAATCCAAGTCTTTTCCAATAGCTATGAGTCTTTAAATCTCTTTCTACACCTATCCAAATGAAGTCGTAATTATCTCTCAAGAACTTAACATTGAAGTACAACATCTGTTTATCGAGATTAGTTCCACGAAGTCTCTCATCAATGATAAATGAATGTCCATTCACTTGAACAAACCTATCTAGATATTGAGATAACTCCTTTTCCAAAAATGATATTGGAGAACCCAACTTTATTGGACACTCACAGAATATGAGCAAACCATATATCTCATTTGTTTCCTTGTCTACTAGCTTAATTGATTCATCCAAAAGTACCTTGGATTGACACAATTGCTTGTATGCCTCTGCATCACATGACAAGTCGAATGCTTTAGCCAATGTTTTACATATTGGTACTAAATCTTCTAATGAGGTCTTCCTTATTTCGACCCTTTCCAACAGCTCTTTTTGAGTTAACTCATTGTCTATGAGCTTGTTGCATAAATCTATCATCATAAAGATTCTCGATTTACATTTGCAAAGATACTAAAAAAAATTGAAATAACCAAATTTTTTAGCATTTTTTTGCTTATTTTACATAAAAGGGGAGATTAAAAAAACCTTCAATCCCCCCAATTGTTTAACTATAAAATATCTAAAAATTACGAGCTTCTTATTGTATTACAATCTCTCCGTTTTCGCAAGAGGCACTGAACGTATAGTTTGGCTGGTATTCATGTTCAAGCATCAATTCAGTGATTTTATCCTCGATGTTGTTTTGGATGAGTCTAATGATTGGTCTCGCACCAAATTCTTTCTTTTTTATAGCTTCTACATGTATATAGTCTACAACATCATCAGTATATACTATATTATATTCTATACTATTTAATCTCTTATTAAATTTATTAATCTCTAATTTAACAATATTTTTAAGATTATCATCAGTTAAACTATTAAAATATACTATTTGGTCTAGTCTATTTAAGAATTCTGGTGTAAACTTCTTCTTCAACTCCTTATCAATAATCGACTTCTTGTTTGCATCCTCACTGCTAACAAAGCCAACACCACCTCCCATTTCAGCAGCCTTTCTAGCACCGATGTTTGATGTCATGAGTACGATAACGTTCTTAAAGTTAACGATTTGTCCTGCACTATCGGTTAATCTACCCTCATCAAATAACTGAAGGAATACATTATAAACCTCTTGGTCTGCTTTTTCAATCTCATCGAGAAGCAATACACAATGCTGCTTATGTTTAATGGCCTCTGTGAGCTGTCCTCCATTTTCATATCCAACATATCCTGGTGCAGCGCCTGTTAACTTAGAGACTGAGTTTTTCTCTGAATATTCAGACATATCAATTCTGATAAGTGCCTTTTCATCACCGAAGATTTCCTCTGCAAGTTTCTTTGCAATGAGAGTCTTACCACTACCAGTTGGCCCTACAAACAATAGGTTAGCCATAGTCTTTGCCTTATCACCAAGTCCAACTTTGTTTCTCTTGATAACTCTACATATGGCATCAACAGCCTCATCTTGTCCAACGACATTTTCCTTCAAAATATCATCGATATGTGCAATCTTAGCCTTTTCATCTGATGACAATTTGCTTACTGGAACCTTTGTTATTTCTGATACAACGTCAGCAATATCATTTTCTGTGATGTCGATTCTCTCAACGCCAAGATTCTTGATGTCTCTCTTGTAGTCTGCGAGGTCTGAGGCCAATACATTTTCTTCAATTGTCAATGAATCAATCTTTTCAAAGTCACCATTATTGAGGGCTTCATTCTTTTCCTCTTCAATTTGGCGCATTCTCTTCTTTGTATTCTGAATTTCGATTGGTTCTCTATCCACAAGTGCAGTCTTAGCACCAGCAAGGTCAATAATGTCAAATGCTGAATCTGGTAGACTTCTATCCGTTATATATCTCTCAGCAAGCTTAACAGCCTTTTCAATTGTCCTTTCTCCATAATTTACGTTATGATAGTCCTCATAGTATTTCTTATTTTCACTAAGCACTTTAATTGTATCTTCAATTGATGTTGGTTCGATTACAATCTTTTGGAGTTTTCTAGAAATCTGGGCGTTTGACTCAATTGCATTTCTATATTCCTTGAAGGTTGTTGTTGCAATCACCTTAACAGTACCTTCAGATAACAAGTTTCCAATCATGCCACTGATGTCACCATCCTTTTCTTTACTTCCGCTTTTTAGAACAGTATGAATATCATCAATGAAAAGAATATACCTATCTGAAGCTTGTAATGCATCGATGAGGTTTTTCATACGCTCTTCAAACATACCTCTAAAGTGTGTTCCACTTACAAGTGCCATTGGATTGAGCATTATAATTTCCTTACCCTCAAGAACAGTTGGTACTTTGTTCTCCTCAATCATCTTTGCGATACCATAGACAATTGCTGATTTTCCACAGCCCCCTTTACCCACAAGGACAGCATTATTTTTCTTACGCCTTGAAAGAACTTGAATAATCTCTTCAATTTCTTCCTTTCTTCCAATAATATCATCAATCTTGCCATTCTTGGCTAGCTTGTTCAAGCTAGTCGTAAATTGTTCGATTGCTGAATCAGATGAAACGTCTGTAGTTATCATTTTAGTATTCACTTGACTCTTCAATGGTATATCTTTTTTTGGTTTCGTTATCTTCTTTGGCTTTAATTTGTTTGCTTTTATTACCTTTTCTTGAGCTGTTGTACTAATATCACATTTATTATATATGAATTCGTATTGAAGCATGAACTTGCTAAAAATAGCCTCTTCTTTAAAACCATTGTCCCTATTCAAAATGGCAAGCAACACATGTTCTGTTCCTATTTGAGAATTGTTAAGCTTTTCGGATTCGGTGGCAGCACAATCTAGTATTCTTATTAATTCTTCATTGAATCTTACATTGCCATCTTTCATTTGTGGGTTTATGTGAGAATCGATTACTTCAACATACACCTTTCTTAATTCATCTATATTGTTAGACATTAAACAATTATCTAGGATGAGGTTCGCATGACAATCTCTAGTATCTAAGATAGCGAGTATCAAATACTCTGGTGTTAGTACATCTGTTGGAAATTCGTTCAACAGAACTGTTGACATATAATCCAACACTCCGTTTAATTCAATTGTGTAATTAGTCTCGTTCTTTTTACTCATAATTTCATATTTTATACTTAAAATATAATGATTTTTTATAAAAAAAGCAACAGGAACATTTGGTTTTTTAACAAATTTTGTATATCTTTGCAAAAATATGTTAAAACAATGATTAAAGAATATGATGTATATCGTAAATTATCTGATGAAATGATTAATAATGGCTCTTGCATAATAGGGTTATTTATTAAATTGGTTATTAATACTGGGTTAAACCATAATGAATTGTCAAAATTTTCTTGGGATGATTTAAAAGACAAAAAATATGGTAAAAATGTTATAGACGATATTGACCTTTCTAATACCATAGAGAAAGTGTTCAATACTGTCAAACCAATATCTAGTCAGCAAAAATTTTTATTATCTAGAAAAAAACTAGTATTTTCCCCACAAAGGATTAATACTATACTAAAAGATATTAATGAAAATTTAACAATTAACTTTTTGCGTAAAATCTTTTGTAAAATGTTTTTAGAAAAAAATGGTAATGATGCCAATGCTTTGGTAAAATTGCAATCATTATTGGGACATTCGAATACTGGAATTACTGCTAATTTCATTGGTAAAAAGGAAAAAAAACATAGAATAATTAACGGATGTTGTTATATCATAAAAGATGACCTTTATCCACAGTGGTATAAAATAGGAAGAGCTGTTAATGAAGTAATAAGAGAAGGTACTCTTCTGCATCACGCACCAATGTTAGAAATGTTTAAAATAGTAGAGACAAAAGATTATGTGGCATTAGAAAATATTATACATAAGGAATTAGATGAATATAGAGCACCTGCAAGGAAAAATGGAAAACGTCCAGAATGGTTTAAATTAACAGATGATAAACTTAAAGAAGTGATAAACAAATATAATTTTGTAGATTATAAATAATTTTTTTTTATATAGCTATGATTTTTAGTTAGTTATGTTGTATTTATTATTATGAGAAACAATATTAAAAAGACAACAGAACAATTCATTGAAGATGCAAAGCATGTTCATGGAGACGAATATGATTATTCAAAAGTGGAATATATCAACGCCAAAACAAAAGTTTGTATAATATGTCCTAAACATGGTGAATTCTGGCAAACACCGACACATCATTTGGGGGGATACGGCTGTCCAAAATGTAGGTATATAAAATCTGCTAACAAAAAAAGAAATACAAATGAATGGTTTGTTAAAGAAGCTAAAGAAGTTCATGGAGATAGATATGATTATTCAAAAGTAAAATATTGTAGGAGAGATAAAAAGGTTTGCATAATATGTCCTAAACATGGTGAATTTTGGCAACTTCCTGGAAATCATTTAAAAGGCTGTGGATGCCCATCTTGCGGTGGAAATAAAAAATATACATTAGAAGATTTTATAAGACGAGCCAAAGAAGTTCATGGAGATAGATATGATTATTCAAAAGTAAAATATGTAAATTCTCTTACAAAAGTTTGTATAATATGTCCTAAACATGGTGAATTCTGGCAAACACCAAGTTGCCATATTGGAAGGCATTATGGATGTCCTGTATGTGATGAATCCCATTTAGAGTCTGAGATAAGAAAACTATTAAATGATAATAATATTAATTACATACAAGAATTTAATGATAAATGGTTAGGTAAACAATTTGTAGACTTCTATTTACCAAAACAAAATATTATAATCGAATGCCAAGGTGAAGGACATTTTTCACCAGTTAGATTTAATGGTATAAATTGGGATAAAGCAAAAAAGAACTTTTTGAAAACTCTCAAACTAGATGAGGAAAAAAAGAACAAATGTATAAAACATAATAGTAAATTATTATACTATAGCGATTTAAAAATAAAATATCCATATAATGTTATAACAGATAAAAATAAACTTTTAAAAATTATACAAAATGAGTAAAATATTTAATTTGTATACAAAGGATGAAAATGGGAAAGACATAGACCGTACTTGGTATCAATCATCAAATATTAAGTATAGTGAATGTATTGACCATGACAACGACTTAAAAACTTTGAGAGTAGTATTTAACAATGCAACTCAATATGAATACAAAAATGTTGAAGTTGCTCAATATTTGCTTTTTAGGGATGCTGCTTCGCAAGGTAAGGCTCTCAATGAGTATATTAAACCAAAGGGCTATGAATATGAGAAGCTTGAGAATGCCGACCTTGCGACTCTAGATGGTGAACTCACATTCAGAATGGAAGATGGTATCTTTGTATTCTATGAGGGTGGTAAACTAATAATGAAGGATAATAAGGATAATGTCATATGCGAAAGGGAAGTGAAACTGACACCAGAAGCATTTGACACAGTTTGCGCTGCTCTTGAGGCAGTTGGCAAACAGCTCTACACTGAAGGAAAGGACTTTGAAAATGGGGATTAGTTTAGCTGAAGAGTTTAGGACTGTAATGGAAGCGGTACTTGTTGTATTCGTAGTTCTAAAACTAACAAACGTAATTGCTTGGCCTTGGGTATATGTTCTTATGCCGTTTTGGATTCCTTTTACTATTTCAATCGTAATAATAATGTGGTGGAAATTTGTGGTAAATTATGGAAAAAAATGATAGATTATGCCTATATGATGCTGCAATAGCGAAATGGGGTGTCGGTGCGCAGAAGAACATGGCCTATGAGGAAATAGGAGAGTTACTTACAGCCCTAGCAAGAGACGATAGAGGTAGGGTTACAACTGAAGAACTATTGACTGAATTGGCTGATGTTACGATAATGTGTGAACAAATGGCATATATTCTTGGTTTCGAGGATTATGAAAAAGAAATTGATAGGAAACTAATAAGACTAAGAGACGAAAAACTTAAAATGTAATGGGAATAATAATTAGTAGTTTTAAGGGTTGTGGACGTGAGTATCTTGAAAACACACACGGAAACAAGATAAAGATATTCGATGCTGTTAAGGAAGTCTCTAGTGATGATGCTGATGGGTATGTTAATAGTGTATTAAGCGTTGTAAACGATTATGACATTGTATTCATCGATGCATCTGAGAAGATTAGGGATGCCTTTAACGAAAGGAATATTGATTATGATGTGTTTTATCCAAGCGCAGAAAGAAGAGGTGAGTTTATCGAGAATCAAGTTAGGAAAAGGAGTAATCCAAAGGATATTCGAGAATTGGATAAGAATTTCGAGGAATGGGTTAATGATATTGATAACGATGAGTCACCAAATTGCTATAAGCATAAACTAAGCAATAAGGGAGAATTTATAGGAAATGCTCCAGTAATAATGCAATACATTAATAGTTTACAGTCAAATGAATAATCTAGAGGAACAATGGAAAAACCTTCATGAAGCAAAGCTTATGATGAGAAGGGTAAAGCGAGATTTAAGATGGCTTAGAAAAATGATGGTAGTTGCTCAACAAGAGATTTGCCAACCTAAACAAAGTTATTATGAATAATACGGACAGTCAATATCTTTCGTTACTGCAAGATATAATGAATAATGGTGTCGAAAAAGACACTAGAGCTGGACACGTTAAGTCCTTATTTGGAAAACAACTTAGGTTTGACCTTAAAGAAGGTTTTCCTCTGCTTACAACAAAGAAAGTGTTCACCAAGGGAGTTATTCACGAATTGTTATGGTTTTTACAAAGACCATATAATTCTCATGGTAGTATGAATATTGAATACCTTATCAGAAATGGTGTACATATCTGGGATGATGACGCATACCGTTGGTTCAAGAATACAATTGCCAAGGAATTCAAGCCGAAGCAGTATATGGTATGTGTTAGAGAAAATGATGATTTGATTGCTCATACCGTCACAGCAAGACCTCCTAGTTATGAACATTGGATTGAAAGTGACTTAAGGTTGAAAGACGAAAATTGGCTTCAAAATATCACAAAAGAAGAATTTTTAGACCTTACATTACAGAGAGTTGAAATATGGAGTTCTTTCATGTCAAGATACAGATTTGGTGATTTAGGACCAGTATATGGAACACAATGGAGACATTTTGGCGATACGTCAATAGACCAGATATATCAAATTATTAATACATTAAAAACGAATCCAAATGATAGGAGAATGTTATGTGTTGCGTGGAATCCAGCTAAGTTAGATGAAATGGCACTTCCTCCTTGTCACGTGATGTTCCAATTCTATACTAGGGAATTATCACACAAAGAAAGGATGAGGATATTCAATGAGAGATATATGAAGTGTGAAATTCCTAAGAAATATTATGATTGGTTCAAGGAATATTCAAAGAATACACCAGAGAATGCGGATGTTTCAATGCCTAATGATGGTAGTGATTATGACATTGCCGACATTCCTAGATATGGATTAAGCTGTATGTGGACACAAAGAAGTTGCGATTGCCCTAGTGGAATTCCATTCAATATTTCTTCATACGCTCTATTAACTTATATGATTGCAAAGTTGGTTAATATGGTTCCAGATGAGTTAGTTGGTTCTCTTGGCGATTGCCATATTTATTTGAATCAAATGGATGGTGTTAAAGAGCAACTGTCAAGAAATGGTTCAGATATAATTCCAAAATTAATAATACATGGTGACCAGAAAACTATTAAAGATTTTAAATATGAAGATTTTGAGATAGTTGATTATCACCCAGACCCAATTATAAAATTTCCATTAAATGTTGGATAATTTTCTAATTAAAAACTTAAAAAATACCTTTGGTGACAGTTGCATATAGATGCAGAAGAGAAATATATGGTTTTAAATATGTGTAATGGAAAATAACAGAAAGAAAGACATGGCTGTTGAGAGGGAGGTAGCAGCATTTTTAGATGAACATTTATATTCCAACAAGGAATTGTTCAAGGAGTTTGCAAGGACAGATACCTACGATGAGCAAATGAAAGGCTCAGACCTCATTTTAAGTTCTTCTGACAATAAGTTGTATAGAGTTATAGTGGATGAGAAGGTTGCTGCTAGATATGCTAATACAGACCTCGATAGTTTTGCGTTAGAACTCTCTTTTATTTCTAAAAATGGTAAGAAAATTTGTGGTTGGTTTTTGGATTCAGCCAAATCAACAGAATATTATTTGTTTGGATGGATAACCAATGCAGATATTAAATATAATAAATCTGCTAAACGTTGGGACACGGACACCATAACAAAAGACAGCATAAAAGAATTTGATTGGTGTCTTGTGTCTCGCCAGAAAATCGCAAAGTTTCTTGAGAAGAAGGGCTGGACTTTGGATAAATTGGCGCAACAAGACCAAGCCATAAGAGAGAGGGGATTTGTTAAGACATTCGATTTTGTAGATGATATTTCGTTTAGGTATAGCGGTAAATATATTGAAAAACCGATTAATGTTTTATTGAAAAAACAAACATATGTTGATTTATCCGAATGTCATGGTACTATTACAGTATAAATAAGAATAAGAAAAGGTGTTACAAAGGTAGCACCTTTTTTTATTGTGTGATATTTATAGAGAAATAACTTAATAAAATATAAAAGAATTATGAATAGTAATATTTTAGATTATATGTATGAAGGTTATGGTTATGATACCGATAATCAACTTCTTTATACAGACGTTAATAATTTCGATGAGACATTAAGTAAAAACGGTAAAATGACAACTCGTGGTATGGAAACTCTTGCATACAATGACGGTCCAATTGGTCATGACCCAGCAATTCCAACTGAGGAAGACAACAAGTATAACGAGGTTGCTTCATTTATTTCAGAGAGTGGAGCTAAGTATACAGACCTTAGACAAGGTATTTGCGCATGCGACCGCAACACTGGTGATGGCGAAGTTATTGAAAATGGTGATTAATTATAATTTATTTAATGTTTTCGAATGGGAAAGACAATAACGATTAAACTAGATAGTTTAATTACTCTTAAGGAAAATCTAGACGAATTCATGGTTGACAAAAATTCAAAAGTTGTCAACCATGATTACGTCTGGTTTATACTTTTCAAGGGGGATTTATTGTTTTTCGATTATCAGAATAAGCAATTGTTAGATGACTTCCTTCACAAACATAATGAAGAACTTCAAGGTTTCTTATATGATTATGAACAAAAAAAGTTTACTTTTGCTGAAAGAAACTTTGATGGATTTGTAGATTGGCTTGGTAGTCAAATACCTTATCTTATAAGTGGATATATCTCTAATGGTAAAAACGTATATATTAATAGAAATGAAAGTTATGATGTGTTGAATTCAAATGAGTTTTACCAGTTAGTTAAGAAAATGCCAAACTCTAATTTCTTCATTGATAGTGAGAGAATAGATACTGACGAAATACTTGATAATAAAGGGCAAAACACGCCTAGCGTTTGGTATCATGGTACGACTTTTGAAAATGCTTTAAACATTATAAACAAAGGATTAAGACCACAACCAGAAAATAGTCTTTATAAAATAAAACATGATAAAACTGTATTCATTTCTAGTAATTTTAGGCAAGCGAAATGGTACGCCATGTATAAATCTAGAATGAGTTATGGTACTTGGAGAAATAGCCCATGTGTGTTAAAAATTGACAGTTCTAAAATCGATGAAACAAAAATTGTGTACGATTATGATGTATACAATATGCATAAAGTAAATCGTAATGATTCGGTATATAATGATAGAATGGCAGAACTTGGTCTTAATTATGATAACAAGAGCATTACTATAGATGACACCAAAGACCCAAGAAAATATATGAAAGTTGGATATAGGGGTATTATAATGCCAAATGCCGTTATCAGTATATATGTGGTGTCTTATGATGGAGATTTAGAAATGAGAAAGGATAACTTTATAAAATATGTTGACGAAAAACGTGCGTTGGATTCACATGTAGATTTATTGTTAAACCCTGTAAAAGAGAATGTTGAAGCTGATGTGTATGAGATAGGACAAGAAAGTGACAATCCACCAGTAGGTGGCAACTATTCTCATGTAGAAGAAAACATTGATTTTGAGGTTGATAGTTCTGATATAGATTTGTCTTCATTTAAGAAGAGGGACGAATTACCTAAGATTTGGGATGAAGATGGCAATCTTAATCCAAGGGTTAGACTTAAATTGCTTGATATTGCTGATGATTTTTGGGAGTTTGTTAATCTCACTTGGGTTAAACCAAGTGGAATTATCCTAACTGGTTCTATTTGCAATTTCAATTGGTCAAAATTTTCAGATATAGATTTACATCTTATTGTAGATTTTGATGAGATTGACGAGAAAACAGAGTTTGTGCAAGATTATCTTGATGCGAAGAAGAATGAATGGAACAATGAACATAACGAATTGACGATATTGGGTTTTCCAGTTGAGTTATATGTACAGAATCTAGATAGCATGCCTCAGAGTGGCGGTATCTATGATTTAGAAGAGAATAAATGGCTTAAGATACCAAATTCTAATGATATAAAATCAATTGGATTAGATAAATTCTCAATCAAGGATAAGGCGGCAGAAATCATGACAATTATAGACGATATGTATAACGCATTGAATTCTACTGAGGACTTACACGAGATTGAACAAATTGGAGAAGACGCAACATATCTTTGGAAAAAGATAAAGAAGATGCGTAGAGCAAGTCTTGAGAAAAATGGTGAAAGTGGTGCAGGAAATATTGTTTACAAGATTCTTCGCAGAACAGAATATCTTAACAAACTTTGGAAACTATCTACCATTATATATGATAGAACAAACTCAATATCAGAATCTGTAAAGAAATATATTACCTTATTAAAAGAAGAGTGGGTTGGTGATGGCAACAGTGAACATAATCCATATAAGAAGCGTTGGGACGCAGAAAGAAAGGCATTAAAGGACTTTGTATCTAATTATGGTAAGTTGATGCAGTCCAAGGAAAATGGTAAATTATATAAAGTTTATTACGATAAAACACTTTCTGAGTTGATTGGATATAATTATTGTATATGTATACAGTGGGATTCAGTGGAAATGAAACCAAAGAGTGTACTTTATATAAGGGCTTTGGATAAGTTCACGCCTAACATTAAACAAGTAAACTTCGATACAAGAGGTAGAGATAATATGAGAGGAACGTGGGATGATACAAATAGTAGACTTTTTAATTAATTGTGATATTTATATTAAAAGAATATCACAATGAACGAAAAAAGGGATAACATTTACATTTATTTGTGGGAAGAGTTTAATACTGTCTATATTGGCAGAACTATTAATCCTAAAAGTAGACATTGGGCACACAAACATAGAGAAACAGAGCCTACTTATCAATTCAGTAGTAGTCATGGTGTAGAACACCCTAAAATGATAATCATTGAGAATGATTTATCTGTTGAAGAAGGTGTTGAACGTGAGAAATACTGGATTAATGAATACAAGGAAAATAGTCCTTATGACGTACTCAATAAATTAAAAGGCGGTCAAACTGGTACTATCTCTAAATTAACAGAAGAAGAGAGAAAAAGACGAAGAAAAGAATGGCGTGAGTTATATCGTAAAACGCACAAAGAACATCTTCAATTAATGGGTAGATTATATAGAGAGAAAAATAAAGAACAAATAGTGGAATATCGTAAACAAAATAAAGAACAAATTGCTTTAACACAAAAGAGATATGCCGAAGCCAATAAAGAAAAAATAGCGTTTTACCATAAAGATTATTCAGAACAAAATAAGATAAAACTATCTGAATATAAAAAGGTATGGCGTGAAACACACAAAGAAGAATTAAAAGAAAAAAGTAAAATATATAGAGACGCACATAAAGATGAAATACGTTTAAAGAAAAAAAAGTATCGTGAAACCCATAAACAAGAGATTGCGGCTTCAAATAAGAAATATCAAGAAAGTAATAAAGAAAAAATAGCAGCTTACAAAAAAGAATATGCTGAAACCCATAAGGATGAACTTGCAAAATATAAAAAATCTTGGTATGAATCAAAAAAATGTGGCAACTCTATGCCACAGCAAACTCAGTATCAATACCAATAAATAATATTTTTCGATAATATGAAATATTTATATTAAAAATAAGTTTGAAAAAAATTAATATATTAATTATGAACAATAAAATTAATACACCTGAGCAGACAATGGCAAGAATGAAGGCTTTGATGGGATACGGTCTTCAAACTGAGAGTAAGAAAACTCCATATTGTTCAGTAGAGAACCAGAAGCTTGGTGCTGACGGTAATGTATATGGTATTGTACGTGAGGGTACAAAGTATTACATCAAGTCTGCTCCTAACAAATCAAATCTTGTAAAGGAAGATTTCAACTACATTGGTGGTTTCAGAAATAGAAAGGATTATCAGTATGATTCTTTCGCTGATGCACAGAAGAATTTTGACCTCAAGATGATGTCTCTTAGAGAGGCAGCTAACAGACAAGACTACAACATTAGTTCTTGGGACTTGGAAAAGAAGGAGAATGTTGTAATCGAGGCAACTGATAAGATGAGAAGTGAAATTATGCGTTCACGTCAAATCATGGAAAATGCAATGAGAATTTCTGAGAAGAAGGAATGCGCAAATGGTATTTGCGACAAAGAAATTAAGGATTCTCAGAAGTCTAATATCTCTAGCGAGGTAGACGAGTGCGGTGATGCAGCTAAAGCAAATCCTGGTTACACAAACGCAGAAGTTCCAGCTAGCATGACTGAAGGTGTTGTTAGTGAGGAAGAGGTTCTTGGTTGGAATCGTGGTAACGATGACTACATGGACAAGTCTCATGGAACTGAGATTGGTGATAGCGCACCTTTCGATGACAAGGAAGCAAGAAACATCGATGATGGAGACAAGAAGGTTTCACAGACTGGTGAAATGAAGAACGGTGTCGTAGAGAATCACGGTACTTCAATGCACGATACTGATGACCAGAATAAGCCAGCTGTAGGCGTTGGCGAAGGCCCATCTGATGATAACAACAAGCCATTCGATGACGAGAAAGGTAAGCAAATTGACGAGGCTTTCGATGATTTCGGTGGTGAGGACGTTGATGGTGCTCCAGCTCCAGAAGGTGAAGACCCAATCGGTGATGACTTCGGTGGTGAGGAACCTGTAGGTGATGACCTTGGTGATGGTGAAGGTGAGCCTATCGGTGATGACCTTGCAAATGATGGCGAGGGTGAAGGTGAAGAGCCATATGAGGACGATGTTGAGTCACGTCTTAGTGCAATGGAAGAGCTTCTTTCACAAATCGCTGACAAGTTGGGTATCAGTGAACCAAGCGTTGACGCAGATGCTTATGCAGATGATGACATTTTCGGTGATGAAGGTGAAGGAGAAGGTGAGGGCTTCGGTGACGAAGAGCCAATTGACGATGATATGCCAATGGAGAACAAGCGCAGAAATGGTGTTCAGATTTATGAGACCAAGGCTTACAGAGAGGCTATGCGCAAGCAACGTGTTAATGAGGATGGTATGAAGCCATTCACTGATGCAGGTCGTGTTCCAAGTGGTAATATGAACAAATTGGATGACTTCGGCAAACACCCAGCATATCAGAAGGTAGTTATGGATTTGCCTCCAAAGGATATGAAGGAATTCCCAGGTTATTATGATATGAATGACGATTCTGTTAAGAACGATAATCCTTACGGTGAGAAGATTGGTGATGGTGCTCCATTCGAGATTGACCCACAAGCAATTGACAATGCAATTGCAGAAGCTTTCAATCGTTTAAAAAAAAACAGATAAGTGAGATTGCTTTCGAAGAAAGACCAACAAAATTGGAAATACCAAACAGCAACCCTCTAGGTGGTAGTATGGATGGCATGGGTGATTTAGATAATGCTCCAATGCCACCAATGGGTGCTGAAGATATGGGGATGGAAGACCCAAATGCAATGGGTGGAGAACCGCCAATGGAAGAACCTAATGGAGAAGCACCAATAGGAGGAAGTCCAGAAGATGATGAACTTGACAGCATTGTCAATGGAATGTCAGCAGAGGATAAGGCAGCAGTTGTGAAGTATGCTAAGAGCATAGCAGATGATACAGCACCTCAAGGTGGTGAAATGCCAATGGAATCAACCATTAACTATAAGGGTATAATTGATGAGGTTATAAATGATGTTTTGGATGGCAAGGAGGGTACAAAGAGACCTGAAGATAGAATGCCAAAAGAATACAGAAATCAACCAACAACACCATTCCAATCTCCATACTTTAAATAATATAAAAAGGGATACTTTCGAGTGTCCCTTTTTATTTTGCTCAGATATTTATAATAAAATTTGTTATATGGAAATATTTGTTAAGAAAGATAATGGTTTAAAGAGACTTGGTGAGGGCAAAATTTATTCAAAGAGTCAATTAAGACTTACTGAGATTCTTAATGGGGTTGACGCAAATCTTGGCACAGCAGATGGATTACAACAAGCCCAAGCTAGCGCAAAACAGATTTTCAATAGAAATCCAAATGTTACTTCAGCTTCTGCTGATGCTGGTAAGTTAGATGGACAAACTGATGCAGATGGTGGCGAGGGCGTAAAGTTGGAACTCCCAGTAAATGCGACTGGTAATCAGCTTGCAACAGCGCAACACATGGTTAAAGACCAATCTGCTGATGATACTCAGATTACATTCACAAAGCCAGAAATGTCATCTTCATCAATGAACAATACCAATGGACTTGGCGAATCTAGAATAATCGAAATGAGAAAAAACTCAATTCCTTTTACTAAGAGTGAATTAAGCAGTTTCCTAAATAGCTTATAATGAGAAAGATATATCTACAAGAAGATAGAATCGCTAATGTTTTGAATAAGAGACTTTTACCTCAATTCTTATTTAAAAGCGTTAAGGCACATGAAACATCATTGGGGGATAATAGTATGTTCCCTAGTGGTGGTGACTATCCTTTTGACTATACTTTGCTAAAGATTAGATTTAGTGAGGTGTGCGATGCAATTGAGGAACTTGGGTTGGAGAGTCTTGATGAAGACTCCTTGATGTCTGAATTGAGTAGAATAATAAAGATGTGCAAGGATTTGGAAGAACCAATTAAGGACAGCCTTGAGAAAATTTGTGAAAATGCAGTTAATAGGTTGTTTGCAATTCCAGAGGAAATGTTGAATCTAAGCTGTAAGCTTGTTGATAAGGTTAAGTTCAAGAGTGCAATTAGGTTGAAACCTGAATCAGATGAAGAGATTGAATATACATTTGATGATGTAACTGACTTGGAATTGTCAAATAAGGCTATAGAAAAGAGACGTTTTATAAATTCATTAATTCAAGGTGCTTCATATACCTATTCAAAAGTATTGGGACTATATATCGAGGATATTGATAGAATCAACAGAGACCTTATACCTCTATACATGAAAGTAATAACTATCAATGATTATCTTCTTTTTACCAAAAAAGAATCAATGACTGATGAAAACCCAATGCAAGGTTCATATGTGGAGGTACACTTGGGAGGTGTTGGTGAAAGAACGACAATTAATGCGCAAGGCATAATATTCCCATTATTATTACAAGAAACCATCAAGGGGTTGTTTGAATTATTCTCAGCACATGGTTTGCCACAAGACAAGAGTAAAGCTATATACGTTGTTAGAAAGGCTGACTTTGTGCTTGCAGAGCCTTGGGATATGAGGTTTGGCGTTGGTTTATGGAACATGATATTTGGACGTGTTGAGGATACCAATATGATACCTTATATGTTCACGAAGCTCATCAAGATGCCTATTGAGGAATTCAATGCCTCAGTTAAGGAAATCCTATCTAGGACAAAGAAGGGTGATGAGATAATCGATACCCTCATGCAAGCTGCTGAATATGACAATGGCTATCAGCAATTCACCAATAGGATTAATGCGAAGAATGTTGACAAATCATTGATTCAAGATTCTTATTTTAATGGGGCTGAAACCAATGGTTATGAAATTGATTCTGATGAAAATGATGGTGATGTGATTGAAGAGAGTGAAGATGCAGACGTAATGGGACAATATGAGGCAGCACCTCAGAAACCTATTGAATACTATCAACAGTTGGTACAATCTGCAACCGTAGAGAACATTGATTTCCTTGAGGGTAATGTTAATGGTGTCACTGAGGACTTGATTGTAACCATCAATGGTGAGATAATGCCAAGACAGATGATTCTCCTTATGGCACAGAGCGTTAAAATTAGAATCAGCCCAGAGGAGAGAGTACCAATGCTTCAGATACACATTATATTGAATGAAGGAATCCAACGTTTAGGTTTAGCACCAAAGATATATACAAAGCTTATTTATGAGTTCGGTGCAATCTATAGCGGAGAGGGAAGAAGAATAAATAAGGAACATATAGCAAAGGTTTATGCTAAACTAGCTCAAGACCCAAATATTTATGTATATCATGATGATATGTGCTATATGGCAATGCTAAGACAGCAATAAATGAATCCTTAGAGATATTTATATAGAAAATAATAGAATAAATACGTATTTATATATGAATAAGAAAATCATAAGACTTACAGAATCAGACCTTCATAATATTGTGAAGGAGTCTGTAAATAAAATCCTTACTGAGTTGGATTGGAAAACATATGCTAATGCTGAGAAGAAAGCAAGAGAAAGAGGTAACACAAGTTATTGGCGTGAAAAAGGTGATAATAGTCCGAAAGACAGTAAGGGATATTGGGACTTGATTGATAAGGCTAGTAACCAAAGACTTAGGGCTGACCGTTTTGGTAATGCAGCAAAAGATGCTTTTAATAGAGATTTCGGTTATCAGCAAGGAAAACCTTATGATAATGATTATCAACGTGTTGGTATGGGTGGAGATTTTGGCTCTACTGAAGAATTCTCTCCACATGCAGTTGGATATAAGTCTAAAGGTTATGGAAACCCAAAGAAATATGAATTCGGAAGAGATAATGAAACATTTAAAAGTGTAAGTCCAGAAGAGTTCTATCAAGATAACACAGACGCAGCACAAGCATTTAGAAATGCTGATGCAGAAATTAAAAATTACAAAAAAGGCAATTATGATTACCAAAGTGGTAAAGGTTGGCAATTAAAGAAATAAAACCTATAAAGAGCAATCAGTAATGGTTGCTCTTTTTTTATTTACAAATATTTATAATTGAAATAACTTTTCGAAATATTGTTATATTTATTTAAATTTATACTGTTACAATTATGATTTACGATAGGCAAGAAATGAGTCGAGACTATGCCATGTGCTATGCCGACAAATCAAGAATTACATTTATAGAAAAGTATTTTTCAACCTTTAATGCAACTAAGGGTAAGAAAACACAGTTCCACTGTTTTCCACGTCAGAGGGCATTCCTCAAGGCTCTTGCAGAAAACAGAAACGTTGTTGCGATTAAACCAAGACAGTGTGGTATCACAACATTATCAAGTGCTTGGGCAGCAGCCCAGTGTGCATTCGCATCAGCAGAGGCACCTGAGACTGTGTTGTGTATTGCCAATAAGCTTGAGCAAGCGCAAGAAATTATCATCAAGGTAAGAGATTTCCTTGAGCAAGTTCCTAGATGGTATTGGGGTAACGAGTATTTCTCAGTTGACCCTAATTCTGAAAAAAATCTAAAATCAATTTTCGAGAAAGACGCAAAGGGTGAGTTGAAGTTGTTCAATGGCTGTAGAGTCATTGCACGTGCATCTGGTCCTAATGCTTCTCGTGGTATCTCTGCTGTATCCGTCTTGATTCTTGACGAGGCAGCGTTTATTGAGGAAGGTGTGGCTGCATTTACCACTGCTGCTGCAACTATGGCATCTAACCCTAATTCTAAGACTGTTATGGTCTCTACCCCTAACGGTAGAGACGAGCTTTACTATAACACATATAGGCAAGCATTAAGCCATGAGAATAACTTCGTGGCAGTACAGTTCCGTTGGTATCAAGACCCAAGATTCAACAAGTATCTTGTGTGGAAGAAGAAGAATGAGGATACTGGAGAATGGGAGTTTGACCAAGACCCAATAATCGATAGCGAGGGAGGAGTGAAGTATGATGAGGAAAGATGGGCTAGACTTGAACATAATGGTTGGAAGCCTACAGCACCTTGGTATGATGAAATGTGCAAGCAGTTCAACAATGACTCAATGAAGATTGCCCAAGAGCTTGATGTGTCATTCATGGGTTCTGCTGATAACGTTGTTGCACCAGAGTTCATTGAAATGCAAGAAAAGCTTAATACAAGAGAACCACTAGATGATTTCCACGACCCATTGGTTGAAGAGACTTGGTTCTGGAAGCGTCCAATCGAAGGACACCGTTATATCCTTGCATGTGACCCATCAAGAGGTGTATCTGCCGATAGAACAGCCATTGAGATTATAGACATGGATGGTAGGGATGAGAATGGTATGCCAATCATTGAACAAGTTGCGGAATATGTTGGAAAGAAATTAGGTGACGATATTGGAGCATTGTGTTATCAGTATGCTACAATGTACAACGATGCGTTTATTGTTGTTGACTGTACTGGTGGACAAGGTGATGCAGCTATTCTAACACTTATACAGATGGGATATAAGAATATGTACTATGAGGATTCAAACCAGAAGACATATACAGTTCAGAGGTCAACTAAGAACTATGATGGTTATACGGATAAGTTGCCAGGTTTCCACTTCCAAGGAAACCGTTATCCAGTACTAGCTAACTTTGCAGGTCTTGTTCGTAACAATGAGTTCAAGATTCGTTCTGCTAGGGTTATCAATGAGCTTGAGACTTGGATATTCAAGGGTGAGAATGCTAGAATTGACCACCAAGATGGTGCTCATGACGATACACTTACAGCATTGGCTATGGGATTGTTCGTAATGCAGTATACCGTAAATAGAATACAGAATACAGCAAATAAAGATAAGGCAATTCTTAATGCTTATATGATGAATCGTGCAATAAGCATGAATAAACCAAAGATGAAGAGTGGAGAAACTATTGCACCTAAGACTGGTCTGCCTTTCTATAATGCAAAGAAGAGGATTGAGAAATATGATAAAATTGGTGGAACACATATGTGGTTATTTGGAGGAGTTAAGTAAAGTAACAAATATTTATATTTATACTTAAAACAATTATATTTTATAATAAATGATTTAAAATGGCTAAAAATACAGTTTTTCAAGCCCTAGATAAAGCTATAAGCGGTAGATGGTCTTCTCCATCAACATCAATAGCAGAACCACACGTTAACTCATATGATTTAACACCTACTGGTGGTAATAATGTTATTTATAGAACCAACGATAGAGAAGATTACTTACAGAAGAAACTAGAGCTTCAACAAGATAAGTACTTGAGAGACAGATGGGTTAAGTCAAACGTTAACCTTGCCGTGACTGCATATAGTGGTTTGAACAACGTTAAGTTGATGTACCGTGATGGTGACTTGATGGATGCATTCCCAGAGATTAGTGCAGCACTAGATATTGTTTCTGAGGAAAGTACTATTGTGAATGACAAGGGAATGGTTGTAAACGTCTATTCAAAGTCAGACAGAATCAAGAGCATTCTTGAAGACTTGTTTGTAAATAGACTTAACATCCAACTTACTGGTCAGATGATTATTCGTGCAATGTGTAAGTATGGTAATCAGTTCATGCTTCTTGACATTGACCACAAGAATGGTGTTAAGGGATGGAAGCAGTTGCCAGTATTTAATATGGAAAGAATTGAGAATGGTATTCAGAATCCATACGGAGCTGGTGCTTC
This sequence comes from Isotricha sp. YL-2021b, assembly GCA_023805745.1. Taxonomy (NCBI): domain Eukaryota; phylum Ciliophora; class Litostomatea; order Vestibuliferida; family Isotrichidae; genus Isotricha; species Isotricha sp. YL-2021b. The sequence continues at coordinate 416,022 of JAJJKW010001448.1, forward strand.
AATCGCTGTTAATGGTGTAACAAAGGATGATGCAGACCTTTCAACTCAGTTCATTTGGTTGGATGATAACAACTCGCAGATTCCGTTCAGAGATTGGCAGATTGCTCACTTCAGATTGTTGACCAATTCTCTTTATCTTCCTTATGGTGTTAGTTATCTTAATGGCGCACGTAGACATTGGAGAATGCTTTCATTGATGGAGGATATGATGCTTATCTATCGTCTTGAACGTTCAGTTGAAAGACGTGTGTATAAGATTTTCGTTGGCGCAATTGATGATGCTGACGTTGAGGCATATGTTGAGAGAATTGCTAATGAGTTCAAGAGAACACCGATTATCGACCCAGTAACTGGTCAAGTTGACCTTCGTAAGAATATTCTTGGAATTGATAATGATATTTTTATTCCAGTTCGTGATGAAAATGCACCAACTCCAATTGATACCCTACAAGCAGGTCAGAACATGACAGCACTTGATGACATCAAGTTCGTACAGAATAAGGTGTTGACTTCACTTAGAATACCTAAGTCATTCCTTAATTTTGAGGAGGCTGCTGGTGATGGTAAGAATCTTGCTCTTATGGATATTCGTTTTACTAGAACCGTTAACAGAATACAGCAAGCATTCTTGATGGAGCTTACGAAGGTGGCATCAATTCACTTGTTCTTGTTAGGTTTCAATGATGAATTAACAAACTTCTCATTGACGATGAACAACCCATCAACACAAGCTGAAGGTTTAGAGATTGAGAACATGCAGAAGAAGATTGATGCAGTCAGAGACGCAGTATCAGACCCAGGTAATGGTCTTCCAGTTATGTCACAGACTCGTGCGTTGAAGCAGATTATGAAGTGGTCTGAGAAAGAGATTAAGGAGAACCTTGAGGAGATACGTCTTGAGAAGGGTATTGTTGCTGAACTTGAGAAAACAACACAGATTATCAAGAAGACTGGTATCTTCGACACCGTTGATAGAATCTATGGAGAGCCTGGAGCTGAGTATATGGATGATATGCAAGGCGGTCAAGGCGGTATGGATGCTAGCGGTGGCGGCATGGGAGGAGGAATGGGAGCACCACCTCCACCAATGGGCGACACCCCAGATATGGGTGGTGAATTAGGCGGTCCTGGTGATAATGGTAGTGGAATGGCACCAGCACAAGAAGGCTCAATGCCAACTACTGATATGGGAACAGACCCTAACGCACCAATGGAGTCAATATTCTCTAACAAGCCACTTATAAATGAGCAGAGCAATAAACTTGATGAAATGTTTAACAAGTATCTTTCTACATTGAAAGAACACAATGAGAAACATAGAGAGACTGAGTATAAACGTGCGAATGTCTATGACAGTGACTCATTATTAATCAATGAGGATTTCGATAAGATGATTGACGAGCTTGGCAAGTTTGTTGATAAGAAATAAATAATAAAGGCGTGGCAATACTTGTCACGCTTTTTAATTGCCAATGATATTTATAAGAAATAATGTTTAAATGGAAAAAAGAATATTAGAGTATCTAGAAGGAACACCTGATAATGTATACGACACAGAATCGCAAGTTACGTGGAAGTGGAGTGACGAGAGTGGTAGGGCTACTTGTTTTGGCTATTTTCCTATCACCTTAGATAACGACTATATTCTTATGACTGGTTCCACCACTCACCTTATGGTTGCAGCCCAAGCCGCAAAGAAACTTGTTGGTAAGGCAATATCGCACATTAAGGAGGAATACATGAATTGGATTGAAACTCGTTGTTATGAGAAATCATACTGCCTAGGCAGATATTGGGACTTTAATTACAGTGGGTATCCTAATATAATGACATTTTGGTATATGCCATCTTCTAGAATGTTGAAAAAGATTGTAGAAGATTTGAAAATTGACCCAACAAAGTTCAAGCTTGTAACAGAGGATTCACAAAAGGATTATGCTGAAAACATAACAGTTGCGGACTATATCGCCATGAATGCAAGTGGTGATGAGGGTGATGATGAAAAAAACGAAATGTTTAAAATTGACCCAAGAGTTGTGGATATTATAAAAAGATACAACGAAACTGAAAAGTCTTGGCAATATCAGAAGGAGAGAGAAGGTTGGAAGACATTGGCTCAGAGAAATGCTACTCTATATCAAGAGAATAGGGAAAGGATTGATGAGTACTTTAAGGGAGACCCAGATACGATTGATGTATATGACGATGTTACAGATGCTAACACAAACTGTATAAACTACAGAGACAAGAATGTAATATCATTTGGATACTTTCAAACATCATTGGATAATACAAAGAAGGAGTTTATCTATGAAAAGGATATATGCCATCAAGATATATGTGCAAACATAGCCGAAAAAATTATTGGTAAAGCGATTGCATGTGAGGATATAGATAAATATAATATAAATGATATTAAGTTTTCAATCTATCGTAACGCTGCATATAAAGGTCGTATCTTCATGGACGTGAATGTATTAACGACATGGAATAGAGTTTCATCATCAACTTTAAAACAATTGTTGGATGAAATGGGTGGTGTTGAAAAATGGAAGGATTTGGTGTACCTTGTTCCTAGAGTTTATGAAACAAGTGGAAATTGGGAAGCTGATAGTCTTTCACAACGTAATATAAATGTCATAGAATATATCGATGCGAACTATGGTGCTGATGAATCTAGAGATTTGAGATTAATGGTATCAGACTTTAGTGGAGAGATTCCAGAATGGTTGATTGATATAATACATCAATATAATACACCAAGTTCAGTATTGGCGAACAAAACTGCAAAGCTTGGAAAAATGACTATTGCGCAATACAATTCATTACTTAATCAAGAAGAAAAAGAACCTAAACAAACCATAAAAGAAAACAATATAAGTATGAAAGATAATAACTATAAAGAAGAGTTTTCAAATTACATTAACATAATGTCTGAGGCATTGGAAAAAGGTGACTTTAAGGCATATGAATATGTTAAGGATATGCTTGATGAAGCTATTGAGGAAAACAAGCATGAGAACGAACTCATGGAACAAATGAATACCACTAACTTTGGTATACTGAATCACATATTCGAGAATGAACTTCCAACTCTTATTAAGACAAACAAAAAGGCAGTTAGAAATGTAATCAAGACCATCAAGGAAGATAAGAACTTGATGAATCAGTTCAATTTTTACAATGTCATCAAGGAGCAGTATAACGAAAGACATGCTGAAATGTTGACACCAGAAGAAGCGTTGGAAAAGATTGCAAAAATTGTATGTGAGGATATTGACCTAAAGACAGTTAAGGCTTCCAACAAGAAACTTAGAAATATAATGGTTGAAAGCGGTATTAAACCAACTGAATTTGTTGATAAGGAATCAAGAAAACTATATGAGAATGGTAACATAATTCTTACAACCAAGAGGAACACAAACAGTATGATTCCTCTTATTGAGAGTTATGACGCTGTTTGCAAGTGGATGGATGCTCACAAGAGTGATAAGCGTGAAGAGGGGAAGAATCCAGATGAATTGATTCGTGAGTTTGAAGAGAAACTTAAGAATAACCTTAATGAATCTGAAATGTCATTTGTTCAGCAAATCACTGATTGGAGAAGCCCTATTGCAGAGCAGAGAAAGGAAAAGCTATTCAATAAGTTCAAGAATGAATGTATCAATAAGATTAACGAAATGTTAAAGGAAGATGCTGACAATGTTGAATTGAAGGGCTTAAGTGACCAGATTAATGAAATGGTTTTCAATAAGGAATCAATTGTTAAGGATATTGCAAAGTTACTCGAAATAAGAGACATATTAATGGATGATTAATTAGTTATGTGGAAAGATTCTATAAATGAACTTATTAATGAAGAAGTTGTTAAAGACGTAATAAATAATTATATAGAAAGTAAGTGCATGGTAAAAGAGAATTTTTATTGGGGTGATGACTTACGTATTTTGCGTGATTGTCAAACATCCCTAAAAGGTGTATACGAAAGAATGATAGCCAATGGGCTAACAAAACACGTTTACACAGTTCAACAGCTTGGGGAAATAATTAGTAAGCTAGAAAAATTAACAAAGTAAGTTAAGTAAAGATGGGTAATCTCAAGAAGATTATCCATTTTTATTTGTTTTTTAGAAAAATTATCTATATCTTTGCCAATATTTATACTAAATAAAGTTTTATTATTATGAAAAAGTTAAGTATTTTTGTGTTAAGTGCATTAATGTTATCAAGTTGCCTTAAGCACGACTTCGGTGATTACAATAGAGTTACCGATGAACAGATTAAAGAAAATGTGAAAAAAGTGTTTGGGACAACATTTGACCTAGAACATGATTGGTGTACTACTACAAATGGTGAAGTCACCGTCAATGGCATTCCATCTAACATTGACAAGGTACAAATCTTCGCCTATGTAATCGATGAAACAGAAGATGGACAAGAGACTGTTGCAACTATCTTAAATGAAATTGAACCTAACGGAGCTTCAAGCGTTACATTAACATATGATGCTCCAGCTAATAACAAAGGTATATACATCTTGTTTATATCTAGTTCTAATTTCTCAATCGCTAAGGTAGAAAATGGTACTGCCACATATGCCGAAACAAAGGCGAGAACAAGAGCTGGCCTTAGCATCTTCGATGAATACACACTACCAGAGGTAGAACTTAAGATTGGTGTCATCGAGGATTCCTATGCTAGTGAAAGAGGATGGATAAGTGGTGAAAAGCTCTATTCAATGTCTGACTATTCAGCTCAAGTTATGACACCTAAACCTTACACTGACTCATTCAAGGAGGTGTTCAGAACTATCATCTTCTCATATTTCAAGAATGGTAGAAACTACAATAACTTACCATTGGTAATTGAAAGTGGAATATACAATGAGAGTGCATATCCATTCACAACTGGTGAAAAAGAGCCTGTAATTGTTTCTCCAGTCTATAAGCGTGATGGACAAAAGAACTATGGTAATGAAGTTTGGAATTCAGATTTGTACTACTTCTACTATAAGGGTGAGATAAGTCAGTATGAACTTGAGAGATTACCTAAGTATAAGGCAATACCTTTCAATCAGCATTTCGGTGAGACTGAGGATGATGTCATAGATAAGAGGGCTTCTTATGCCTTGATTTATTGGGGTGATGGTACGCCAGAGATTGGTACTGAGGGTAGTTATTATTTTCCAGAAGGCTATAAGATTGGATTTATGGTTAGAGCAAAGACTGATTATGCAGAGGGTAATCCTAAGAAACCTAGAAAGCAAGGAGAACTTTATGCTGATGGCCGTTTGAATAACTATATTAATAACTATTCTGAATGTAATTTCAAGAGTTCTGGACTTGGAAAGGATGCACCTCGTGCTGCTTGGATTACAGTAAATGACAGAATGCTACTTTGCTTCGAGTCTGGTACTGATAAGGACTTTAACGATATTATCATAGAGGTTGAGGGTGCTGTGAAACCAATCATTAACATCCCAGATATTGAGGTTAATGCATATACATTCTGCTTTGAGGACACTGAGCTTGGTGACTACGATATGAATGATGTGGTAATCAAGGCAAAGAGAATCAATAATACTACTGTAGAATATAGTGTTGTTGCATGCGGAGCAAAGGATATGCTTAAGATTATGAATATCAATGGAGAAACCATAAATGGTAATACAGAGGTTCACGCATTATTTGGCGGTAATGGATTTATAAACACTGTATCTCAGAATTATAATCCAGTAACTGAGAGAATCACTGTTGACAAAAAGTTCAGCTTCCTTAATGAGAGTACTCAACCATACATTTATGATATGACAACTGGTGTTACAATCAAAATCTCAAAGAAGGGTGAAGACCCACATGGAATCATAATACCAAATGACTTTAAGTATCCTATTGAGAAGACATGTATCAAGGATGCATATCTACAGTTCAACAATTGGGGACAGAACAGAGTGACAAGTACCGATTGGTACAAATACGCTGAGGAAGATAAAGTATTCTAACAATTATAAAAAAGCAATCAGAAATGGTTGCTTTTTTTGTGCTCCACTCTTGATTTTTACGAAAATTTTTGCTATATTTTAAAAGTAATTAATATAGCAAAATGAAACGTTTAAACAAAGAATATAAATTAGATGTATGCAATCACATTTCATTAAAATATGGAACAGTGAACAGAAACAATCCGCAAGTGGTATATATTAGCGGAAAATGTTGGGTATCCCCACAGAGTGAAATGGATTATACTAATGTAATAGATAGTATAGAGAAGAATATGAAGAGAAATATCAAGTCGTTCCTTATTGATGGCATAAACTTCGATAATCGCTTCATATTGGACTTTGACATCAATACTGATGGATTATGCCCCAAGGAGAAAAAATTCCTCTCATTCGATTTTTATTTAAGACAGAATGAAAAGAACAAGAAACAACTAACAGAGTTAGATGATTTATTCAAGAGGAAGGTCAGTACAATTGCAAATAATTTGGTTTATTCCTTCAAGGAAAATGATTTTACAATAAACAAGAAGAAATAGAATATAATGAATATTTATTGTAAAATAATTAGGACATGAAAAAGATTATAAGGCTAACAGAATCAGAATTAAAGGCAATTGTTAAGAATTCTGTGAACAGAATAATAAAAGAAGACGTATTGGGAAATGATTGGCGTGAAAACGACAATGTATTAAATAACTACGAGCCATTCGAGGGTGAGGAGCATTCAACACCATTTAACGGTATGGTAAATGACCATGACTTTGGTATAACTGGCGAACCTCTAGATAAGACCCATACAGATATTAATAGTGATGACATCGTTAATGACGAAGAAGATTGGGCGCAAGACAGAATTGACCTAGAGGCAAATTATGATGATTTTCCACCAATGGGATGAGAAATAAAAAAGCGAAGCTATCATTTAGCTTCGCTTTTTTATTTATATATTTTTAATTCTTACTGTAAAGTATTTAATTGATGAATTTCTGATTACAGAAAACTCAATGTTATTCTTAATTGGGGCATAGTCTTTAATTCTGCTCATGAATTCCTCTCTATTCTTAGATGTGTGGTCACTTAATGGATAACAAAGGTATTCAGTATATCTTCCCATGTCCTTTGAATTAGAATGCCTCCAACCACATTCCCTCTCTGCTCTCAATAGAGCTTCTATTGCTCTTCCATTTGCTGACGTTCTATATTCGTCAACTTGGTCTTGGTCAAAGAATAGGTCAGTTTGTCCATTTGGATATACACCTATCTCATTTATTATTCTAGTCACCGATTCGCTTATTATCCCACGTAAATCACTTTCGGTAAGTCTAATCAATCTCTTCATAATATTATGAATTTAATATACTCTTAATTCTATTAATCTTTTCATTTAAAGATGGTTTCTCATTTGTAGTTGTGTCACTCTCCACATATTGCTGTAATTCCTCTGCTTGCCCAACAAAAGCACCTGGTGTTGATGGGTCTGATACAACATCCCAACATATCAACTCGAAATCATCCCCTACGATATATTGTCCTAATTTCTGTTCAACAGAACCTACACCTCTTGAAGACACACCAATCTTCAAACCATTCATAAGTAGGTTAGCCATTTCGTCACCCCTTGTACCAACGATACCGTATTTTCTGAATCCATATGAGGTATTAATTTCAAGCTTACCAACAAGAGTTCTTCCTTCCCAATGAAGTTCAATTATGTTGATTGCAATTCTGCCCAAGTCAATTGTTGATTCTGCTGGGTGGTTCAATTCACCCATTGCTCTTCTATCATCAATTTTTTGTTGGTATAATTCTACTTGCTTTTTTAATACTCCCTCTGGATATATTCTACCATTTGCATTCTTAACGCCAAATTTCTGAAAAACAGCATCCACTACAAATGGATATGGCACATTCCATTCTCCATTCTCAAGACTTTCTTTAATAGGTTTTATGTCCTTAATATGCATATAGCCATCGTTTTCGATGAGTATACCATGTCCAGTCTTACCTTCCTTTATTATCTCTAATTCAGCTTTTTTCATCATTAATATTTTTTATTATAAATATTTGACCTTTTCTAAATATTTATATATTAGCTAACAAATACAAATAGTAAAATCTCCATATTTGCATTATTTTAAGGTATTATGGAATTTTTTTGGTATTTTTGGTATATTTATATTTAAAATAATGTATTAAATCTATTTTCTAAATGAGCAAAAATATTAGAAGCAAAGTAGTTAGAGAATCTTTATTGGATTACAACACACTCGCAAATTCTTTGAAGGAAAATACTGAGAGTGCAGTCAAAGCTCTTTTGGGCGAGGCTGTACGTGATACATATGCCAAGTTGTTGTCTGAGGACTTCGACAAGGACTACGAAGAAGGTGAAGTGGAAGATACTAGTTCTGATATTACAAATGATGCTGAAGATTCAGTTGATGCATCTACTGACGTAGTGGATGACGCTGACGCTGGAATGGAAGCTGATGCTAGTAATGCAGAAGGTGGTGAAGCTGAGGGTGGCGAACCAGCCGTTGAGGATGGTGCTGCTGAGGGTGAAGTACCTGCTGAGGGTGCTGCTGATGCTGAAGGAGGCGATGAATGGGCAGAGTTTGATAAATATAAGGTATCAGACGATGAGTATGACTTCACAAATGCGGAAGACGAGGAAATCGTGAAGGTTTACAAACTTATGAAGAATGACGACCAGATTCTCGTTCATAAGGACGATAATGGTAATGTCAACATTCAAGACAATGAGACTGGAGCTGAGTACCTAATCAATCTTGGTGACAATGGCGAAGCACAAGGTGTTGCAGCTAGTGAGCCAAGTGACGATGAAGTAATTACTGATGACAGTGCAGAAGATGATTTTGAAAATAACATGGACGATATGAATGAATCAACAGAGAGAATGTTTGAACTTGTACTAGAGTATGATTCAAACGTAGGCTACACTGACAATTATCAGAAGAAGGATGTGATGACAAATCCAGGTATGTCAGAGCCAGGTAAAAATGTAAACGATTGGGATGCAGGTGTACCAAAGGGCACAGAGAAGCCTTGGTCTGGATACCCAAGTAAGAAAAATAAAGCAGATAAGCCATTCAACGCTGAGAAGGGTAAGCAACTTGAAGAGGAGGAAAACCTTGAAGAGTCTGCTGCTGAGTGCGGTGGTAGAATGGGTGCTCATGGAAGAATGATGGGAACAAAATCTCATAACCCTATTAAGGCAAAGAAGAATTCTCCAATGAATCAGCATCACGTTTCTACAGCTGGTGAATACGAAGGCAACCCAACTAATGAGAACTTCATGAAGAGAGCGAATGAGGTTCTTGAGGAGAACAAGGAGCTTAAGGCAACCTTGACAGACCTTATGGAGCAGTTGAAGAAGGTATCTGTAACTAATCACAATCTTGCACAGATTATTAAGTTGGTTTCTGAGAACACAACCTCTCAAGACGAGAAGAAGGAAATCATTAATAGATTCAAAAATGAGGGTAAGACCATTGAGGCATCTCAAGCACTTTACGAGTCTATTAGCCGTGAGCTTCAGAAGACTAACAAGATGAACATCACTGAGGACAAGAGTCTTACAGTTGAGGGTTCAACCAAAATCAATGAGACACCTATCTATAAGTCTAAGGACATGTTAGATTCTCTTGATTTAATGCACAGAATGATGAGATAATACAACTTTTCAGAATTCGTGTATATTTATAATAAAAAATAACTAAGTAAAATAAACTTCATTTATCTATATGAAAGAATTTTTATCAAGTGGTGTAGTTGGTAATATTGAGTACAACGCACAAAAACAGATACGTGAGAGCATTCAGAACCGTTGGGACCAGCTCGGATTTACTGAGGGTCTTCCAGAGGGTATCAAGGAGAATGTTGCTACATTGTATGAGAATGAGGCAAAGCACTTGATTTATGAGGCTACTGCTTCAGATAACAGTGGTTCTTTTGAAACCGTTGTTTTCCCTATCATTAGACGTGTATTCAGCAAGCTTCTTGCTAATGACATCGTATCAGTACAGGCTATGAACCTTCCTGTTGGTAAGTTGTTCTTCATTCTTCCAGTTACTTCAGAGAGAGAGTGGGAGCTTCCAGCAGATATGACTGGTGATACTGAGCCTGGTGATATTTATGACGGAACAACTGGTCGCCATAAGGGTCTTATGGGTTACGACAGAGTTAACCGCAATAAGGAAGGCCGTGTTGAGCCAAGATACTATCTCCCAGACGAGACAATCAATGACCTTCAGAATGGATGGTATATTCCAGTTCTTAACGAGGAAACTACTTATGATACATTCGATGCAGCTAAGGAAGCAGCAGAGGCAGCAGGTCTTAACCCAACAGCTATCCGTAGAGTAGGTCCTGAGGTAACTCAGTACTTCCAGAAGAGTTTGTATGACTTGTTCTACAACGACTTCTTGTATGACAACTCAAAGGGTAAGGTAACTATCAAGGTTGGTAATGCAATTCCTGTATTCTTGACCCCTAGTGGTGTTCGCCCATTCGGTGCTGACAACCTTAACAAGTACTTCAAGAGTGGATTCGATGGTACTGTACGTAACGTCATCCTTGAGATTGATGGTTTCTCTTCATTCAACGCTTCTAAGTTGACTGGTCCTGACGGAAACGAAATGGACACTGAAGGATTCCTTGCATCTTTGAAGGTTATCACTCAGAAGGAAATTGCAGCAGCTAATGTTCCTGGTTCAGACAGTGTAAAGACCGCAGCTTTCCGTAAGTTCGAGTCTATTCCATTCAGAGTTGTTACTCAGAAGTATGGTAAGGGTATCGTAGAATACGGTGCAGCTTGCGATGCAGAGGGTAAGATGTACATCGAGTTGGATTTGGCTAAGCCAGTAGTTCAGCAAGCAGGTACAATTGATGGATACGTTGGTGTTGACGCAGCAGCTCTTGATGCAGCTATCTCTAGCGGTTCAACTGAGGAGACAAAGGAGAGCCTTGCTAAGTTGTTCAAGATTGCTTGGGCACAGTACGATTCACTTGAGCTTGAGACTGAGATTGGTGAGGTTAGCTTCAAGCTTGATTCAGTAACTGTATCAGTTGAGGAGAGAAAGCTTCGTGCTACATGGTCACCAGAGTTGGCACAAGACGTTTCTGCATTCCACAACATTGACGCAGAGGCTGAGTTGACAGCTATCTTGTCAGAGCAGATTGCAGCAGAAATTGACCGTGAGATTCTTCGTGACTTGCGTAAGGGCGCACCTTGGCAAGCTCGTTGGACGTTAACGGTTGGAGACGTATGGCTGCTTTCTCTACAAACTACACTCAGAAGGACTGGAACCAAGAGCTTATGACTAAGATTAACCAGATTTCTGCACAAATCCATAAGTCAACTCTTCGTGGCGGTGCTAACTTCATCGTAGTTTCTTCAGAAATTAGCGCATTGTTCGATAACCTTGAGTACTTCCACGTTTCAGACGCATCAGCAGAGAGCGACCAGTACAACATGGGTATCGAGAAGATTGGTGCTCTTGGTGGACGTTACACCGTTTACCGTGACCCATATTCTCCACACTGGTCAATGATTATCGGTCATAAGGGTAAGTCACTTCTTGACACAGGTTACATCTATGCACCATATGTGCCAATGCAGTTGACTCCTACTATGTACAATCCATTCAACTTCGCACCAGTAAAGGGTATCATGACTCGTTACGCTAAGAAGATGGTTAACAACCGTTACTATGGACACGTTCGTGTTGACGGTCTTGTACATTGGTCAATCAATGAGTTCAGATAAATCGCTGACAAAACAGTTTAATACTATAATAAAAACCCTGACTACAGAATGTAGTTGGGGTTTTTACTTTTTCTTGATATTTATATAAAACAAATTATATTTTATATATGCAATACTTTTATATAACTCAAAATAGTACATTACCAACACTGAGGATGGAATTGATTGAAGATGGAAGACATGATTTCAATAAGTTCCATGAATGTATACAAGGTGCTGAGATAACATTCACAATGGTTAATGTGGATACCAACGTTACGAAAGTGGCAAAGAACAAAGCTTATATAAAGCTTCGTGAGAACGATGATTGCACTGAGCAGTATCTTATATGCTACGATTGGAAAAAGCACGATACAAAGGAAGCAGGAACGTTTAAGGGTACATTCGAGATTACCTTTGACCCTTCTGTGAAGAATGACGTGTATACTTACCCAAACGGCATACTTAATATGCCAATAAGGGAAGAGCTAATTATTGTAATTCGAGAGAAATAATGTTTGTATTTGAAGAGAATTTTAAGAAAGGAGATTATATCATAAGTCACGCTAGTGGCGATATGGCAGTATATGATAAGGCAGATGATAGAGGATACATGCACTTCAAGTATTACTACGGTGGAATGTTTAAGGAATTGAAGGACTGCAAGAACTTTACACTTCAGATAAATTACCAGAAATTCTATGAACTTTGCAATGAGGAAGAAAAAAAACAAATGGATGAAATTATAAAAGAAAAAGGTGGCAAATAACGCCACCTTTTTTTAGTTCAACATTAAAACATTTTTTATTGCCAATTTATCTTCGACCTCTTCCAAGGTCTCTCCAAATCTGAAGAATATTCTTCCTTCCTCTGGGTATTCATCATAATCATCCATGTTTTCCCATGCTAATGCAATAACCCCATCGGTACAGTCTTGGAAGCCAAAACAACAATTATCTTGTATGAGGTCTAACTTAATCTTCATTTTTACGATGTGAACCTCATAGATATATTCTTCATTCGGCATCAACCCATTGACAAGGCAACAAGGTTTCTGGTCAAAATTCTCTCCCCAAAACTCATCAATGTTATTCGTGAATATGAATTGATACCTATAATATCCATCAGTTTCCTCACCAATCAGATGGATAAATCCAAGTCTTACAACCTCTTCCTCTTCCATACTATTCTTTATCTTCTGATTCTAATTTTTCAATAGCTTTTTTTAGTCTTTCAATTTTTGCAGTTCTATCGTCACTAGCAGCTTCTTCAAGCTCCTTATCTTTCTCCAATTCAATTGCAATTTTATCTCTGTTCTTTGCTGCAATTTCATCTAGAATTCCAGCTTTATCGAGATTAATTATAATGTTTGCTTTTTCAACATCTGTATTCTTTGTTGGACTAGCTGGTTCTCTTGAAATTGCATACTTGTAATTTAATGTATCTTCAGCACAGTAGCATGGGTCGTTAGGATTGGTTCTGCTTGTCATTCTCATAAGAGTATTAATCTTCTTTACGCCATCGTTACTACTCAAAAGCTTGTTAATCTTTTCCTCTGCAATTCTAGTTTCATCGTATGGATTAACCTCAGTAATTACATCGTTGTTAATAATATATTCAATTTTCTTACCTTTCTTATTGGTAATTATTCTACCCTTTTCAATGGATAACTGCTCAATGTCTTTAAGTTCAATTTTAAACTCCATAACAATCTATTTTAACTTTATTATTTTTCACTTTCACTGACAATTATATTGTCGATTATTTCTTGTTTACCTCTTACCTTCTCAAGCATTTCCTTATAAAAGGTATCAGAATAAACTTGATAGTAAATAGTTACATCATTTTTTTGGTTAAGTCTGTGTATTCTATCCTCTGCTTGTAAGTTATCTCCACTAACCCAACTGAAGCTATTGAAGATTGCAACACGAGAAGCAACAAGAGTAAGACCAACACCAGCGGACTGAATGTTACCTATAAACACTTTAATATTTGGGTCATTCTGGAACTTCTCAACAGAATCATTTTTCCTCTTCATTGTAAGTTTACCATTGTGTACCACACACAGTTTTCCAAAGTGTTCCTTAATGGTGTTCAGTTCCTCATCAAATGAACAGAATATAACAACCTTATGTCCTAAATTGATGCATTTTTCTGCTAGTTTAATTGTCTTTCTTGTCATTGACTTCGCTAGCCATTGACGTAGCATAATGCCCTCAGTAATTCTTTTATATTTGTCAATGTCCTCTTTGCCTTTTCCTTCTTGCGCTTGAAGATACTCATCCCAGACTCCATCATATTCTTCTCTCTCCTTATTAGTTAATTTATAATTCAAAACCTTAACAGTTTTCTTTACTATTTTACCGAAATCACTTTTCAATCTTCTTAGGTAATATGGTTTAACAACCTCTTGTAACTCATCGAGATTTGAAGAACCGTCTGTTACCCAGATTTTCTTACAATTCTTATCAAGAATCTCATCCAACTCTTCTTTCTCTTCATCCGTTAAATCATACCAAGTATTTTTCTTTTTCTTCCTACAGAAAATCGCACTGTATGCGTCACGCTCTTTCTTATTATAGAACCAACGTCCATCACAATATCTTTCAACATAATATTTCCAATCGTTTGCTAATGGAGCATCTATAATTTTTAATATGTTGAAGAAATTAATTGGGCGATTGGTAATTGGTGTACCAGTGATTGCATATATACCTTTTGGATTACTTCTACCAAGGAGGTCAGATACAATCTTGAATATACCGCTTGTGGTATTAGAAAGTCTATGTGCCTCATCAATTATTACAAGGTCAAATTTTGATTGATACAATTGGCTGTTATCCATAGCTTCTGTTATTACAGCTTTCTTCCTAGATACAACAGTTTTCTCTTTGACAACCTTTACGATTTTTCCGTCATCGTTTAAGTTAAGCTCTTTTTTCTTAACAACCTCAGTTGGAACTTCGTAGAAATTTTTCAATATATCATAATTGATTATTGTGAATCTATTCTCTTTCCACTTGCTACCTTCTACAATTGTTATATCATCACTTGGTACTAATAGCTCCAATTCCTTTTTCCATGTCATCTTAACAGAAGCAGGACATATTATCAATATTTTCTGATATTTGTCTTCCAATGCTGCTATGATTGCCGCTAGTGTCTTACCACTACCCATTTCACTAGCTAGAATGCCTTTTTTACGGCTTGTAAGGAACTTTACAGCCTCTTCTTGGTAAGGATAAAGAGTGCGTCCACTTCGCTCGTTGTAGGGCTTAAAATCAATCTCTTTCAAGTTCCAATCCTCATATAAGAAATCAGTCAATATTGCTCTTTTTGGTGCGAATACCTCCACTGCTTTTTCTTGAGACCTTCTATAGATGCAATAGAAATGGTAGAATTGATTTGTCTCTCCCATGTACCAAGTTATCTTAAACCTATCTGGTACAAATTCAGTCTTCCATTCCTCTTGACGTTTCTTTCCATACCAATCTGAGATTCTCACAATCTTATTAATCAGCTTTGGCTCTTTATCGTGATTATACAATACATACTCAGCCTCAAAATCATTCATCGTCTTTGTTTTATAGACGAAAACAGAATTTTTGAGACGAATTATATAAGAGTTAGTTCCACTATACTCTTTCAATAACTTGTGTGCGTTGTCAATCTTTTCTAATGAAAGTGCCATTATATTATATTTTAACTAGTTAAAAT
Source organism: Isotricha sp. YL-2021b (assembly GCA_023805745.1). Classification (NCBI taxonomy): domain Eukaryota; phylum Ciliophora; class Litostomatea; order Vestibuliferida; family Isotrichidae; genus Isotricha; species Isotricha sp. YL-2021b. The sequence goes on from JAJJKW010001448.1 coordinate 431,504, forward strand.
ATAATATAAAATTTGTAAAAATCAAGACCTATCAATTGATTTTTTTCAGATATTTATATAATATATTGTAATATTATGGCAAAAATACAGTTTAATACAAAAAACATAAGACGTGTTCCGATTAACAGAAACAGTTTGTTCTACGATGCAGAGTCATTTGCATTGGAGAGGGAAATAGGTAAAAACTATATCGAGCAAGATATGGGTCAGACAGTTGTGTTATACCAAGTTGACGCATCAAACACGCAAGTTGATGCTGTATATGGAGAAACTGACCCTGGGAATGTATCTTATAAAGCTCCAGTTGAAATACCTTGTGTATATAAGATTGAAGAATCTGAGTTAAAATCTTATAATAGCGACAAACAATTGGGTACATACAATAAAGTTGGTAAACTTACAGTTGGAGTTTATAAAGAGACATTAGATGAATTGGGTGCTGATATTAAAAAAGGTGATTATATTGGAATACAAGTAACACCAGAACATATGGAATTTTGGGTTGTTGTAAACGATTTAAAGTGCAACTACGACAATGCCCATACATTATGGGGTACAATTCCTTTGTACTACACAGTACAAGCAGCACCAGTTGATGAATCTGAGTTTCATGGATAAAATAAAAAGGATAGACTGCTCTATCCTTTTATTTTTATGAGATTCTGACATATTTTGAAAGAATTGAATCAATATCGTAACCATCAAGTTTATTGATATATCCTCCCCAGTCACCACATTGTTCCATACCAGCCCAAGGATGAACATGGTGCATGATACAACCCTTCATAATTTTCAGTAGTTCAACAAGTTTATCTCCCATCGGAACTTGATGAAGATTCTCCATAATTTCATCCATTTTTTCATCCAAAATCATATGGTTTTTATCTTTAAGATTATGAGAAATATTTTCATCTTTATTACTCATAATGTTAATTCTATTTGCAACCATATTGATTATACTATTTGCTTGTTGGTCTCTTTTCTTTGTGAGTCCTGCTTTATATTTCATCTGAATATAAGCAGGGTCAGTTCCATTGAAAATTATATTTCCAACCATATTTGGATTTGGGTCGTTGGTTGCTTCACCACGAACACCAGCCCTAAGTTGAACTTCACTTTCTTTTGTGGTCTTATTATACCTTAAAAGTATATCTTCAGCACCTCTACCAATAACTGCTACATCAGATGACTTTGGATATGCACCCTTTGTATCATCATTATTAGATACCCTTTCCAATGGCAAATTATGTTCTGGCTCCATTAATAATGATGTGGCATTTTTAGGCTCACAATATGTATTGAACTGTGGTTGTGATATTATAGGACCGATATAGTACCTTTGTCCGTTAGATTCAGCATCATATATTAACAATACAGATTCACCTACCTTTGGGATGCTTTGGAAAGTTTTTGGTAATAGAGGAAACGCCCAAGGAATATATTTTGTTTCGTTATTCTTTGGGTAGTCTTTACCTTCAATTTCTGCTCTTACTCTAAGTCCATCGTAAGGTTTATCCAATTCATGCTGTCCATCATCAATATAAGATGAATTCAAGTTTTCGATTTCCCTTACTTTTGCGACAACAACTCTAAATTCACTCATTACTTAAAACACCTCTTTTTTTAAGCTCATCGGTAGCTTTTCTGTATAGAAAATCCAAGTCTTCCAACTCGTGTACCAATTCTATTATTTTACTTTTGCGAATGTCGTATTCGTTATCATAACTCATAACTTTTAAATTAATTTCTGAGTTAGACATTTTTGAAAAATCTACATTTCTATCCATAACATTTCATTTAGTTAATATCACCAAATCCTTGACCTGCTGACATATTCATTCCTTGTACAACAACTGGACCACCAGCATTAGCACCAAATGCTGTAATCATTAAACCTCCTGGTTGTACACCAACTTGCAATGAGGCATCTTTTTTTAATGCCCTATATATTTCATTAACATAGGCATAAGAATATCCAAGACTCATGTTTTCACAGCCAGCTGGATTTTTGCCTGTAGGTATCCCTAATTTATTTAGGTCTTTAGTTATGTTAGCCACAGATTGAATCACAGATAGTCCTGGTCTGCGTATCATTGAACAAACAAGTAATAGTCTTGATAATTGTGGAAATGGTGGTCTCACATTATTAAAAAAATTACCTATTGTTTGACATATTTGTTCTATTCCCATAATATCTTTTAATTTATATCACCAAAAGCTTGACCTGCTGATGTGTTCATTCCTTGTACTGTAATAGGACCACCAGCATTAGCACCAAATGCTGTAAGCATCATAGAACCTGGTTGGAATCCTACTTGTACTGAGGCATCTTTTTTAACGCCTCTATATATTTCCTTAGTATTTGCAAATGTAAACGCAACTGTAAGATTTGCACTACCGTCTGGCATTGAACCTGTAGGAATGCCAAGCTTGTTCAAATCTTTAGTTATATTTGCTACAGACTGAATCACAGATAGTCCTGGTCTGCGTATCATTGAGCAGACCAAGAGCAATCTAGATAACTGTGGGAAAGGAGGTCTCACATTATTAAAGAAATTACTTATCGTTTGACAAATTTGTTCTATTCCCATTGTTTAACATTTGTTAGTTGAAGGTTGTTCACCTTCTTTATTATGACTAGCATCAATATCAGCGTAATCAACTGTATCGAGTTTAGTATCTTCGTATTTGTTGCTGAAGCGGAACCAGATAAATGGACAGTTACGTATAATCTCCAATATAGCGTCTGCATAATTCTCAAGCTGTTCTCTAAGCAAGATACTAGCAAGCATCTGTATAATTGGCTCTAGAGCCTTTAAAACAAGTTTTAGAAGCTCTTGTATAACCATGTCTCTTATTTCTTTGACAATGGCAACTATAATACTTCTCAATGCTTGTATTAAATCTTTCATTGTGAACTTCTCCCAAGTTCCACCCATAATCTTCTGGTTAACCTCTAGTAACATCAATACTTTAGGACTTAGGATACCGTTTACAATTGCTGTTGTTAATGCTTCAATTAAGTCAAATATGAAATTAAACTCCACATCGAACTTATCTGATTCTGGTACACCTTCACTGACAGTTACAGCAGCTTGCGTAATGGCTCTATGTAAAACATCTACTTGCTCATGTAGTTCAGCATTAGCATCATATTCATTGAGTATGTCATTTACACTATCAAAAAGACCAGTTTCATGTGTTACATTACCAAATCTTTGCTGTTTAGCTCTTTTCTCTTCTGCCTTTCTAAGTAATGAATCATATTTTGTGTTATCGAATGTATAATAACAGTCGTTAATCTCTGAATCATCTGTCTCAAGAATGTTTTTGATAATTTCTTTAATGGTTTCAGTACCTTCTTGATGCCTCATGCCAAGTCCAACGCTAAGACCCATATTCATGTTAAGAACTGATTCCATCAATGAATGAGCTAACACTTTTGCATCAAACAATTTGATGCTCATTACATAGTCATAGTTGAACTCGAATACTGTAAGACCTGGATAGCACTCCATTAAGTCTTTGGCTAGTTCTTCAGAATTATCAACAGTTACTTCACGGCTTTTTACATTTAATTTAACTTCTGCGTGTGGCGTAGTAAATATTATTTCGTCACCACCATCACTTTCGTTTACAGTTCCTTCGGCAAATGTAAATTTACCATTAGCATCAAAGTTTCCTTTATCATCAAATAGCATTTTCTTAAACTGCCAAGGTGCTTCTCCTTTCAATAAAATAGGAGTGTGGACGTATGGTTTAGGAAGAATGGTAAAACGTAGTTTGTTATTAACCAATCCAGTCAATGGTGCATCACTTGATGCTTGGTCTAGATATTGTATATTGCAAAGACCTCTTTCTTTACCAAAATCTCTACCTTTTCCTTTATATTTTGTATTACCATTTTTTTGGTTAACTCCCCATCCAAATCCAAGATTCTTACCAAGTTGGTCAGCACGTCTAGCATACCAGTTAACTGATGTCCAGTCATCTGATACTGGAACAATCGTACTGTGTACAATATTATCAGCTTCATCAGTTTTATTGTCAATACACATAGAAACTATATGTCCGTCATCGTATGTGAATGTATTTCCAAGCAAAATTGATGATGGGTTATTATCACCATACATTACTTCAAGTGGTGATAATAATGTTGCATCAGATGGAGCAACTGAAGCTGGTTGGCTAACCATGCTATGCATATTGTCTGCTAACGTATGAACGTCAGATACTTTTGCAGAATTAGGGAATTTACCTTTATGGATTACAAACCATAAAAAGGCATCCATATCATCAGCCCTTGCGAATTTATATGAATCCTCAATACCTTCAAGTCCAAAATACCAATCAGAGCCAAATTGTCCAAGTGGGTTTATTGACAATTTATCCATAAAGTCAATTGACTCAATATTGATGTCAATACCATATTCTTGTGCTGTATTGTAATCTGTTGGTACTACATGGCGTTTTCTATATTTTTCTGGAATTCTAGGGTCAACTGAACAAGAAATCATATTCTTGAGGTTGGTAAGCAAAATAGCTTTCACAGCAATCTCAAGAACTGGTATAATGTAAATCAAGAAGTTTGTAAGCCATAGCTCAATTTCTTCACGTGTAACACCCAAATGTTTTAGCAATTGAATTAGGAATCCAATTGGATTGGCAGAAAACGTCAAAGCAACAGATGGGTCAACAATGATAATTTCCATGATGGTCAGTACCTTGTCAACCAATGCTTTCGCTGTATCAATAGAAGCCATAGCTTCCTCTTGCATTTTCTTTACACTTGCCATTATTTCTTATTCAATTCAATTTTCTTAGTTTTCTCTTGTAGAGAGTCATCTACTATTTTCTTAATGTCATCGAAGTTGAATGACATATCTTTCATTGCCTCGCTTCCTTCTAGAGCACCTTGAACGTCACCATTGTGGTGATAGATGTCTGTTAGAATCTTTGCTATTTCTATCTTCTTTGAAATAGCTTTATCCTTTAACCCAAGGTAATCGTTTATAGCCTTTGCATATTTGCTTCTAGCATCCATTGGCTCTTCTTGTAGCTGTGTTGCCACAGAGAGCTTGTTAATCTCGTTCTGAGCTTGTACAATCTGCTCGTCTGCTAGTCTGTAAGCCTCTTGCAACAGGTCTCTTATATTTTGGGTATCATTTAATTCAATTTTAAGTTTTCCCATTGTTTTTTGTTATAAATATTGTCGTTTGGATTTATTCATTGATAAGTTTCCATTTAACATCATAATATCTTTTCTTATATACTCTAATGGCATCCCTTATCTCTTTTGTATTCAACATTGTTGTTTCCTTCAAGAATAATAGAATTGAACTCTTATTAAACTTATTACTACCCATTTGGGCAAATAGTTCATCCCAGTTTCTCATGAGGTTTACCAATGCCTTACCAACCTTAATTTCATTCTCATTAAGCTTCATTTTCTCCTTTTCAGCAAGGATTCTTTCAATATTCTCTACAGTGTGTCCAGTAAGCTCTGTTAAGAATGTCTTTCTTGGGTCAGTTTCATCGTAAGAATACGTAATGCTATCAGTTATATCATTTTGAACGCTTTCAAATGGATTATCGTAAGAAATATTTCTTTTCTGATTCTTTGAGAACTGATTAATTTTATAAATCAAATAGTTTTTACAAATTGTACCGCAATAAGAATATGCTTTATAATTTGTGCTAGGGTCAAAGCATGATAATTTGGTCATAAGGAATGATATTGTATCGTCAAATGTTTCTTGGAATTCTTCATCTGGTGGATACAAATTATATCTCCTTATGATTGATTCAATCATCTTCGTAAATGCAGGTTTGAGGGTAGTGTTGAAGATTCTATTTTTCTCTTTTTCGTCTTCTGTGTTAATATAATCTACAACAGCTTGCTCTTGTTCTTCATAGAAGTAGCCCTTTCTTTCTTTAGATGGTTTTCTACCTCTCTTCTTTTTAACTTTTTCTTCTGTTACGCAAATTTCTGACATTTCAAATGATATTTATAATTAGGGATTATTCCTCAGAATGATTAATTTAATACTAAATATCTTATCAAAGGCAAATCTGCGTAATTTCAACACACTTTCTTTCACATTTTCCAATTGGAAAATCTTCGTGTTGCCGTTTTGATGTAATAAAAAAATGGCATTAACCATCATAATTAATGCCATTTATTCTAAGTTTATTGTTTTTACTCTTTTTCTGGCTCTTCCTTTTTGTATTCTTTTATCTTTTTTAAAAGTTCATCAGTTGATTTAATTAATTCTTCTCCTAAAAAAAGTTGATAATCTTCGTGGGTAAAATATAGTATTTTAATTCCATGTTCTTCGCAAAGAATTTTTTTCATTTTATCATTTTTTTTCTGTTCTAAAAACCCTTCTTTGCCTCCAAACCACCCAACACTTTTAAAATGTTGTCCACCTTGACATTCAATTGATATATTTAATTCTGGAAGATAAAAATCTAACTTTTTTAAGCCAAGCCAATTGAATCTTCTTTGTGCTTCAAATTTAATCTTATTAAATTCTAAAAACGTTCTTATTTCGTCCTCTAACTTACTTTGTTTGCAAATTGGACAAGAATGACCTCTCAAAAAATTATTAGGAGTTACATAAAATTCGCCATGTTTAGGACATATGATACATACCTTCTCTTTACTGTGTACATAATTTACCTTTGAATAATCGTAGGCATTATCATATATTCCCCTAGCTTTTGTAACAAACGAAACTGTGTCACATACTATGTTATTACATAAACTACATCCAAAACCTTGTAAATGTGAATATGGTATTTGCCAAAATTCTCCATGTTCTGGACATATAATACACACTTTTGTTCTATTGTTTATATAATTAACTTTTGAATAATCGTACTTATCACCATGTACTGCTTTTGCCTTTTTAATAAATTCTTCTTGAGTATCCCTAAAAGAATTTCCCCTAACTATATTAGCACATTTTGGGCAATTTTGTCCCTTTAAATGATTGTGAGGGGTTTGCCAAAACTCTCCATGAATAGGACAAATTATACATACCTTTGTGTGCATTGATATGTAATCTACTCTTGAATAATTATATTTGTTACCGTGAATTTTTTTGAACCTTTCTATTAATTCTTGATTGGTGATTTTTTTCTTCATACTTATATTATTTTAATATAAATATTACTTTGTTAGGAAAAACCATTAAAATTATTCCTTATTTTTAACGTTTTTCTTATAATCTTCATAAGTCTTTTTCCTATCCTCTTTGTAATACATTTCTCTCTTTGCAAGGTCGAACCACCACTGTGTTTCTTCTTGGTCGATTGTTGCTTTATATGTCTCAATAAGAGAACCTTTTCTCCCTAATTTATGATTATAGCCTACCTTTGGGATGACATATACTTGCTTTCCCTTGTTTGTCGCACGTAAAAGCCATTCATACCAAAATGTAATCTTAATTGATGGTTTCAATCCTCCGATTTCACGCCAGTCAGCAGTATTAAAAATACTGCCTGTTAGATAGAAATCAAAATAATTCTGTAAACAGTCGTTGTCAATAAAACCAATTTCATTTGAGAATGCAGAAGCCCATGCAGCTTCATTTCCAAATCCGATATACTTACCGTCATTGAAATCTGTGATGTCCTCAAGATACATGAATACGCTTGTACTTGGCATAAACTCGATGTACTTCTTAGCGTTGTCATACCAGATTGGTGTGTATGTATCATCAAACTCAAGAATTGAGAACCACTTCTCTTCAATTGCGTTAGCGGCTGCGTTGACAAGTTCTGCGAAAGAGCTACCTTCTGACTCTGACACAACACCAAGCCTATCGCTTATACCCTTCAACTTCTTTCCATCAGTGCCTTTTGGTACTGAAAGCAAGACATTGAGTTCGCTTGGTACTGACTCAACAGCCTTGTTTAACAACTCAATATTTTCCTTACCAAATTCATTCATTGGTATTATCACTACTAGCTCTTTCATTGTCATTCTTAATTTTTTCTTTTATTTTATTAATATATTCTATTTTCATTTCATCAAAGCTTCTTTCATCACCATTGAATCTCTTGATTATCATTTCGCAACCCAATGCACAAGTTTCAGCCTCTACATCAAATTTTGTGTCACCAACAATTTTATCAACATCATTTATTAAACTAACAATATCTAGTTCTTTGCAATATTTAATAAATTTTTCAAAATCAAATAAATCAAGGTCATTCAGATTTTCTTTATTTCCTATAGAACCACAACATACCCTTCGTATCATTGGGAAGCCAATCGTTTCAAACGGTCCAGTTAAACTATTTTCAACCGCTTCAGCTATGAGATATACAGCCAACTGTTCCATAGCAACAGCACCTCTTTCTTTAACCTCACCTTCAAGTCCTTCAATAAAACCTAACTTAGACCATCTTTCTAGATATTTCTCAATCATCTTTTGACCTTTTTCGGTTTTCTTGAAATCTTTATAGTTGTGTACACATATTGATTTGTCGAGTTCAATTTTGCCGACAACACCTGTTTCTAAAAATTCTTTCATATTACTCTTCCTCCTTCTTAGCTTTAATCTGGATGATTAACTCTTCCATTTCCTTTTTTCTCTTTCCAAGAGTGTCGTTAACGTATGTAAGCAACTCACCCTTAGTCTGTTCATAAGAGTACTTTTCAAGAACCTTCTTACCTTCTTCCTCAAGAACTGCAGGAACCTTATCCATAATCCAAGAACGAACTACACTTGCTAATTGCTTATGCAAGGTGCTATAGTCATTGAACCATACACAACAGTTTGGAAGAGTACCATCTTCATTATTTGCCCAATCTAACTCAGTCTCTGGAACCTTGCACATTGTGATTGAACCACTCTTGATTGATTCTAGTGCTGCATATCCGAAGCTTGCATC